>OY757920.1:20988313-21000813 GCA_963585895.1 Sepioteuthis lessoniana | reverse complement strand
AAAGGTTAGAAAAAATAAAAGAACAAATCATAATATGAGCTCAGGTAAAAAAAAATTGTACATAATTGTAGTAATCATAGTTGTGTAAGAACATAAAGTTTATAAGTCCCAAAAATTCACTCTGAAATGTCCAGCAGGACACATAGCGTTAACGGTTATAGGCGTTGGTTCCCTAAGCTTCTAAAGAGACAATTACTTGGAAGTTGCAGATTCAATCCTGACAGCAGGCGAGTAACAATACCGGAGTACTTGACACTTGCACCCGGTTATGGTTAACTGAATCAGAGCAAGCGACCTCCGTAGATTAAATGAGGGATGTGGTTGAAAGTTCCATGTAGGCTCCCGAGTCCGATAAGAAGGAGGACATACCGGCGGAAACATTGTGAACATAACAATAAACACGAAGACAGTAGTCCGAAAACCCTGATTGATAATATATATTCATTTATTACTATATCATATAATTATTCTATCACAGATATTGAACACTCTACAAATTATACTGCATTTGGTCTGCCACTAACTCACCAAGCGAGATAGTGACAACCATATAATGTTGTTTTATATATATATATATATATATATATATATATATATATATATATATATATATACTTTGCCTATGATTGATAAAGAAGCTCTTGAAATCACTTACATTATCAATTGCTTGAAAACAATCTAAACAGCTGGGAAATACAATATATGGCTGTAGACTAATGAGCAAGAAAGCTATCAGCAATGACGACAAAGTTAGCCAAGTTTGATGTGAAGATTTTTCAGTGTGTATGTTCACTGTAACGAATTTACAAAATATAATTTCCGACTGAGGGCAGAAACCTTCTTGAAACCAACTGAACCCATTTTCATCACTAGAAACCTGCTGGGGTGATGGTGTCACTTGTAGGTGCATCACATGGGACAATCTCATTTATTCTTCTTTGAAGAAGTCCCGAAGAGGAACGGTCATGTTTATTTTCAAATGCTTAAAGAAAATATGTTAACTTGGGTCATTGAAACCATTTTGAGAGAATTACATTGTCACGTAATATCGTGTACCCACCACACCCTATATACATATTTACCCAAACCCTCCGCTCGGGCAGGATATGACATAAGGTTAATTTTTAAGCGGAGTTTAACAGGTTTGAATTCAGAGTTTTCCTTCTCCTAGACTAGTTGCCTCACCAAGGCTGAAGAACCCAGTCTGTCCTACTATTTACCCATAGCTGGAGGGAGAATAATTGGATTCATACCTTTCCAAAGGGTATTAGTGCTATGTGAAATGCACTCAGTCTCGTCCAGGATTTGAACTCGTGTCGCCGTGTCCATTTCCTACGACGATAACAATTACACCACGGGCACCTCCATTATATATAACCTATGAGTCGTGCAATATTTGTTTTTCAAAAAAGAAGTGAAAAGAAAAAAGAGTTGAACGAGACTCATTTATTAGTAGTAAAAATAGAATTTTCTATAATATTGAACGTGACCATTAAAACATCATAAAATTACCCAAGGTAACATATAGAGCTTTTTAATATTTATTTTAGAAAATTATTCAAATATTGCCGTTATTCTTTTTATTTTTGTCTTGTGTCCAAATAAGCTCAACTTAATAATTGACTTATGCAAGAGACATAGTTGATAGAGTTATTTGAAAGTTTGAAGGTAGGTTCTAATGTCGTTAGGAAAGGCAAGATGCCATCTGTTTTCTTCTCCCTCACTAATCATGAATAAATTGTGGGGCAGGGTGGGCTCTTTAGTATTGGTTAGGCAATAAACTTAAAAGGAAAAGGTCAAGGCCATTGTAATCATGATAAATTCGCACTTGTGGATTTGGGTTGAGTTTGAGTTTAGTAACTTTCAAATAATTGTATTTGCCCAAGCCCTCCGCCACGGGCAATATGTGACAGAAGGTCAAGCTTTAATTGTATTATAATTATAATAAACCACGATTCATGTTGAATATTAGTTCATCTGAGGATCAACAACGTGCAATTCTGAGTCGTGAGATTTTATCCGATCTTTTATCGCATTTTATACAATATATATATATATATATATATATATATATATATATATATATATCCAAAAATAAATGTCATTATGAACTCCTTTATCCCTTCTAACTTTGGGTTAACTAGTGTCACAGCTGTTCTTCCACAAGGATAGCTTTGGCATTAGATAACCCACGAAGGTTGATATGCCATTAAAAAAAGAAACCAAAATTTATGTCTTCTCCCATCTTCATGACAGTCTCAATAGGTTTAATTTCGTGAATTTTAACAAAATGCGGACCAGAAAAAAAAAATATATATATATATATATATATATATATATTATCAAAGGGTAAAACCTACGCTAGTAAACTGCAGTATAAACAAATCAGTAAAAAATTGTTTTTCAACGTTCAATATCCGGTAGGTAGAGCGATTATAACGATATTAAAAAAATCACGATTATGCCTTGACTCGACTTGAAGCTTCATATAGACAAAGCTAAAGAACCTAGTCTGTTATACCAATGACTGGAAGGAGAACAGATGGTTTCATGCCTTTCATGAACATCAGCGCGAAGTGAAACACAAACACAGCTTTGTGTTGTATTTGAATTTGGGTCACCGATGCCACATCCCTACAACGATAAGCGTAAAAAAGGTTAGCAAATATTAAGAACGAAGAAAGGGCTATAGAGGGAATAAAGAAAGCCAATTTAAGATCTTCCGCTGAAGATGTCGTGATTGACGAATGTAAGTGTTGTTGTGTTGTACGGGTGATAAATAAGTGTTAGAGGAATAAAGTTGTCATGTGTCAAAAAAGAGTGACAGAAGACTGAATTTTCTCGAACGGAAGGAGGGAGCTGAAAATCAAGAGTTTGAAAAGTGAGTAGTAGGTGGCGAAAAGCCGTAAGAACAACAAGACGCTGAGACCAATTTAAAGTTACTTGAAAGTCCAGTCACTTTTTATTGCGCCACTTGTTTTGAGATGCCTAATGAGTCGCTATTTTTTTTTTAAATTTAGACTTGGTTTTGGGCCGAATGCATCTAGATGACGACAGATGCTTGATATAAGACAATGGTTTGCATATTCATCAAGCCAAATAAATTAACTAGTGTGGCTAGTTCAATCCTAGGTGGGCGAATCTCAACCAGTACCCAATCCAGTCGGCTGGGGCTGTAGAATACGCTGACTGTATCTCTGAAGAGGGATAAGGCCTCCCGAAACAACGAGTTTCTTGGGTATGACACTAAATTGCATTTGATAATGAGGTCCCAGTCCTGGAGCTTTGGGGAATGTGGAATACTCCTTCATTATTATTACTCTCATCCACTCTGACCCAGAGTGGTAGTACCCATTAGGGACTTATCTATGGGTTGAATAGAACTGTTTAACAATTCAATTGCGGGCAAACAAATGACTGATGTTAAATTGGATTGTTAGCAATATTTGAAACCACTTAACTGTGTGCAAATAAATAACTTATTTAAAATGTTACCGACAAAATTTTCGCTTACAAACTATATATATATATATATATATATATATATATATATATATATACTATAACAGTCTTGGTTGTCACTAAATCAGTGTTACGACTAGGGTTTCACTGGGACTGCGATAGCTGGCACGTCAGGAGAATAATAAAAAATACTCTCGGTAAATCACAGCGGAATGAGCGATAAACACTCACAAAACCAACATAACACAATTTGAAGATTTAACAACAAAATTTATAACAAAATTAACAATGTAATTTGGGGAAAATAAGAATAAATAAAAAAGGTTTAAGAACAAAAGGGGATGGAAAAATAACGATACTATTTATATATAAAATCCGAGACGAATCACAACTCAAATAGATTTGCAAGGTAGACACATAAAGGCAAAATAAATATGAAACTCACTGAGGGTTTAGGGATTGTTAACAATCTTATTTTCTTTCGTTCTTTTTTTCTTTAAGAGGCTTGAATTTAATTGCCACGAGGAATTGTTCGGTCTCTGTTATATATTTCTTGGTCACATTTCTGGTGGACTGGAACGAGGCTCCTGAATGGATGTTAACGCCTCAAAGTCAGGACTGCTACTACTATTGTCCTTTGCGTGTGCGCCGAAAAAGGGTCTCTCCACTGGCTCTTAGAGCTGGACACGTGGCTAGTAAGGTCACCCAAAGTTCACTCCAAGAGTTCAAGGCTAGCTGAGATAGGTAAATAGCAAAAAGGGGTTGACTTGCAATTCCATTTTTTGCCGTCTTCTTTTTTTTTTTTCTTTTCTTTTCCTCTTTTAGCCTCGTGAACTATCGAGCAAATCATGCGTAAGGAGAAAGGATAGGATTGGCGTCGCTCCTTCTTAACTTCTTTATTTTTAGTCTCGAAATATTAAGGGCAAATAAAACACATTTGTAATATACATAAAAAATATATTTCCCCTTATTAATCTATTTTCTACCCCACGTAACAATAAGTTTGTGGCGAACAGACAAACTTCTATGGCATTAAATATATAAATCTAATATATATATATATATATATATATATATATATATATATATATATATAAGCATGTTTGATTAAATAATAAAGACACATTTTGTCTATAAAATTTTATTGAGATCCGTTCCGTGGGGTGGGGGAGGAAGAGTTTAGGTCGGAGGTTTTAAATTTGTTGTAGTAAATGATAAGTCTTACTTTTTTTGGTAGGGAGAACATTTTTTGGGGATAAGGTTTTTTAGTATATGTTTACCATTTTTTTAAGTATTCCATATTTCTTGAAAATATTCTTTTTCCGTTGATAGCATTCTGTTTTTTAAATTCATCAGCATATCAGTTTTATCCAACTCTGCGTTTACGTAATTTTGGAATGCTATAGTGAAAGTAAAGTAAAATTGGTGACGGTAGTCAAGGGTAACCCGAAGGCTCCCTTTTCAATAGCTACTACACCAAGGTGTAGGAGAGGGCGCTACTCCTTTCCCTGGATTGCTTCACTTTACCCTCGATACGCACCTTATATTGCTGAGTGTTTAGCAAGGAGGTATCAAGTACCATTTTTAAAGTCTTTGGTATGACGCGACCTGGGATTGAACCCAGCTCTCCTGGACCATTGGCGAACACTCTACCCACTACCTAAAAACTCTTTCATAAACTCTTTAAAAAATCATTATTCATGCAAGCAACCCCTGATGCTGGCCTATGAAACTTATCAGAAAACTTGAAAGGATTTTAATAAAATTATATAGACATAAAGTAAAAGTAAAGTTGACCACCTTAGACCCGAAGGCTCCCTTTTCGATAGCTACTACACCAAGGTGTAGGGAAGGTGCTACTCCTTTCCCTGGATTGCTTCTCTTTACCCTTGATACCTACCTTATAATGCTGAGTGTTAAGCAAGGAGGCATCAAGTAGCATTTTTTGAGTCTTTGGTATGACTTGACCTGGGATTGAACCCAGGTTTCCCGGGCTATTTAACGAACACTCTAACCATCATGCCAATGTCCGGTATTATATAGACAAAATGTGCCTTTATTATTTAATCAAATTAAGTGAAAGACTGCTTCCCAACTACACACACACATATATATAAACAAGATTTCGCATTGAATAACATATAAGGTAGCTTATATGTTGTTTTTTTTTTTAATTTTCGGTAGCTTAAGGCGGTACTGCCACTCCTGGCGCTGCTCGGTAGCGCCAGGAGTGGCAGTACCGCCTTAAGCTACCGAAACTGTGTTATCACCCTGGATGGCGGCTGATGAGGCTAGGGTATCGCACGTGTTTCCACACGTTGTATGATGAAAAAAAAAAAAAAAAAAAAATTTAAACAAGATTTCGCATTGAATAACATATAAGGGTTGATATGCCATAAAACTCAACCAACCAATCCTCCAACCTCAAACATACATGTCCAGACAGGGAGCTTCGAGTGGTGTATTGGTTTACGAGCTAGCCTTTTCTTCATCTCGTCGTCTTGTATTTCTTTCTTTTCTGTCGGTTCCACTACTGTTTTTTTTTTTTGTTTTTTTTCTGTTCTTGATCCTCTGTTTTTTTCTTTCTTGTCTCTCTTTTATTTTTGCCTTTCATGTTGCGTCTTCGTGTTTTCCTCTTTCTGCTTTTCTGTCATTGTTTCTTCTTATTGTTGTTTCATGTTCGTTTTGGACGCTGTCACTGCTTCTTTTCTTCCGTTTTTATCTCTCTTTCCAACCATCAAGTTGTTTATTTATTTCTTAGCCGTCCAACCGTCTGCTTTGTGTTCTGTTAGACTTCTTTTTTCTTTCTTTTTTTTTTTTTTTTTTTTTTTGTCTAATGCTTTTCGTACTTTTCTTTGTCTTTTCTTTCTTTTTTGTCGGTTCTTCCCTTGTTTTTTTTTCCATTTTCTTTTCCATTTTCTTGTCTTTTACTCTGTATTTATCTGACCAAGGTTCGAACTAACCAAGTCATGTAGGACGTGAACTGGTCACGGGGAACAAATAGAGGTATGTAATGCTACAGCACCAAATAGACGCTTGTAACACATTGGTTCTCAGCAGACGTTTGTACCGATACGGCACCACAAAGACACGTGTAACACCAGGGTTCTAAAGGATCTATGTGTGTGTAGCACTACGTCTTAAGTTACCACGTTGTAACCTCGCGGTAAGAAAAGGTGACGAACACGTAAACTACCTCTGCTTGTTCGTTTGATACGAAGTTTATTTTCTACTCGACCTCTTAGTAGTCGCTAAAGAAAGAGAAAACAGAGTTTGAAAAATGAGTTGACCGCTTTAAATAGACAGAGAGAAATAAATTGTTGCAGGACGAGAGAGAAGCAAAAACAAACCTTTATGTTATCTTTTTCTTTTTCTGTTGTAGTTCTTGCACGTGCCTGCTCGGAGTCTCATCTTCACATCTTCGCGGTGGGTGTGGACTCCTTCGGGGAACCTCATCCAAAATTAGGTGTCGTAATTTTCGGCCCGTCCACACATTATTGCGTCTCCAGTCCAACTAACCTTTTTTTCTTTTTTCTCTCTCGATATCCCTTCTAACTTCTTCACCGCTTGAGCTTCTTTCAGCCAGTGCCTGATTTGCAACAGATACAGTTCTATTTCTAACTTGAGCAGCTGCTTCTATGATGACTTAGATTTCAGGAACCTGCCGTTCACTTTCCAATCCGTTTCTTCCTTGTCATAGTGCTCTCTCTCTCTCTCTCTCTCTCTCTCTCTCTCTCTCTCTCTCTCACTGCTTCGAATCTCTTCCTCCTGCATGTTCCTCATTTTCCACTGTCTTCTAGTTGACACTAAACCTTGCTAGGAAACAACTTACAACTAAAACAATCAATTAGAGTTTATAATTATACTTCACCGGCCTTGTGCCAAAACAAAGCAAAAGTCTTTCTAAATGACTACTGTGTCTAAACTCGGCTAAATCTACTAAATTTCAACACTGAGTTGCCAACTTTGAAAAAATCAGGTATGCAATTATAAATATTAATTAATTGAAAAATAAAAGATTTTAATCCTATTTACCCAACCCCTCCGCTCGGGCAGGATATGACACATGGTCAATTTTTAAGCGGAGTTTAACAGGTTTGAATTCAGAGTTTTCCTTCTCCAAAGACTTGTTGCCTCACCAAGGCTGAAGAACCCAATCTGTCCTACTATTTACCCATAGCTGGAGTGAGAATAATTGGATTCATACCTTTCCCAAGGGTATTAGTGCTATGTGAAATGCAATCAGTCTCGTCTAGGATTTGAACTCGTGTCGCCGTATCCATTTCCTACGTCGATACCCATTACACCACGGGCATAAAAGATTTTAATAAATATATCTTTAAAATATGTGCTTGTGTCTATCTATCTATCTGCTATATCGATGGTGCTTAAAATGCACTGTATACACTGCAGAGGGATAAGGTACTCCATAAAAAATGTGTCCTGGTCAGAATACTGAGAAGAGTCTAAAAGAACTGAGGAGTTTTGCGGTCATTTGGACTCCATTGCAGGCCACCAGTTACTACAAATGTAAACATTCACAATAGTCTAGAAAACAAAAATGGGAATAAAAACAACTGTATGGATACTTCAATTTGCAAATTAAGGAAATAGCACCTAAGATTACCAAGACATGGCAAAGAAACCTCAAGAGATAAGCTGAATCTCTTTTGATAGCATCTCTTTTGATGACCAAGATAAGCTGAATCTCTTTTGATAGCAGCATAATATAGTGCCATAAGAACTCTTTTCTAAGCAAAAATGGATAATACATTGAAATCTGCAAATGCAGATTATGCAATGACAGGGATAAAGCAATTAATCGCAGAATAAGTGAATGTAGCAAATTGGCTCAAAAAATGGGTAGGAAAGACGATCCCCTGGGAATAGTGCAAGAGACTAAAATTTGGCTATATGGTCAAATTGTAGATGTACAAATTAGAATTTTTCCTCGAAAATTAGACGCATAAAATTCTCTGGAACTTGAAGATGCAAATGGATCACCAAATCCCGTTCAGAAGACCAGATTTTGTGGTAATTAAGAAGAAAAGAATTTGTCATCTAGTGGATTTTGCCGATCCAGCAGATCATAGAGTGAAAATAAAAGAAAATGAACAGCTGGACACACAACTAGGCTTTGCCAGAGACCTAAAAAAAAAAAGCTTTGGAGCATGAATGTGGTTGGGATATTAATTGTGGTTGGTGTCTTTAAAACGGTACCCAAAGATCAGGAAAAAGAGATTGGCAGAACCGAAACAGCAGCACTCGGAATCGGCTAGGATATTTAGCAGAGTCTTGGAGACTTGCTGTCTTGCTGTCACGCAGACTTCAGTAAAAAAAAAAAAAAAAAAAAAAAATTTAGAAAAAAAAAAAGAAGCTATATATCTTATTGGCGTGAATGCGATTTGATTACCGACATGACGAAGAAACAGAAATAAAAAGAAAAACAACTGTATGGATATTTCAAGAGACAAATTAGTGAGGTTACACGCGAGAAGACTTGGACATGGCTAAGAATGATAAATCTCAAGAGAGAAACTAAATGTCTACTAATAGCAAAATATAAAACATCGCCATAAAGACCAATTATGTTAAAACAAAAATCGATGATGCGCAACAGAATAGAAAGGGTAGGTGATGTGAAAAAAAAGTTGAAACGATTAATCACATCGTAACGAATGCAGTAAACTAGCACGAAAAGAGTATAAAACAAGGCACGACTGGGTGGGAAAGGTGATTCACAGGGAATTGTGCAAGTGACTGAAATTTGACCATACTGTCAAATGGTACCTGCAAAAATCACAACCCTTCCTAAAAAATGAGACTCATAAAATTCTCTGGTATTTTGAGATACAAACGGATCTCCTAATTCCGACCAGAAGACCAGATCTAGTGTTACTTTAAAAAAATGAAAAAAGAAGAACTTGCTATCTAGTGGATTTTGCCAGCAGACCACACAGTGAAAAAAAATAAAAGTGATAAAAGTGACAAATATTTGGACCTTGCCTGAAAACTAAAAAAAAAGCTGTTCAATATGAGGTTAACAATGATACCAATTGTAGTTGGTGTACTTGGAACAGTCCGCAAAGCGTGGAAAGAGAACTGAAAGAATAGAGAACATCCAGATTACTGCATTGTTGAGAACGGCCAGAATACTGAGACGAGTTCTGCAAACTTGATGAGACTTGCTATCACTCGGACTCCAGTGAAAGACCACCAGCCAGTGCTTATATGAAAAACTCGTGAGTAATAAATTACTAGTAGTAGTACTACTACTACTCAATAATAATAATAATAATAATAATAATAATTAGAAGAAGAAGAAGAAGAAGAAGAAGAAGAAGAAGAAGAAGAAGAAGAAGAAGAAGAAGAAGAAGAAGAAGAAGAAGAAGAAGAAGTGTCAGTGTTGAAAACAACACCTCAATTATTCTTGGTATATGACTACATTTACTAAGCTTAACAAAGTCAGATGGAAAAGAAATTGTCATCCAAATCTTTCAAATGTTTAAGAAATTACCATTCTAAATCTTAGCTTTCACCTAATCTCAAACAGCCGTTTCTGGTAGCAATGGAAAATATGGAACTGTCTCAGTCACCAGGCAAGCCATAGCTTCCCGATATTTGACGTCGGATATTTGAAAATGCCGATTTAAATACCTTCGGTCGTTCATCTCTAGTTTTCTGCGATCCACCTGGAGTTCGCGCCAGTTTGGTGTAATTGTGCCAACAACAGCTTAGCTGGGCTGAGGCGCCCCAAAATGGGGAATGGCAAAGAGATCAAGCATTTTTTGTGACGGCCTGCATGAGTCTCGAATTGTGCATTTCTCTCATTTCAAAAAATGACCTTTTGTCAAATCTGGCCTGGTAGAAGAAGGGATAAATATCAAACCCCTTCGGTTATTTTATTTTGTTAAGTGTCTCCATAAAAGTATGCTTAACATTTAGGTACTGTATTTGAAACCGTCCCAGAACAGAAGATCTGGGGAGAGTAGAGTCATCTTTTTGTTGCTATTACTCCCAGGTCCACTCTGATCCTCACACATCATAACCGTTGTTTCTGTATGGTTATTAGCAGGCTCGTTTTTTTTTTGTTTGTTTGTTTTTTGTTTTTTTTTACTAGGGTCCAATCTATAGGTCAAATAGAACTAAACTGTATAATTATGCTAAACTGGATTATTTGAAATTAACTGTTTTTACATTAACTGTGTATAAACAAAAAACTGAGGTGCCCGTGGTGTAATGGGTATCGTCGTATGAAATGGACACGGTGACACGAGTTCAAATCCTGGACGAGACTGATTGCATTTCACATAGCACTAATACCCTTGGGAAAGGTATGAATCCAATTATTCTCTCTTCAACTATGGGTAAATAGTAGGACAGACTGGGTTCTTCAGCCTTGGTGAGGCAACTAGTCTAGGAGAAGGAAAACTCTGAATTCAAACCTGTTAAACTCCGCTTAAAAATTGACCTTGTGACATATCCTGCCCGAGCGGAGGGGTTGGTAAATAGGATAAACAAAAAGTGTATTTGAAACCGTCCCTCCTACCTCACACATCATAACCGTTGTTTCTGTATGGTTATAAGCAGGCTCGTTTTTTGTTTTTTTTGTTTTTTGTGGGGTTTTTTTATTTGACTATGATAATAATTTGTTTTCAGTTATTTGGTATCAAATATTCCTAGATTAAATCCTCTTTATTTGCTGGACTGGTGCTAAATTAAGCCAATCCTAGGGAATGATGACTACCTAATTGCCAATGTAACGAAAAAAGGTTATATCGAAACATTAGCAACTATTCGTGTTCTTACTTGAACGTCATATATACAAATCTTAAATTTGGTGATTAAATTATAATTAAATGAAATGATAGTATTGCATAAAACCGCAACTAAACACTAGATACGTCAGTATTAGAATGACATCAAAATAGGATTGGGTTGGTTTCTTTATTTAATGGCATATCAACCTTTATGGATTAATGTCAAAGACATCCTTGTAGAAGAACGGGGGTGGTACTATTTAACCTATAATTGGATAATAAAGGGTTTCATACTTTTCCCTTGGGTAATAGTCCAAAAGTGAACGTAATAGAGCGACTGGAGTTCGAACTCGCTGGCTTCGAAGCTGCAGTCCAGAACTTTTGCCACAACGACACGGGGTACAATTTAGTAGTTAGGCACCAGTGGTAGGTACGCTTATGAGAGAAAGATGAGTAAGTTTTAGTACTTCATATATATATATATATATATATATATATATATATATATATATACAAAGCTATAATTATAATAGTTTGATTGATTGCTACATGTTACAAAAGTTCTTATAATGCTTGGGTGAAATGTTAAACCAGCAAAAACAGCACTTCAAAAGTGAAATTATTCCTAGAGAAATACACGTGAAATGTATTAAACTTAAGAAGAAATCAATTTCTTGTCTAGTTTTCAAGTAGAAAACTAGACAAGAAATTGATTATTTTGTGAGGAATGTGTCACAAATTCTCGATATAATAGAAATAACTATTGAATATTTCACGTTTCCCAAAATAAAATGACCCTGTCATTTGGGGCTGTAGAATATATCGACTACATCTCTACTGAGGGTTAAGACTCTCCCAACGATTGTCCTGGATATGACACTAAATAATCTGATAGTGAGATTCCAGTAATGCTGGAGTTTGTGAGAATGCGGAGTACCCCTTTGTTGCCATTGCTGCCAAGTCCACTGTGGCCCGGCATGGTAGCCCCTGATAGGGTCCAATCTATAGGTCAAATAGAACTAAACTGTATAATTATGCTAAACTGAATTATTTGAAATTCACTGTTTTTATATTAACTGTGTATAAACAAAAAACTGTACTTCTGCTAATTGAATTGTTTGAAACTTTTATAAAAATGACTTAATTCGGCGTTGAAGGATTCGAAAAGGGTTAATACGCCGTAAAATAAAACAACCAATTAACCAACATAAATAAAAAAAATCAAAATCATTACGGACGGCTGTTACAATAAGGCTAGGATTGCATTAAACAGAAGAT
>OY757920.1:20969988-20988113 GCA_963585895.1 Sepioteuthis lessoniana | reverse complement strand
AAGATCTGGGGAGAGTAGAGTCATCTTTTTGTTGCTATTACTCCCAGGTCCACTCTGATCCTCACACATCATAACCGTTGTTTCTGTATGGTTATTAGCAGGCTCGTTTTTTGTTTGTTTGTTTGTTTTTTGTTTTTTTTACTAGGGTCCAATCTATAGGTCAAATAGAACTAAACTGTATAATTATGCTAAACTGGATTATTTGAAATTAACTGTTTTTACATTAACTGTGTATAAACAAAAAACTGAGGTGCCCGTGGTGTAATGGGTATCGTCGTAGGAAATGGACACGGTGACACGAGTTCAAATCCTGGACGAGACTGATTGCATTTCACATAGCACTAATACCCTTGGGAAAGGTATGAATCCAATTATTCTCTCTTCAACTATGGGTAAATAGTAGGACAGACTGGGTTCTTCAGCCTTGGTGAGGCAACTAGTCTAGGAGAAGGAAAACTCTGAATTCAAACCTGTTAAACTCCGCTTAAAAATTGACCTTGTGTCATATCCTGCCCGAGCGGAGGGGTTGGTAAATAGGATAAACAAAAAGTGTATTTGAAACCGTCCCTCCTACCTCACACATCATAACCGTTGTTTCTGTATGGTTATAAGCAGGCTCGTTTTTTGTTTTTTTGTTTTTTGTGGGGTTTTTTTATTTGACTATGATAATAATTTGTTTTCAGTTATTTGGTATCAAATATTCCTAGATTAAATCCTCTTTATTTGCTGGACTGGTGCTAAATTAAGCCAATCCTAGGGAATGATGACTACCTAATTGCCAATGTAACGAAAAAAGGTTATATCGAAACATTAGCAACTATTCGTGTTCTTACTTGAACGTCATATATACAAATCTTAAATTTGGTGATTAAATTATAATTAAATGAAATGATAGTATTGCATAAAACCGCAACTAAACACTAGATACGTCAGTATTAGAATGACATCAAAATAGGATTGGGTTGGTTTCTTTATTTAATGGCATATCAACCTTTATGGATTAATGTCAAAGACATCCTTGTAGAAGAACGGGGGTGGTACTATTTAACCTATAATTGGATAATAAAGGGTTTCATACTTTTCCCTTGGGTAATAGTCCAAAAGTGAACGTAATAGAGCGACTGGAGTTCGAACTCGCTGGCTTCGAAGCTGCAGTCCAGAACTTTTGCCACAACGACACGGGGTACAATTTAGTAGTTAGGCACCAGTGGTAGGTACGCTTATGAGAGAAAGATGAGTAAGTTTTAGTACTTCATATATATATATATATATATATATATATATATATATATATATATATATATATATATATATACAAAGCTATAATTATAATAGTTTGATTGATTGCTACATGTTACAAAAGTTCTTATAATGCTTGGGTGAAATGTTAAACCAGCAAAAACAGCACTTCAAAAGTGAAATTATTCCTAGAGAAATACACGTGAAATGTATTAAACTTAAGAAGAAATCAATTTCTTGTCTAGTTTTCTACTTGAAAACTAGACAAGAAATTGATTATTTTGTGAGGAATGTGTCACAAATTCTCGATATAATAGAAATAACTATTGAATATTTCACGTTTCCCAAAATAAAATGACCCTGTCATTTGGGGCTGTAGAATATATCGACTACATCTCTACTGAGGGTTAAGACTCTCCCAACGATTGTCCTGGATATGACACTAAATAATCTGATAGTGAGATTCCAGTAAAGCTGGAGTTTGTGAGAATGCGGAGTACCCCTTTGTTGCCATTGCTGCCAAGTCCACTGTGGCCCGGCATGGTAGCCCCTGATAGGGTCCAATCTATAGGTCAAATAGAACTAAACTGTATAATTATGCTAAACTGAATTATTTGAAATTCACTGTTTTTACATTAACTGTGTATAAACAAAAAACTGTACTTCTGCTAATTGAATTGTTTGAAACTTTTATAAAAATGACTTAATTCGGCGTTGAATGATTCGAAAAGGGTTAATACGCCGTAAAATAAAACAACCAATTAACCAACATAAATAAAAAAAAAATCAAAATTATTACGGACGGCTGTTACAATAAGGCTAGGATTGCATTAAACAGAAGATCTGGGGAGAGTAGAGTCATCTTTTTGTTGCTATTACTCCCAGGTCCACTCTGATCCGTTAAATTTCCAATTATGGGACGAACAGATTTGTTTTATTAGTAGTGTTAGGAATACTTGAACATATAAAAAGAATTATTTGGAACTACAATTGTTAACGGAGACTTATCACTAGTTACTTGAAATCATGAGGCAGACTTCATGATTTTCGATATTTAACCCAACAGACGTTGACGTGCTGTAAAACCAGCTTGCAAGCCAACCATCAACGGGTTCCTCTATCGTCTTGTATCTATATATTTAAGTTTAAAAAGCACATCATAGCGAGAGCAGTATAAGAACAATACACTAATGTTAAGTTGAATTATTAGTATTGCATAGCAATTCTTGGAACATTTAAGTGTCTGGGAATGAATGAATAATGTTGAATTCTGCGTATTAAATAACAATACTAAAACCCATTTAACTCAGTACAAGCAAATTAACTCTAGCTCATTTAAAACATTGCCTAAAAACCATTCGTTTGCAAATTTTATATATATATATATATATATATATATATATATATATATATATATATAAGCGAAGTTTAACAGGTTTGAATTCAGAGTTTTCCTTCTCCTAGACTAGTTTCCTTACCAAGGCTAAAGAACATAGTCTGCTCTACTATTTACCCATAGCTGGAGGGAGAATAATTGGGTTCATACCTTTCCCAAGGGTATTAGTGCTATGTGAAATGCAATCAGTCTCGTCCAGGATTTGAACTCGTGTCGCCGTTCAAATCCTCCTCTTAAAAATTGACCTTGTGTCATATCCTGCCCGAGCGGAGGGGTTGGATATATATATATTATATATATATATATATATATATATATATATATATATATATATATATATATATATATATATATATATATATATATATATATATATATATATATATATATATATATATATATATATATATATATATATATATATATATATATATATATATATATATAATATATATATATATATATATATATATATATATATATATATATATATATATATTATATATATATATATATATATATATATATATATATATATATATATATATATATATATATATATATATTATATATATATATATATATATATATATATATATATATATATATATATATATTATATATATATATATATATATATATATATATATATATATATATATATATATATATATTATATATATATATATATATATATATATAAACAGGATTATATAGATTAGTCGGTTTAGTTGCCCGTGGTGTAGTCGTTATCGTCGTAGGAATTGGACACGGTGACACGAGTTCAAATCCTGGACGAGACTGAGTGCATTTCACATAGCACTAATACCCTTGGGAAAGGTATGAATCCAATTATTCTCCCTCCAGCTATGGGTAAATAGTAGGACAGACTAGGTTCTTCAGCCTTGGTTAGGCAACTAGTCTAGGAGAAGGAAAACTCTGAATTCAAACCTGTTAAACTCCGCTTAAAAACTGACCTTGTGTCATATCCTGCCCGAGCGGAGGGGTTGGGTAAATAGTATTAGTCGGTTTAGTTGTTCAAATGGTATATCGACTCTTATGAGTTGATTAATGTCAAATCTTGTTATATGTATTATAGTTCGTAAGCGAAAAGTTTGTCAGTAAATATTTTTGTTTTTAAACGAATTGTTGGAGCGCAAGACAAAGGTTAATAGACACATTTAGTTTTATTGGTACATGCTTAGTAGATGGTCTTATTTCGCGGATGTATCTTATATTTTTTAAACGTGAGTTTAAACATATGCACGCATACACGGGTTAAATTTTCCTCATGAAATAAAAACGTGAAAAAAAAATAAATTGAAGACTTACCTGAAGACAAAGATAGTGTTGCAATCATTGAAATTAAAAATTAAAACACTTCCAATAGTATCTAAAAAATAGTTAAAAAGTATCGATTAATTGTTGTATAATTTCTTTTCATTAATCTTTCTGTTGGTATTTAAGTTTCTTCAACGGAGAAACTCCTTCAAAGTCCGCTTAAAAATTGACCTTGCGTCGTATTCTGCTCGAGTGGAAGGGAAGGTAAATATATAAACACCATTCGCTATACATTATATTTGTTAATATACGCAAGAAAAAAGAGCGTATTCTAAAAGCGACGTTTTTGTCACTTGCTTTTTTAGGCATCTAGGGGGAAAGGTTGAGCTTGGAGTTGTCCATTTTTGACGTTGGTTAAAAATAAATCAGTTTATTTCGATAGCCGATTAGTAAGGTCCAGGCAACTTATAAGGATGAAACGGTAGATGTCGTCTGTTGCGGAAAACCAGCCGGACACTAGGGACAAATGTGATTTCTCTAAAACTTCGTAAAAATTGGATTAAAGAAAACATAAATAAAGCATCGAAAAGGGATGGTTCTCTTTTCTTTGTTTTTTTCTTTTTCTTTTTCTTTTTCCCCCTCCTCAACGAAAACAATTTGTTTCTATTTCCTGCTCGTGTGTGTGTGTGTGTGTGAGAGAGAGAGAGAGAGAGAGAGAGAGAAAGAGTGTGTGTGTGTGTGTGTGTGTGTGTGTGTGTGTGTGTGTGTGTGTGTGTGTGTGTGTGTGTGTTTTAAAAATCCTTTCTTTAAACTTTTTCTTGGCTTTTTATTTACTTTGCTTCTTGTCACTGTCCTTCTCGGTTCGTGCGCCCCATTGCTAATAACTTGTCAACTGTCGACAGCAAGAGTGGGAAAAAAAGTGAAAAGAATTAAAATCAGGTCGTCACAGAGACGAGGGGGAGGTTGAAAACAAAGAAAAAAGGAAAAAGAAAAAATAAAGGAAAAAAAGGAACGGATCAGAGTGGATGGAGACTTCATTGACTACTAGGTTGACGACAGGCACCCACACGCAAACACTCACAAATACATAGGCATATATACTGACCTTTGCTGAATCCACAACAGGTTCACCAGGGGTTGGATAACGATTGTCTAGGTGAAAGAAGGCTGGCGTAGCTTGAAAAAATTAGCAGTTAAAATCCTGCTTTTGACCAAACCTTGAACACTGACCACTTCGCACGGATATCTACCCAACTCTCAACTGGGTCGTATTTTTATGTGTAAATGACTAGTATTTTATTTCCACTAGATGCAGCTGCGATATTTCCTTAAGGCGACTCGCGTGGTCGAATGGTCAGTAAATTCGAGTCTCTTTGGATGCCCCATATATATCCGTTTTTGTGCTATAACTAATGAAAATTTAGTATATAACTATTTAAACTGTATAATGTTTTGTTTGGTTGATTTTAAGATATGTCAAACCTTGTGTTATCTTATGGCGAAATCATAATCTAAACAATTCTTTATCAAAACAAATTTTAATTATATTGTTTTGAGTAATTATTCTTATTTAATGATCACTTTTCAATCAATTATAGTCACAATTAATTATTCTTATTAAAAAAAAACAAAAAAAAAACAATTATACACAATTATATGGTTTCAAGTAATCCTATCTAATAATTTATATTCGGTTATATGGTTCCCGGTAATTATTAATCATTTGTTAACAATTTTCAAGTAACCATTTTGGGTATGTACAAAAACGTGCACCAGATAAAAAAAAAAAGATCCTTCCAAATCAGCTAATACTCGGATTTTCATAAAATTTTCAGTATTTAAAGCAATAAAAGATGAAGTTTTTTTAAAGACATTTTTCTTCAAAATTCTCTTGACAAATTTTTTTTTTTTATTGTTTTGTTTACATTCGCTAACGCCCTTCAATCATTTTGTTAATTTGAATCACTCAATGAAGCTGAAGTTAAATAATTTTTACCATGTTTTAAAGATGATCCCATAAAGAATGAGATTTTTTTTACAACAGCTCGTCTATTTGTTCGTACAGTTACCTATTTTTTAAGTTCAAAAAACGGTAAAATAAGTTACAATATTGCTCTTCCAGACAATTTTTTTTATTATTTTATTCGTTTTCGTAGGTTAATCATCTAAGTGAGAGATTAATAATAGAAAAAAAAAAATTCAGGTTAAAAGTTTTTAGAAGTTTAAAATTGACATCGGTAGGTGAAACTTTTCCACCCCCTGCGGATGAATGAGATTTTATTTATTAAAGTAAAAATATTGAATAAATAAATTTGACCGATTAGATAAATAAAAATTAATAATACTTTTTTTAGCCTTTGTTTTTTTTTTTAATGTGGCTTTTCATGAGATGATATGTTTTCTATGAAGGCCCGCAAGAGTACCACTATAAAAACGTTGCTTGAACCTTTTTGGAGAATTTATCAAAATAAAAAAAAAGATTATTACGCTTTTGATTATCCATACTTTAGAAAAAAAAAGGTGGTATTGCTTGTTAGTCATCGTCATCATCATCATGTCGTGCCGCCAGTACGGATATCCCTGACCCTCTCTCGCCACTTCTCCCTATCGTTCATCGCCTCAGGCAGATCTTCAGGGCAACATCCCGTATCCTCACATAGCTGCTGTATGTATGTTCGAGTTGGTCGTCATGCTTTTGCTCGGCAATATGTGGGGGTCCATAGGAGTACATCACTTATGAACTCGTCTCTGCTTCTCCAGCAATGTCCTGCATGTCTAGTTCGTCTAACTTTGATAGTTTTCGTGATGGGAGGTAGGTGGCCGTACAGCTGGTGCTTTGTGGGGTGTTGCCTTCAGGACTAGTTCAAAATTGCTCGCAGCATTCTTGTGTAGCTGCCGTCAATCCTTTTCTCCATCCGTTTTGTAAGCGTCCATGTAGTGCATCCATATAGCAGTATCGACACGACCACTGCTTGGAAGAAACCACATTTCATCAGTAGGTATGGATTTTATGTGAGTTCGAACTCCAGATGTTCTTAACCCAGTCGGCTGGGACTGTAGAATACACCGACTGCTTCTCTCCCCCCCCCCAATGAGTCTCCTAAATATTAAAAATTTCTGATACTGAGGATCCTGTAAGGCTGGAGCCTTGGGGAATGCAGAGTACTCCTTCATTGTTATTGCTCCCAGGTCCACTCTGGCTCAGAGTGGTAGCACCTGAAAGCGTTCTATCTAAGGGTCAGATAGAACTGTTTGACATTTAAACTGAGAGCAAACAAATGACTTATGCTATACTGAATTGCTTGAAAAGAACTGTTTGATTATTTAACTGTGTGTAAACAAATGACTGATGTTAATTCAATTGTTAGTTATACATAGCAATTCTTGGAACCTCTTAACTTGACTTTTGTTAAATTGAATGGTAAGAAATAGAACTGTTTTATAATTTAATTGTGTGTATCAACAGAATGTGTTTACAAATCATATGTTTAATATATATGTAAAAACAGGATTTGACATTAAATAACCAACAACGATTGACATGCCATAAAACCAAACCAAACCAATCTAGTCGTTCTATTTTGTTTACTTTTGAACAAATATCAATAGAAAGGCATGAATCCCTTTTGTCCCCGGGAATGGGTTTGATAGTATCACTGCTGTTCTTTTACAAGGATGGTTTGAGCATTAAATAACCCACAAAGCTTGATATGCCATTAAACAAAGAAACCTAATGAAATTTTCACCGTCGTCTGTTTTGTAGCCATGACATTTCTCATCACCCTACTGGTGGGGATTAGAATACGATGACAGTATCCTCTGCAGAGGGGTAAGAGCCCCCCCCCAATAAAAGGTTAGGACACTAAACTACATCTGATAGTAAAGTTTACAGTTCAAGAAATCTGGGGAAAGTAGAGAATTTATTCATTGTAATTACTCCCAGGTTCACTCAGACCCGGAGTACAAACACCTGTTAAATTTGGTGTGTTTGTCCAATGGCATATCAACCTTCCTAGGTTATTTAATGCCAAAGATATCCTTGCAGTAAAACAACAGTGATACTGTTTAACCCTTAGCAGGGAGGATACGGAGGTTCATTCCTTTACCATGGGTATTAGTCTGAAAGTGAACGTAATAACGCGCCTGGAGTCCGAACTTGTTTACTTCAAGGCCAAATAAGTTCCTAACTAAAGAGTCAAATTGATCTATTTTAAGATTATTCCTATTCGATAAGATCACGTGCAAAAACAACAAAAAACACACAAAAAAACGCAACAATCCCTACAACCTCAAAACGTGCCCGACTCCTTTCATTCATCCAGGACATATACCTATCTACTCTTATCCAGTCCGTACTCCCCTCTGATTTTTGACCCTCGCACAACATAATTCCATCCCCTTAACAGGGACGGCTCGGCTTGTTACCAGCCTTACAAACCGGAAAACTGTCGGCTTTCCATTTTAGATGTGGAGAAGGGAGGGAAACCAACTTGTCGAGCCCAGAAACGACAGTTAAAGCGGTCAGGCGTATAAACTGGGACTAGGCTGAATGGCTCAGAGGTTGAAGAAAATGAGGGTTGATGGTTGAGGTGGGGTTCGAACTAAGAGTTTAGGATGCGAAGGCGAAATACCTTTTCCACGAATGTCATGCACTGACAATACAAATTCTGGCTATTTTAATTTATCCGGTCCCGCAACCCACTAATTCAACTCTTTTCATTTCTGAGATGCTTCAGGGATAAAAGCTCGACTTCCTTCTTTTTATTCTGACTGGTGAAAACGACCCCTTCCATCGATAAGCTATCGGTCATATGGAAGTCAGACCTAACTGATAAAATGAAACGCAGTTTTTTCCAAGAAGCAATTTTTTTCCAAGTTTGGTTGGTTGGTTGGTTGGTTGGTTGGTTGGTTGGTTTTTATGGCCTATCAACCTTTGTAGGTTATTTAATGCCAAATCCATTTTTATACAAATCCATTTTTATACAAATGTTCTATTTCAAACAATTCAGTTTAGCAAGAGTACATTGTTTAATTGTCAAAAACATTTCTATTTCAAGCTATTTGATTTTATCAAACAGTTCTAATTCAAACAAATTTTTCTAATAACATTTTTACCAAACCTGAGCTCATTTTCCATCGCAGTTAAAAAGATTTCAAGCATTTCCCTCCAGTATAAATCATTCTATTTACTTTTCCTCGTTTGTTTCCACACAGTTAAATTATAACGGGAGTTGCTATGTAACAGTAACAATTTAACATCAGTTATTGGTTTGCACACATTTAAATAGATACGTATAATATGTAAGAGATTATCAATTTAAAAGATGTTTGAGCTTATAAGTTTGCCCACAGTTAAGTGGTTTCAAGTATTGTAGTTTTTGATTATTTCTTCAAGATTAAGGCTGGCAACAACGCGGTCTGTGTCGCTATCCATACTTTCCATACAATAGGTCCGTTGTAGGGATTTTCTTGATCCCTGAGCGTTGGATTGTTTGGTTCTTATAGGCGATTTTGTTGTTGAGGGCATTTTGAATTTGCTTCCTGGTCTTTCCTTATTCACTTTGGTGTTCATCTGTATTTTCGCAGTTTGGCTAATGGGAGTTTGTGATTTTTGTTGAAGTTGGTCAGGTCTTATGGGAGACAAGTTTTTTAGCCTGTCTTTAATGCTTTTTGGTGGACAGATTGGTGACTTATATAACGGCTGTTTTGTTGAAGGAGATTTTGCACTTTTAGTAGTTCGCGTTAGCGTGATAGATCCTACGTGTGTTTTTGTTTGGACTACAAGATTGGATATCTCCCAATTTCCAACTTGTTGCTGAGCTGGTGTTTGGTAAAATTCAACCAAGTGTACTTTTTTCACGTGCTCCTGAAACTTTGGCCAATAATTGGCTTTCAACTGGGTCAATTTCGCCACAAGTATTCTATATTTGTTGTCATTGGTTCTATCCACCCTCCGTGCAACAGAGGCGTAGCTGATTTCTCCCATATAGCTCTCCACAATTCTCTTTGCTTCTAGGAAGGACACATTCCGCTTGTGTTTCACCTCAATTATTTCTTTTTCTTTTTTGTAAACAGCGCAAGATCTTGCGTAAGCCGTTTGATCTTGTTGGCAGTTTGCACATTTAATTTCTTTCAAGCAATCTTCCTCCACGTGGCCTGGATCCTTTTCACCACATTTTACACATGTCTGTCGTCTTCTACAGGCTTCCTTATGGTGTCCATACTTTTGCCATTTGAAGTACCTCAGGGGAGCTGGGATGTACTGCTCAACTCTCTCAAGACAGTAGCTGATCTTCATCTCCATTGGAGTACGGGGCTTTTTAAATGTAAGGATGTAAGTGTTGGTCTGGTTTCGTTGTTCGCCTTTTCTGATGGAGACTCTTCTTATATTTTAACTCCTTGTTTTCCCAGGGCTGCTGCTATCTCCTCTTCTGTAGCCAATACCAACTCCCTACTCCTGATAACTACCTTGGAAGTGTTGAGTTTCTCATACGGGTAGGCTCTGCATTTCGTCGTATGAAACGTTTTTATTTTTAATATGTTTTCTGCCTGTCTCTGGCTGTCTACCTCGACAAGCAAGTTGCCATTCCTGGTTTTCTTAACAGTTTTCGGACAAGCCCTTGTAGAGATTACTTTTTCTATGAGGAAAGGCGAGAATTTAGCTTGGCAGACCTCCTCCAAAGATCCAATAACAATGAATCTGGGGAAGTCTGCCGCCTCTTTCTCCGAGTCTGATTCTGATAGGTTTCGTTTATTTATTTTTTATTTGAAGACGCCATATATACTCTATATTTTTCGCTGGCCCTGCGCTCCACCAGCCACCACAGAGTTCAACTCGTGTTGGGAATGAACCAAGGGGTTAACTCATTCACCTTAGTTGAAACTGGGATACGTGAACAGCATGCTCAAGTTGAGGGTAGGATTCCGGGCCGTAGCTAATTTCAGCACTGGTCGAATTCCTATTCTCTCAACGCAATTGACCCTCAGCCACCGCCTTCTAGCACCTAATAGATAAGGGTTGGGAACTTGCTGCAAGTGCAGATTTAAAAGTATGGTCAGGATAAAAAAATATATAGGTGCTTGGGCTTGACATGACCAGCCGATTGATCGGATCAGGCCTATCCGACCGCCCGTCAGACCAAGTAAGGGCCAAAGTGGTGTGTTGCAAGTCACTGACTACTCTGTCACCGGATCAATGACTGCTCAACCACCAGGGTTCCGTCCTAGCGCCTTACAGGTCGCCACCCACGGCCTATAGGTGGCCTCATTGGGGGAGGGTATTACCTTCTGAAGAGGTGCAGTCGGCGTATTCTACAGTCCCAGCCGACAGGGCGCTCCAAGCAGCGGTCGTGTCAATTCTGCAGTATGGATGCACTACATGGACGCTAAGTAAACGTATGGAGAAAAAGCTTGACGGCAACTACACAAGAATACTGCGTGCAATATTGGACAAGTCCTGAAGGCAGCACCCAACAAAGCAGCAGCTGTAGGCCACTTACCACACATCACGAAAACTATCAAAGTTAGACGAACCAGACATTCGGGACACTGCTGGAGAAGTAGGGACGAACTCATTAGTGACATACTCCCGTGGACCTCTTCACATGGATGAGAAAAGGCAGGACAACCAGCAAGAACCTACATACAACTGCTCTGTGTAGATACAGGATGTAGCCTTGAAGACATACCGGAAGCGATGGACGATAGAGAATGGTAGCGGGTGAGTGTCAGGGAGATCTGTGCTGATGGCGAAATATAATGATGATTTGTTTATACCTCATCTTTTTTAAGTTCTTTAGCTATGAGCCCTGAGGAACTAACGATGAACACAAAGTGATGAATAAACCTGAAGTTTTTAGTCCCGTTAGGGAAAACTTTTTTATAAGCACTTGAAATGCCTAAGCAAGTTTATGGAGATAACACTATGTCATGCACACGGATTTTGAACGACACAAGAAATTTTTAAAAAAGGCGCGAAGAGGTGAAAGATGACTTCAGCAACGGGAGGCTTTCAACCAGCAGCACTGAGATTAATGTGAGTGGGTAAAGCTAGCGGTGAGTGGCAATCGTCGGTTAACTATTTGAATGATTGTAAGTCAGCTGAACATAAAAAGAAAACAATGCTTGGAAGATTATCACCGAAGATTTGGCCATGAGGAAAATCTGCGCAAAAAGACTACTGAATTAGAAGGAGCGCTGCGTGCTGTTATGTCAGGATATCATCGAGCGTCTTCAAACTGAATAAGACTTGCTTCGTAGAGTCATCACTGGGGATGAGACATGGATTATTTTTGAGTACGGCCTGGAAACCAAGTGTCAAGGCAATTAGTGGAAGTCTCCGACATCGTTGAGACCGAAAAAAGCAAGACAGTCAAAGTTAAAAGCTAAAGTCATATTAATCACGTTCTGCAATGTGAAAGGCATTGTCCCCAGAGAGCTCTTGCCACAGAGTCAGATGATTAATCGGTGAGTCTACAAAAAGATCATGTGACGTATACTTCTCTCAGTGCTGCAAGAAGAGACGAGAGTTGTGGCAGGAGAAATCGTGGATGCTTCGCCATGACAATACACCTTTTCACAACGCCTTGAGTGTCCAGCAGTTCTTGGGCAAGAAGAATATCGCCTTTCTGGAACAACCTCCCAATTCACCTGATCCTTGTGACGTTTTTCTTTTCTCCAATTTCAAGTGAATCCGTTTATAGGAGTAGCGGCCCTCAAGAGGGCCCTAACGACAAAGCTGAGAAGAATACGTCCAGCAGTGCATAGAAGCGTGTTTTAAAATTGAAATGAATTGTTACTGACAATAGTCCCTATACTTCTCAGATTCATCTTATATATATATATATATATATATATAAACAAAATAGACAAATCACTCACGTTTTTATCTTGTTACTAAATGTTTCATTTGTTACGTAAGAAGTTATTGATTGGGGCATTTTACATAAAAACTACATTCAGAGCAATAAAGTTATAAACAATTTTCTTTTTAGTTTTTATACTTTTCTGCTTGTGAGCCTCCTAAATTTTATTAGTTTTTGTTTTTGTTTTAATTATTGTCAGTATATATATGTGTGTGTGTGTGTGTGTGTGTGTGTGTGTGTGTGTGTGTGTGTGTGTGTGTGTGTTGTAACTATTGTAATCTGGAACTATCGTTGATTTTGGGTCATGACGTCAGTTTGAAGCAATTTTTTACATTTTTTATTGTATGAGTCATAAATGAATTCATTGACATTAAATCAATTTACAAGGAAATTTTTTCGTATATGTGTTGGCTTTAACTATCAATTCCACGTTCTAACTAGTGACGTAAATTAAATTACCGCGATATATATATATATATATATATATATATATATATATATATATATATATATATATATATTAGATAAGGACTGTAAATATCCAAAGAATGAGTGCTCAATGCACGGCAACTAAATACAAAATATACCCGTAGAGTAAAATATATATTTTTTGTTTAAAAATCAAAATTCCATCTGATGAGCTTGAATAAGCGAAATAAATTTAATATGGAAATGGAATACTGTTTTTAGATCTCCCGTTTTTTAAACATATATATATATAATGAGGTGAAGAAAAGTAATAAGACAAATAAGGAAAGTTTCTTTCTAATTTTTAAAAAAATTGTTCTTAACTAATTTCGACCTTTGGTCATTGTCTAGAGAAAAATGTTTTGTAAAGGTTTTTAACGTTTTTAAAAGAATTGATATGTTACAAAAGAAGAAAAATAAACTGGCATAGTAGAATATCCATTTGCTAAATTAAACTTATTTAGAGTCCTTGTGTTTTGAATGGACTATTTTATGATCTTTACTATCGTGACCACCTGAGATCTACACGAGGAAGATAGTTATCAGTCGTTGGTGGGGAGTTCAAAATTATCTGTAACTGTTTTATTCAGATATCTAATTCAGGCATTTGTTTATTTAGATATTTATGTTGCAAATCACATCTGTCCATCCTATTTTAAAGTATTTTTTTGTTTAGTTTGAAGTTAAAACTATTTGGAGTCAGTGTTTATTGACGTTTTCTCCGTTTATCATCATGTGTTTTTGCTATCGCCGTGATTTTGTCTAAATTTTTTTCAGTTATTATTGCGGGGAATTTTGAAACACTACCGAAATCGTAGTTTTTTGTGCAAATATTAATTTATCATCTGTAAATTTGATTTTGTGTCTATAGTTGCCTCATCAAAAAGTAGAATAGTCATTCTGACTTTCCTATACATTGTTTTATATCGGTTGCTTTTAGACGCGTACATTTTTTTTTCTTTTTAGATGTTAAGCTAATGAATGTGTTGGTTGATTTGTGGTGTTTGCATATATATCTATATAATTTTCTATTGGCACAAAACTTGAAAAGCCCAATCGGCTGGGGCTGTAGAATACACCGACTGCATCTTTGCAGAGGGGTAAGATTCCCTCTCCCAACGAGTGTCCTATATATGACACGAAACAATCTGATGATGAGGTTCCAATAATGCTGGAACTTTGGGAAATGCGGAGTACCCCTTCATTGCCATCGGTCCACAAGAGAATAAGACGCACAGACGTCTCTGAGATTTTGAGATACAAATGGATCACCTTATCTCGGCCAGACGACCAGACCGAGTGATAAACAAGAACAATAACAACTAAAAAGAGAACCTGCTGAATAGTGAACTTTGCCGTAGCGGCAGACCATAAAGTAAAATTAAAAGAAAGCGAAAAAGAGATAATTACCTAGACCTTTCTAGAGAACTAAAAACAACAATAGAACATTAAGGTAATGGTAATATCACTTTTAATTGGTGCGCTTGGAACAATCTCCAAAGGACTAGTAAAGGTACTAAAAGACTTGTAAATAAGAGGACAAATGGTGACCATCCAGACTAAACCATTTTAAAGATCGACCAGTGTAATGAGAAGAGTCCTGGAGACTTGAGGAGACTTGCTCTCCTTCAAACTCCAGTGAAAAACCATCAGTTGGTGCTGGGGTGAACATCTCTCAAAGGAGTAAAATGATAATAAAAATTTCCGTTCCAGTAGACCAAAAAGTGTAAATAAAAGAAAGTAAAAAGATAAACAAACACTTGGACCATACTTTGAAATCTAAAAAAGTATCTGTGAAACATGAGGGTGTCGGTGATACCAATTTTAGTTGGAGCCCTTGGAACGGTCACCAAAAGTTCGAGAAAGGGACTAGAAGAATTAGAAATCAGAGGAAGTGTCGAGACCAACCAGACTACAGCATTGTTGAGATCGGCAAAATACCGAGGAGAGTACTGGAGATATGGGAAAACTTACGTCACTCAGATGCCAGTGAAAGACCACCAGTTAACGCTGGTGTTAAAACTCGCCAGGCGTAAAATAATATCAAGGATATTATTGTCATTGTCTTTAGATGTGTATATGAAATAAAGATATTTTATAAAAACAAAAATATTTTTATAAAGTCTAATAAACTTTCCAAGTATAAGAATTTACGTAGTTTATTTGTTCTTGAAACGAAACCATATGCAATCATATTGTATATGGGATTAAAACTTTCAGCGTTTTCTGTTTACTTAACCAAACGCTTCTAACTGCCACATTCGCTACTTCAATTTCTCGTTTAAATTGTTCAAATTCTAAAACTTTCTGGGACAATAATAAAGATAGGCTTCTTAAAAATAATGAAGATCTATCCCAGTCTTTCTTTCTCTGTTTCTGTCTCTCTATCTCTTGTATCAATATATATATATATATATATATATATCACTGGTGACTTCAGCATTCTGGTTACACGGGCTCAGCTGGCATTTGGGAAAGACATGAATCTATTTCTTTTTTCTTCGGCTATAGGTAGAGTAGACTGGGCTTTTTAGCCTTGGCTCGGCAACCAGCTCAACTATTTGAAAACTGAATTCAAACGAGCTATACTTTACTTAAAAACTGTCCTTGTGTCACATCCTTCCTGTGGCCGAGGGGGTTAGGTAACTACATATACGAGCTCAACCTTAGTAAAAAAAAAACCTGTCAAGTTTATATAACCCCACAAATAGAATAATCACTTACAGTACTGTCGCTGTTACTTAATGGACAAAAATAATTTTAAAACAATCTCAACTATTAAATACGTGAAAAGTAAGAAAGAATAAATTAAGAGGGCAGATAGAGGAGAAACAATAAACTTATACTCAGGCAGAAAGAGGAATAAAGCATGGAGGCAAGGATCGAAAGTAAGTATAAGAAAAATAAAGACGATTGTAGCAATACTTCCTATTGGCACATGAAACTTTTTGTTACAGTGATAGTACAGGGGGTTTCACAAAGTAACAGCCTCAGATCTTCCTTGTTGACTTTATTCTCTGTTTTCAGATTATTAAGTTAACATTTTAATATATTTAACCAAATATAGCGAAATCATGCCTTGGATGATTGAGCAGAGAATATTTAGTGTGAAGACATATTATGAAACCTAATTTTTCAAAATTGTTCAAACGTGATATATTTGGTTTGGTTTGGTTTCTCTGTTTAATGGCATATCAACTCTTTTTAGGTTATTTAATGCCAAAGCCATTCTCCTAGAAGAACAATACTGGTACTATTTAACCCATAGCTGGGAGGATAAGGGGGTTCATACCTTTCCCAAGGGTATTTACCCGAAAGTGAACGTAATAGCGCGACTGGAGTACGAACTCGTGTACTACGATTCCGCAGTCCATCGCTTTAACTATTACACCACGAGGACCCCCCCTTTAACATGATATAGAAAGAAGTTCAATTCAAACACATTTCCAAACAGGAGTTAGCTTTTCAAGTTAGTCGAGAACTTTGAAGTTCATAGCACTTGTGAATATTGTAGGGTAATGGGTTCCTCACCATTTGAGCTTTCGATCACCCAGGAGAAATGTGCACACGCTATTTACAAGTTTGCACGACGCATTCAACAATTCCTTCAACTAAACAGCGAACACCGGGAGCATGTTTTCTGCGACTCTTCTTGACACTTTTGGTTCAAAGTTGAAACCAAATGGTTAAAGACCCCAAAATGTTATTTGTTTATCTTTCAATAAATGTAATTTTCATTCCTTTATCATTTGCGATCCTTGATTTATGTCAAATCCTTTTGTTTAAAAAAAAATGAAACATCCTCTATTATTCTTGTAGTTTTTTATATTGCTTTGCTTTTAAGCTGTCGAGCACTCTGATTTTATCTCTAACGCTTGTTTTTCTATTTTTTTCTTTATGTATATATATATATATATATACGGGAGATCTGGGTTCAATCCCTGGTTGCGTCATACCAAAGACTTTTAAAATGGTACTTGATACCTCCTTCCTTAACACTCAGCAATATAAGGTACGTATCAAGGGTAAAATGGAACAATCCAGGGAAAGGAGTAGTGCCCTCCTCTACACCTCGGTAGAGTAGCTATTGAAAAGAGAGCCTTGTTGCCGCTCTCGACTACAGTCGCCAACTTTACTTATATATATATATATATATATATATATATATTCTCGTGAAAATAGATGTGACGAGCCTATTCCAAATCCTGGATAAGACCGTTTGGTTTTCATTTCGTGCTAATTCCCCGGGAAACGCATAAGTTCACTTTTTCTTTGGCTTTGGGTAAGTTGCTGAGTTTACTGGGCTCTCTAACATGGTGGTGGGAAACCAGTCAAGAAGAAGGGTAACTAATATTCGAACTGTGTTGATTACGGGAAACCACTACACTATCTCTTCCTTGAATTTACTGTTTACTGATAAAGGAAGTCGGGAAGCGTGATGATCGTCGAAGAATAAGACTCTTCATTCCGTTCGACGAAAATTGTAAAATAGTCCATTTTCAATGCTGCGTTTATGATTAAAGTTGACGTATTTCTGTATTTATTTTTCTGATAGAATTGTTCAATGGGTGTTCAGCTAGATTATACCAATTTGTATACAGCGAAAGTCTTCCTTTCTTTCATTCTTTCTTTAATTCTTTTATTAGTTTATTTCTGGCTTCTCTTTTTCTTTTCTTTTTTCTTTTCTTTTCTTTCTTTTTGAACTGTAAACCAAGTTACTCTAGTTTCTCTAAATTTAAGATAATTTGAAATTTTCTATAGCCTAAATACTTTTAAAATAGGAAATGCGATAAAATGTAAATCGGAGATACGTTTGTCTCTTAAAAATGTTAGAGGCATCAATTTCAGGTCACTTTTCCACTCACCACGGAGAGAGA
>OY757920.1:20924988-20967488 GCA_963585895.1 Sepioteuthis lessoniana | reverse complement strand
ATAACCCACAATGGTTGATATGCCGTAAAACCCAACCCAATCAAATCCTATATATTTAATATATATGTCTAAAGAGGATTTGGCATTAAATAACCTACAATGGTTGATATGCCGTAAAACCCAACCCAATCAAATCCTATATATTTAATATATATGTCTAAAGAGGATTTGGCATTAAATAACCTACAATGGTTGATATGCCGTAAAACCCAACCCAATCAAATCCTATATATTTAATATATATGTCTAAAGAGGATTTGACATTGAATAACCTACAATGGTTGATATGCCGTAAAACCCAACCAAGTCAACCCAGACCAAAGCAAACTGATGAAAATAAATATTTCTCTATTTGGTCTCACAGATTTATTTATGTTAGATCGGAATACTTGAACTATCTGTGCCTATGCAGGTTGATATTTCTCTTTATGTGATAATTTTTCAAAACAAATGTCTTTACTCTATCTCAGCTGTTACTAGAAACTTTGATGTTAACCTCACTGGGTGTGTGACGACGGAACAGATCTCATACACACAAAAACAGGCTCAGAACTTAGATGGGAATCTGTTGGACTGAACGTCGTATTATTAAATTTCCCATCATCATCATCATGCTTATCATCATCAAATCGTGCTCATAGCATGGATTCCTCTGACTCCCTTTAACCATCAGTCCCTATTTTCCATCGTTCCTCGCAGGTCCTCTAGACTGCATACAGTATTCATCCACTTATCCATGTGAATGAGTCCGTAAGAGAACGTTTCTTATGAATTTGTCTTTGCTTTTCTAGACGAATCCAGCATTACTTGGATGGTTTATGAGATGAATGGTTAGTGGCCGTACAGCTGCTGTTTTGTGGGGTGTTGCTTCGAGGATTTGTTCATAACAGCATCTAGCATGTATGTGTAGTTCCCATTTAGCTTTTTCTCCATGTATTTCCTTTGCATCTCGGCGGTCCATAATCAATAGAAAAATATTTCTAGTCTAAATTAATCTAAGTTGAAGCAAATATATATTCTTTAAAAAAAACAGGGAGTAAAACACATTTGAGATTTTTACAGATAATTTTTATTATTTCAACCAGAAATCTCGTCATCTGAGGCATGTGATTAGAATGATTTTATTCGTTTTTAGAGCTGATTTTAATAACTAACCACGTTATCTTAATAAATAACGATGTTATTTTAATAACTAACAACGCAATTTTTTTCCTTCGAGCAACCTTATGAACACTGTCAGCAAAATCTATCTAAATCAACATCTTAAGGCATGAAAATCAAGTAAATATATAAAATTTAGTGCGTTAGATTTATTATTCATGATGGATCGAGTCAAGATGTCAAGTCCAGTCAAAATCAAGAACAAAGGACTTGTTCAGAATTAATTTTTATTACTTCAAAGTAGGTAAATTTGAGAGAATACCTCTTTGGGTTGAGCAGAAAAAGCTTTATGCATGGAATCACCACAGATTATATGAAGTTACACAGATAACTTTGACGTTACAATAGGCTCATACTACCCGGCACAAATAGCGGACTTAATAGGAATCTATATATTATATAGATTAGGTAGAATAATAAACCTAAAACAAGTAGGGTTATATAGAAATAACGGACTCATGTTCATCCCTGATAGTAATGCCCACAAAACGTCACAAATACATTAGAAAATTATAAGGGCTTTCCAGTTGCTACGTTTTAAAATTGAAATTGCATCTAACCTGAAAATAGTTAATTTCCTGGACATCATAAGTAATTTAGAGAACAACTCATTTAAACCATTTAGCAAGAATAATCCCACACCTACTTATACTCTAACCACACCGGATCAATATTCAAACACAAACCGAATGCAGTTAATTTAAGGATCAATAGACAATCATCTTGTAAGAAAATATTCGAAGAAAATAAGAGAACATATAATGAGGTCCTAGAAAAAGTTCTTTCCAACAGAAACTAGAATACAAGGACCAAATAATAGAGTCACTGAACAACACAATACTAATAATAAAAGTAGTAGTAAAGGAAATTGTTGTTATAGAATGGATGAGTGAGACAATAACAATAATACTTATAAAAAAAAAAACAGGAACAGGAAAAGAAAGGCAATCTGGTTTAATCCTCACCCCACTTTCTGAAACCTTTCTTCGATTAATATAGGAAGTTACTTCTTCAATTTAATAGATAAACCCTTCCCAAAAGACAACTCGTTGAGTAAAATTTTTAATAGAAACATATTAAAAATTAGTTACCCCTTCACTAATAATATATCTATAACTATGACAGAAAATTGATTGATAAATCACATATAATCTGAGGACAAATAAAGTACATTGTAATTATAGGAATAAAGTCCATGGGAAAAAGGTGTAATTTCGAAAATATGGTCTACTAAGCAAACATTTTCCCCATGGAATATAGAAAGGAAGTGAATCTCAACGAAAAATTGGAAACAATAATTTGTTACTATAGATGTACACGTTACATAAAAAATCCGTTACTTAAAAACCAAACAGCCTATCAGGAAGTGGGGAGTTTGAAAGAAAATGGACTAACTTCATAAATTAAGTGGAAATTTATTAAGAAATGTTCTACTCCGGAAAGCTTCAACGGGAGAAGCCACCTCTGTCCGAAGGAAAAAAATAAGTATATTTAGATACAAAGTCACTAGCAAACTATCAAATAAACGGAATAAACTTAATTCTTAAATGCCGACATAAAAATAGGGGGAAAACGTAGGACGAAGCTGTCATGAAGGTGGCCTAGGAATTCTGGACCCAGGTTAGGGTTGCTGTCGAAGCTGATATGATGTGCAACAACCTGAAATCGGCAATGAAGACACTGTATCACTGAAGATCATCCTTAAGGCAACTGAAAATGTATTCCTTGAGTAAGGGTTATGAATAGAAAATTTTTTAGGGATAATGATTGGCGAATGAAGGTTATGATATCAGAATAGGTGAATGAAGATTAGGATATCAGCATTAACGTGGATACTGATAGTAATAAGGTAACAATATAAAAGTATAGTCATAATAACAACAGTAATAGTAACAATATTAATAATAATAATAATAATAGCAACAATAAATTAACTTAAGAATAAATTAACATGGTAGTTTTTTAAATAGATTTCTAGGTTGTGAATTATCAAGGGTTAATTTATAGAATAACAATAGGGTCTAATACTAATTAAATCGGCTATTGTCGGAGTTGACTGTTAAGATAGCGATTCACCAATTAATGAAAGGATAAACTTTAAATGTGATCTAGTAAGTAAAGTTGGCGACCGTAGTCGAGGGTGACCCGAAGGCTCCCTTTCGATAGCTACTACAGCAAGATGTAGGGGAGGCCGCTACTCCTTTCCCTGGATTGCTCCACTTTACCTTTGATCCCTACCTTATAATGTTGAGTGTAAAGCAAGGTAGCATCAAGTACCATTTTTGAGTCTTTGGTATGACCATTGGCCATTGGCGAACACTATAACCATTATGCCAAACCCCTAAAATAATCCTTTATAAAAAAAAAAAAGGGTTGAAATTCGGAATAATATTACCTCCTTGAATCCCTAATAAAGATATAAATGAAAAAAGAATAAACAGACATATATTTTCTTAAAATAGAAAAAGTTAAATCGGTAAGATAATATTTGGATTAGTGACAATATCGAACCCGGTTCCTTTTTATCTTCCTTCTCCGCTATCTGACTAGGCGGGCTGCCTGATCGTAGCCCGGTGAAATAACTTTGTAATAGCAAAAAGACGGTCCGTTGAGTTTTTCTTCCAATTATATATATATATATATATATGTGTGTGTGTGCCAACGCCTATGTACAAGTAGGAGGTGATTGGGCACCTCTGGTGTTGTAATGGTTAGCACGCTTGACTAGCAAACCTACACGAGTGAGTCCGAGTCTCATTGGGTGCCCCATTCATTCGGCCTTGTGCCAAATCGAAGCAAAGAGCTTCGTAAATTACTACAAGTAGGAGGTGACACAGGGTCAGTTTCTCAATAGAGTTTAACTGATTTGAATTCAGAGTTTTCCTTCTCTAAGACCATCAGCCTTACAATGCCATATTCTTTACGCTGGAGGGAAAATGGTTGGATTCTTATCTTTCCAAAGGATATTCATGCAATTTGAAACGCAAGGAACCTCGACGATAACCATTATACCACGAACACCTCCACTATATATATATATATATATATATACACGTGGTGCCTTCAATAAGTTTCAAGACTTTTTTTACAGGCATTTAGAATTGTCATAGACTCTTGAAAATTCGGTATGTTATTGTTATACATATTATCAGATGACTGACCAATTTTTATGATTGCAGGTTCAAATGAACAGCTACTGCAGAAGTTGGAATACACCCTAGTAAAGCCTGATTGTCACAGCTGGTGAATTTCAAAAATGCAATCTGACACTTTACAAGAACGATAGGCAATAAAATTCTGTTTTAAACTTGGAAAAAATGCCACAGAAACGTATGGAATGCTTCAGACTGCTTTTGGAGCATCTTGCATGAATCGATCATCAGTTTTTAAGTGGCAAAAGAGATTCAAGGAAGGCGGGAGTCTGTGACGGATGATGAGATGTGTTCGAGGAGTAAGGAAGTCAGAAAACCAGAGTTTATTGGCCAAAGGGTTAGGGTTAGGGTTACTATGTTGAGGTTTTAAGGGAGTTCAGAAAGAGATTCCTAGGGAAGAGGCCAGCACTCTTCAAATCGGGTCAGTGGCATTTCCACTAAGACAATGCGCCAGTCCACAACTCCATCCTTGTCACAGACTATTTGACCAAGATGGAGATCAAGACAGTTCCTCAGCCTCCCTATAGTCGTCCAGACTTTGCTCTCTGTGACTTTTGGTTATTCCCTAAGCTCAGAGGCTGTCGTTATGTGACAATTGAGGAGATAAAAGAGGCTAAGACAAAGGTCATTGACACGCTGACACAAGAGGACTTCCATGTGGCCTTCCAGAAGTTGTTGGAACGGTACAACAAGTGTATTGCAGCCGGAGGAGATTACTTCGAAGGGAACTTGAGTTTCATGTTTGTACTATCAATAAAAGGGCCCATACGAAGAAAGTCTAGAAACTTATTTAATGATCCTCGAATATATATATATATATATATATACAAAATGACTCGTGTTATCAGTCGACGCTTTATCTGTATGTTGACATCCCTTTCAGTCGATGAAATATTGGTACCGAGGTATATGAACTGTACAAGGTGTTGGAGGTGCCAGTGGTATAATGGTTATCGACAGAGGAAATTGACACGGCGACACGAGTTCAAATCCTGGATGAGGCGTATTTTATTTGACATAGCACTAATAATCTGGGGAAAGTTATGAATCCTATTATTCTCCTTTCAGCTCTGAGTTAATAGTTGGTATGGCAGCTAGTCGAGGAGAAGGACAACTCTGAATTTAAACCTGTTAAATTCTGCTAAAAATTTTACCTTGTGTCACATCCTGCCTGAGTGGAGGGGTTGGTAAATACATATATGAACTCTACAAACATTTTGAGAATTTCCATGATATACAGAAAGGTGTGTGTCACAGACTATTTGACCTATTTGAGAGAGTATCATTTTAATAATCTGTTTTCATAGAAGATTGTTAGGTTTTGGTGAACAAGGGAAGTGATCTTAAAAGGGCGCCCATAACGTTTTCCATTAATAATCGCCTATTCTCACTTTTCTTAAAGTAAAATCATTTTCGGTTGTGATTATAAAAGTCTTCTGAAATTTCAGAAAATCCTTATCTTTTGGTCTATTTCGAACGAGCTGGGATCGACTTACTGTGTGGGTGTAATGATTTGGAAACCGGACCCAGAGATCGTGAATTCCATCCTCATTGCAGTCATAATTGGTGTGTAAAAGTATGTTTATGTAGCACCTCGACGAGTTGTCCAGTTTAATCCTTTGAGAACATCACACCAGTATAACGGTAGTTCTTTTATTTCCCCCAGGATCGGCGATGACGATGAAACGGCCGTGAGTAAATTTAGCATCGGAACCTAAGAGCTCAAAGGGTTAAGTAAATAAGTGCGTTAAGTTTGGTGCAAAAAATACATGTAATCTTAAGCCAGTAACTTTAAAATAGCTTATAATAAAAATTAGCTCGGAATAAAATTTATATAGTAGCTTGAAATAAAATTATTTGATAGCTCGGAATAAAATTTACATTGTAGCTTGGAATAAACGAATAAACTTTATATCGTAACTCGGTATAAAATTTATACAGTAGTATGGAATAAAACTTATATTATAGCTAGGAATGAAATTTAAATGGTAGCTAAGAATAAAATTTATATAGTAACTTGGAATAAATTAACTAGAAATAGAATTTTTATAATAGCCTGGCTCAAACAATCTTCTTCATATTATTACTTCCTGACTATTATTCATAATATTACTTCCATGACTCACTTCCTGCAATCGTAGTGTTTCAACAACTGAGAGAAAGTGGAAGCTTCAGTGAAGGTATTCTTCACCTCCAAGGACAAAAACTGCGTGAGACCAAAGACCTGGCAGAAAAGTGGCTTTTGACCATGCAACATAAGTAAAAAAGTAAAGTTGGTGACCATAGTCGAGGGCGACCAGAAGGCTCCCTTTTCAATAGCTACTACACCGAGATGTAGGGGAGGGCGCTACTCCTTTCCCTGGATTGCTCCACTTTACCCTTGATACATACCTTATATTGCTGAGTGTAAAGCAAGGAGGTATCGAGTACCATTTTTAAAGTATGACGGATTGAACCCAGGTCTCCGGGACCATTTGCGAACACTCTACCCACTAGACCAAAATGGTCTCTGATTACTTTAAATGCTAGGCTGTTTTTGTTGTTAATTGAATCATAAAGCAAATAAGTTGCCAAAATACAGCAAAATTCTTGAATCATCCAAATAGTGGCATAAAATAATAAAGTTCTGGAACTGAAAGATTCTTTAAAGGTATTTCCATTTGTTCTGTTGACGATCTCTTTTAGGGAGTTGTCGAAATACTTGAAGAACAGAATAGATAAGAAAAAAGTGAAAAAGTGAAAAGAAAGCCATTGGCATAAACCGATTGAAGAGAACTGGCGGTTTAACTTCTTACTGTTCAAGGTAAATCAGAGGTGTCTACTCACACGTTTTCACAAGATTTTATCTTTTATTTTAAATGCTGTGTAGCAGCCACAGGTCTATTTCCTTTCGAGAATCAATGCCCCTGCTAAGAGAGTTGGTCACCCACTGACCAATCAACTGGCAGTGCGCATTAATTCCTTCTTCCTCTCAAGAACTATTTTTCTAGTCCCTTTTGGTAGAACGGACAAAGTCAGTGAGCCCTGAGCCAGCAGCAGAAACACATCTCTCTCTCACATGACTGCCACTGATTCCACTCGGAACCCTTCGCTTGCTGCTAGCTTCGCATACGCTTCCTACAAACCAAGGACCAACATACTGACCAGCGACACCCGCTGCTGTTAACTTCAAACACGCTTCCTACAAACCAAGGACCCGCATACTGACCAGTGACACAAAAGAGACACTTTCTCACTCTCACTCCTTTACACCTGCTACTATAATAAACCTTTCTTTGTTGTGTTGTTAAAAAGAAGTTTCGTTATTCATTTGTGTTGCCTAAAATATATAGTGTGAGAGAAATTAACCATTTCTCGAAACACTAAAGATGTTTGAGAGCCACATATGTCCTTCAAACATGTTTCAGGAATCACTGAGAATCACAAGTGGCTCTCAAAATGATAAAGTGGTATATTTAACATGAACAGAGTTAAATAATATTCTATTTCCAAATTGACATCAAATTCTAAAATAATAAAACTCATCAGTCCTTTTTTTCACGATATTACAGGAAAAAATACCAAAAACTTATTTACTCAAGTTTTAAATTTGTAATCAAAATTTAGATGAAGAATAGAATATTATTTAACTCTGTTCATGTTAAATACACTCCTTTATTATTTAGTCACGTTTACACTCACCAAGTTCAAGTATTATCCAATATATATCCAAGGATACTGTAAGACTAAATCAACTGAAGGAATTACTCTAATAACTCATATAAATATCCATTTAACGTGTGTTAAATGGATGTTTATATGAGCTATTAGTGGCATGAAATACGCACACACACACACACACACACACACACACACACACACACACGCACACACACATATATATATATATAGAGAGAGAGAGAGAGAGAGGAAAGGGAGAGAAAGATTTAATCCACACACACCCACACACACACACATATATATATAGAGAGAGAGGGAGGGAGGGAGAGAAAGATTTAATACACACACACACACACACACACACACACACACACACATATATATATATATATATATATATATATATATATATATATATATATAAGAAATATTACAACATTACACAAATGTGTACCACACAGAACGTGTACATTTTCCCATGGATGAGCCGTTTATAAAAAAAAAAAAAAGAGCATTCAAAATGGTGAAAACTCAACATAGTCTACTTCAGTGGTTTTTATTTCAATTGCGAGGAAAACAACAATACCATTCGCCAAGTGACGATACCAAATCACTTCAATAAACAGAGATACAAAAAAAGAGGTCTTATCTGTCGGAAGAACGATAACGAAAAAGAGCGATAAAATATTCTGACTTCTCATGTTGCCAATGGACACGTGATATCCAAAGACATACCAACAAATTCAAGGGAAGACAATTGCTTATTATTTCATTACACCACTAGCTTAAATCCCTGCTCAATTACCATCGAAGTTATATTATATACGAGGCTTTACTTAGTACTGAAGTTTTAATTTTTTTAAAATTTTTAATGAAAATTTAAATGAAGACTTGTGCGCAGCTGAGTAGCACATCCAATAAAGTGATGAGTTCTACACATTTAGATAACTATTTAGATGTTTAAACTTCGTCTAGATAACTCAATGCCAAATCTCAATACTTTTTACAGCACTATCCTTACTCACTAGAACTAGCTCCATGCGACTTTTTCTTATTTACTAAACGGAAATTTCATTTCAAGGTTAATATTAGAGGACGTGGAGGACATAGAAAGAAATACAGATTCATACCATATCCAAAAAGGAATTTAAGAGGCGCTTCAAACAGTGGAAAAATCGCTGGAATAAGCATGCTGAATGTGGATGGGACTATTTTGAAGAAAATTAATGCTTCATTTAACATTCATTTCTATCTTGCTGAATAGAACTTCAGTCTACATGCTTTTTAAATACACTTCGTATTTATTTGAAACAAACACTTAATTATAAATTTTAGAAAAGGTTGAATGTTAAATCAAAAGTATATTCATGAGTCAACTCTAAAACGTATTTTTCTGTATTTTTGTGATTCAAATTTGTTACGAGATTTCATGACGAGATTCCGTGACGAGATTTCATAAACAAACAAAATGGCTTCTGTCCTGGGTGTGACACTAAACTAAATCTGGTGGTGAAGCTCCAGTCCTGGAGATTTGCGCAGAGTAAAGTCACCTCTTCATTTCCGTTACTTTTAGACTCACGCTTACCCGGGGTAGTTGAGCTTGTTACCGTTCGATCTATGAGTCAAATAGGTGGTGATGTTTTGGTTTTATGGCATATGAACCTCTGTGGATCATTCAATGCCAAACACAGTTTATACATATATATGATATGTATAGTTTGAAAACAAATACAATAATTTCGAGCATTAAGTGCTTGTTCTATAGGAGTTGGAAGCAGTTGTTTTTTTTTTAGGTACCCTATTATTTGAGGAGCAGGTACATCTTAGAATAGCAGGGTGAGTTTTGTTGCATGGAAAGAATTCTTGCGAATTTTTTCATATTTTTTGCAGTCAACCAATATATGATTGACAGTGAGTAGCTGATTGCAGCAGGTACACTGGGGTGGGGGCAGTTTCCCCTGCGAGCAGATAGGCATGCGTTAGGTATGTGTGTCCGATTCCGATTCTGCTTAATATTATATCTTATCTTCGGTTAGATAATGGTTCTCCGGTTTCTAGTTTGATACTTGGTTGATGTCCATATTGTTTGTTATTTGAGAAAATGTCCCATAATGTTTGCCATTTTCTTCTAATGTATTGTTTGATTTTAGTTTTGTAGTCTGTGAATGGAAGTTTAAGAGTTGTTATTGTCATTTTAGTTGCTTCTTTTGCAAGTGTGACAGCCTTTTGATTTCCCCTAATACCCGCATGGCCTGGAACCCATGCCAGAGTCAAATAGATCTAATTAGATAGGAATACTTGATACTATATAATTATACACATTATTAGTAGTAAGAATAGTTACTTGAAGCTATAATTATTTTCTAAGGATTAGGTTTTTTTTGGGGGGGGGTTACTTGGAACTATATCATAGCTTGCAAATTATTTGTGTTCGATAGGAGTGTACTTGAAACCATATAACTGTGATTATTAATAATTAGGAATAGTTACTTTAAATTATATAATTGTGTTTGAATAATTGATTTTAGATAAGAATACTTGAAACCCTACGCCTGTGCGCAAATTAATTGTATTAGATAGGAATACTTGAAACCATACACCTATGTGCAAATTATTTGTATTCGATAAGAATACTTGAAACCATACACCTATGTGCAAATTATTTGTATTTGATAAGAATACTTGAAACCATACACCTATGTGCAAATTATTTGTATTCGATAAGAATACTTGAAACCATACACCTATTTGATAATTATTTGTATTTGATAAGAATACTTAATATCATAACTTTTCGTAATTCTGATAAAAAGTGCTATAAAAAATTTAAAATAGAGTTATGATTAAAAATAAACAGTTAGGAATGAATCAAATGTTGGCATTAAGTATGAGGTGAACTCACTGTTAATGGTGTACAATCTTAGCTTTCTAAACATTAAACCGCTTGAGGTACCCATACCAAGAGTTACAATAAGAAGGAACGAGTACATAAAAGTGGTTCAAGAAAAAGTATAAATTATTTTATAGTCAGTCTTCATTTTTATTTTGCAATTAAAATCCAAACAATAGACGAAAGGAAGTACTTAATTGTTAAGTATTAAATTATATATATATATATATATATATATATATATATATATATATATATATATATATATATATATATATATATATATATATATATTACCAATTCAGTTCTTACATGACAACCTGACATGAATTTACAATTTAATTCAATCAGATGATAAATTATTCTGAATTTAATGATAAAGGGCATCTTTAAAGAAATTTATACATAAGAAGCTTACAATAAAAATCCACTTAAATTTGCCAACGATTTTTTTTATCAAAAATAACCTATCCTGCAGTCGCCCTAAATTCACTCAACAGATTCGCAAGCTTCTCAACTAAAACTTTAAAAATTTACAGCGAATAAAATGTCATTTATTTACTAGATTGCAACCACAGCCTCAAGCAAAAAATTGTACATCCAAAATGGCGATTTTATTTTAGATTAAACAACTACAGCCGCGAAATCAAACCTACGGATTATAATAAACTACTCCCCATTGAACAACATTTCAGGACTTTAACTGAGATTCATCAGAGAAAGAATTGAAGACAAAAAAAAAAAAAAAGAAATTGTTCTTCTCGTTTTATCCTGAATGTCATGGGATCATTGTCAAAAATAAGCCCCATTTAACCGTACCTATATGTACGTGTGTGTGTGTGTGTGTGTGTGTGTGTGTGTGTGTGTGTGTGTGTGTTGAAAAATAATAATACCAATAGATTGACATGTTTCTCTATAGGAATAACGTCATCAGATCATGTCAATCTGATTTTTTATACTGTCTCCTGTTTTTTCCCTACTGTCGGATTTCATTCTAAACTATGTATATATATTAATCTTTATATCTAATCTATATTTCTGTTGGTATGAAAAAACCCACATTGTACAATTTACAAATTCTACAAACTGATATCTGGGGAAAAAAATCATTAAAAAAAGAAAAGACGAAAAATACACGTGCTACCTGAAAATAATCAAGTAACACGTATGTCTAGTCAAAAAAAAAAATAATAATAATTCCTACATGGCCAATAGCGAATCTATTTCACCAAACTGTTCTTCAGGATTGCAAGTGCTTTTGGCCATGTAGAAATTATTTTCATTATATATACATAGGCAGTGTTTTTCTTTTAAACAAGTTTGATTAAATAAGAGAGACACTTTGAGTCTGTCTAATCTGTCCTCAGTCCATTCAAGTCACCGAATAAATCCTTTGACTTTGGGATCGAATGTATTTTGGAAGGCGCTGTACGTTTTTCAAGTACTTTCGGTCCCATCTGGAGCCATTTTCGGGGCAGCACATAATCAAATTGCGTACACAATGACGAGTCATATCTAATATATATATATAAGTAAAAGGAAGGACTATTCAGTGAGGAATTTACAGTTGATTAGAATTTTTATTTGGAGAATGAGGACTGAGGGGAGGAAAATTAGAGGGAAATGTGTTATAGACATTTTAATTTGTGGCTACAATATTCAAGGTTAATCTTGCTTGAAAAGGTTTACTGATTGTAACGTTTTTATGAACAAATATTTGTTTACATGTGTTTACAAAAGTGTTAACCACAACAGAGACATACGTCTAATGACCAGGAAAAGAACTGTTTTAACTTTGTGGACACCAGTCAAATGTCCGTCCGAAACTCTACCACTGGGTTTCGGTTTCTGCATTCTGTGGTGGAGATCACGTTATGCACTGCTGATGAGACCCAATAAGGTCGAAACAGCTGTTCAGTGTTCCGTATGTCGCATGTAGGTGTTTGCCGAATTTTCTAGTCATAGTAATTATATATATATATATATATATATATATATATATATATATATATATATATATATATATTGTCATCCACAGACAGACTGTTTCGTTCTATTAGAACTCTTCAATGTGGCTAGACACGCAGGACGCTCGAAGCCGGGATCGAAACCCGTCCAACTTTACGTTAGACTAAGTTTCAGACCTCTCGGCCACCAAGGGAATTTTAAGGTATTTATTTTAGCAACAGCAGCAGCAGCCTTTGTTTACATTTTTTATACCCTATCGGCTACCAGAGTGCTCAATTCTTTCGAAGAGCTTTGCATTACGCTAGCGGCGGCCGACAATATATATATATATATATATATATATATATATATATATATATGCGTGTGTGTTTATTTGTACATTTACATACACTTGATACAAAATCATGATGAAGGAAATGAAATATTGGCCACAATAAAACAATTTATTTGGGTTTCACATTGCTTGAGGAAAGAAGGAAAGAATAACCGCTCTTACCTGGTAGTGAGGTGTACTGACCAGAACCAAAAGACGTGATCAATTGAGTTTTGGGGTTTTAAGAATGAATAGTAGGGGCAAAAATCTGAAAGACTGCATGGATTTTGATATACATATATATATATATATATATATATATATAACAATTTTAAAAAACGAACTGAAAATGTCAATGTTATTCGCTATGATGTTTGGTTTCTTTGTTTAATGGCATATCAACCTTCGTTTGTTATTTAATGTCAAAGCCATACTTGCTGAAGAACAACAGCGATTCTATTTAAATCCAAACTTTGGAGATAAGAGGATTCAAAATTTCCCACGGGTATTAGTCAAAAAGTAAACGCTATACTGGGACTGGAGTTCGAACTCGCTTATTTTGAGGCTGCAGTCCAGCACTTTAGTATTAACGCCATCGAACCCCCTCTCTCTCGCGTGCAATATAAGAGACATTAGTCTCTTATATTGCACGCGAGAAGTCAAGTTGTCAGGAAAATACCGCATCATGGTACACTGTAATAACAATCTCACTTTTATAAAATTTATATAACCAACATTGTGACTTAATACCCAGTGTTACTTATCATATGGCAAGATATCTGTCCAAGATCTTACCTGATTTGCACTCGAGTAGTAGATCCCACTTCTGATGATGATAACACCACAAGCCCCCTAGATTTAAAATGATGATGTAACACCACAAGCACCCAGTTATATAATTGCGGAAGGATTTTTTTTTATATTATCATTTTTCGTTTTGTATATCTTACCTTTCGGTCTAGTTAGGCTGAGAACCTTTCGGCTAAGTGCATGGGTTAGTTAGGTGCCCACATTGAGTGCAGGTGTTCACGCGCGCGGGGGGAGGATGCGACAATCACAGATGTCGCAATAAAAACCCCAGATAGGAAATGGGACCGAGGACGTGAATGATGTCATGCCCGAGGACGCGAATGACATCATGCCCGGCTGAGGATTTTGGAATTTGAAAAAAAAGTCAGTTAGTTGATATTCGACGCTAGAGGAAGGTAGACGATTTTTGATCTGGGCGAGGCCAGACCAAGAGTCTACGGGATGCCCGCGCGTTGGTTGACTCAGTGAGTTGAGAGCTGACGATGTACGAACAGTCAGCATAGTAAGAAATTGTGTCTCTCTCTCCTCATGTCGGAAAACCTTAGGCTCAATTGCGGAATAAATAAAAGTTTCATATCTGGCTATGTAACAATACTAGATTTAAAATTTGTCACAAATCAAACTGTATTAGTAAAAACTTCATCTACACAAACTGCTCCTAATATTATATCGGACGAGGGAATCTGCGACATCATAGCAAAAGGGTTCAAACTTCAGTCTACTTCAGACTAATACTTTTGGAAAGGTACGAACTGCCTAATCCCCGCTGCTATGGGTTAAATAGAACCACTACTGTTCTTCAATATGGACGGCTTTGGCACTAAATAACCCACGAAGGATGATATGTCATTCAACAAAGAAACCAAACCAAACCAACTCCTCTGCTACGAGTGGAATATAACTGGTTAGAATTCAGTGTTCCTTCTCCTATACTGGTTGCTATACCAAGGTTAAAGAGCCTTGTCTGTCCAACTATTTACTCATAAATGAGATGAGAATAATTGGGTTCATACCTTTCCTCAAATCAACATCAATATCATCTACGATATTGCAAACCATCTTGTCCAGGATTCCAACTCGTGTCGCCGTGTTTAGATAGACATTGATGTATGGTGTAATCGCTTCTCACCCTTCAAAGCCTGCAACGATAATTAATCTAGAGTCTAGTTCCAAGCAGCCAGAACCCTCCCATTAAAGGATAGGATAGGTTCAGTTTGTGTCCTCAAAACGGATATCCTGATTAAGTAAGATAATTTCTGGAATAATGTATTATTGATCTTGTGTCAGCAAATGTATGAACTGTAATGAATCTCTGAGCGCTGGAGCCGGCAATATTTTAGTAGGGCTTCTTTAGAGACCAAGTTAATGGCCTTTTAAGCTTCTATTCACATGAACTGCGGAAAAATTTTGAATATGTAAGAATTAAATATTAAATGGGGTATCAGTATTTTAGAAACACTAAAGTGGGACATGACCAAAAATCAGTTGGGAACGTCCGTCTGCTTTTTGCATTTTAGATCTAGTAAATAGTAGGGCAGACTGTAACCTTGGTATGGTAACTTCTCTAGGAGAAGGAAAATTTTGAATTCAAACCTGTAAAAATCCGCCGAAAAATGACCTAGTGTCACATCCTGCTCATGTGGAAGAGTACGTAAATACATACAAAGTTGTGTGTGTGTGTGTGAAAAAAAAACTCCGCTTTCATCTTAACTAATTCGTAGTTCTCCAAGTGTTTCTTTAAGATCATTTTCAACTAGAATATTGGGGTCGTAAAAAATGATGGCATATATTGGTGTCGTAAAAATGATGGCATATATTAAATTGATATCTTTTAAGTCCTTCCTCGAGTTTTTAGATATATTTAGTTTTGATCAGATGTAATTTTATCACGTTCATAAATTTATTGCACTGATTACGTCAAATTTTTGCTCTTGGCTTACGTTTCAGTAAAATGAATACCGTTAATATATTGAAATATTCATTACAAATATATATAAATACTCGTAGCATGGACTGTATTAAACAATTGGTATACGTTATCTGATGGATAAAAGTCGTCGTGGTATAGTTTTATAGGAGGTATAGATCAAACTACTCAATGGGTAAATAATAGGGATCTAACCATTCTATGGGTAAATAGTAGGGCAGATTAGGCTCTGTAACCTTGGTATGGAAACCGGTCTAAAAGGAAACCTCTAAATTCAAACAGTACTCTGCTTAAAAAATTGACCTTGTGTCGCATTCTGACCGTGGTGGAGAAGTTGGGTATATACATAGCTATGACACTTTTTTGTGCGTGGGGGGGTGTCTTAAACTTTTGCAAGGGAATATCTAGGGAGTTTAGAGTACCTTACAGCTATCTAGTTTTTGAGTGTATGATAGATATCTAATTTGGATATATTACCGAAATCTAATATCGGATATATTACAGATGTCGACTTTTGGGAAAATTACGAATATTTAGTTTTGAGAACTTCAAAGATATCGAGGTTCGGGTACGTTGCTAATACCTAATTTCGTGTACATTTCAGTTACCTAGTTTTGGGTACATTTCAGATAGCTAGTTTTAGGAACATTACTGATACCTAATTTCGGCTACATGACGGATATCGTTTTTTGGGAACATTAAGGATACCTAGTTTTGGGTACATTAAAGATACCTAGTTTTAGGAACATTACTGATACCTAATTTCGGCTACATGACAGATATCGTTTTTTGGGAACATTAAGGATACCTAGTTTTGGGTACATTAAAGATACCTAGTTTTAGGAACATTACTGATACCTAATTTCGGCTACATGACAGATATCGTTTTTTGGGAACATTAAGGATACCTAGTTTTGGGTACATTAAAGATACCTAGTTTTAGGAACATTACTGATTCCTGATTTCGGCTACATGACAGATATCGTTTTTTGGGAACATTAAGGATACCTAGTTTTGGATACTTTACAGATATTGAGGTTTGGGTACATTTGAAATATCTACTTTTGGGTACATTACAGATATCTACTAATGTCACATTATAGATATCGATTTTTTTGTACATTACTGATGCCTAGTTTAGGGTACATTACAAATATTGAGTTTTGAGTACATTACAAAAATCTAGTTTTTGATACATCACAGATATCTAATTTGGTTTACAATACAGGTACCTAATTTTGGGTGCATTTCAGATCTCTAGTTTTGCGTACATATATCCAAAGCGAAAATCAAAAAACAGTCATGAGTTTTTGCTACACGACTCAGTCCATATACAAATTTTTATGTCATACAAATATTTGAAAGATCCTTGTCTAACTTTTGACCTTTCTGGTAATAAATTAATTGCGATAAAGTCAAGATGGTTGTTAAGGCATTCCGTTCTCAACTACTAAGATCTCATTTCAAAACGAGGCTACTTAAGTTTTTCTCACATTATTGCTCAAAACTAATGTAAAGGAGTGTCCAGGGTATGACACAAAACTGCATCTCATGGTGAGCTTTGGGGAAAGTGGAGCACACCTTCACTTCCATTACTCTCTCGTCTAATCTGAACCGGATTAATAGTACCCGTTATGGTCCCATCTATGAATCAAATAGTACAGTTTAATTATTCTCTAAGGATTTTCATTAATGGCTACGTGAAACCATACAACTGTGAGCAAATTATTAATATTATTATTTATATTACATAGGAAAACTTAATAAAAAGAAATACTAATGTTAAATTACAATACTTGAAACTATTTATCTGTTTGCAAACAAATGATTATTATTTGATAGAATTATTAGTGTTAAATAAGAATACTTGAAACCATTTAATGTGGGCAAACAAATGATTAATATTAAATAGAATTATTAGTTTCAGATTGTAATACATGAAACCATTTAACTGTGTGTAAACAAACTATAAATACTTAATACAATTATTAGTGTTAGATAGGAATACTTGAAACCATTAAACTGATTTCAGGTTCAAATGAACAACTACAGCAGCAATTGGAATACACCCTACTAAAGCCTGATTTTCACAGCTGGTGAATTTAAAAAATGCAATCTGGACGTGAGGACACTTTAGAAGAACGATATGCAATAAAATTATGTTTAAACTTGGGAAAAATGCCACAGAAACGTATGGAATGCTTCAGACTGCTTTTGGAGCATCTTGCATGAATTGAGCATCAGTTTTTGAGTGGCATAGGAGATTCAAGGAAGGCAGAGAATCTGTGAGGGATGATGAGAGGTGTGGGAGGAGTAAGGAAGTCAATACACCAGATTTGATTGGCCAAAGGGTTATGGTTAGGGTTACTATGTTGAGGTTTTAAGGAAGTTCAGGAAGAGATTCCTTGGGAAGAGGCCAGCACTCTTCAAATCGGCTCAGTGGCATTTCCAGCAGGACAATGCACCAGTCCATAACTCCATCCTTGTCACAGACTATTTGACCAAGATGGGCATCAAGACAGTTCCTCAGCCTCCCCATAGTCCAGACCTTGCTCCCTGTGACTTTTGGTTATTCCCTAAGCTCACTGGCTGTCGTTATGGAGGAGATGAAAGAGGCTGTGACGAAGGTCGTTGACACCTGACACAAGAGGACTTCGATGGGGCCTTCCAGAAATTGTTGGAACGGCACAACAAGTGCATTGCAGCCGGAGGAGATTACTTCGAAGGGGACTAGCGTTTCGTGTGTGTACTATGAATAAAAGTGCCCCTATCAAAAAAGACTGGAAACTTATTTAATGATCTATATTTATATATATTTATATATGTAAAGGGTTTAAAGTAAGCACTTAGTAATGGAAGCTATGAAAAATTAAAAATGTGGCCACGAAAAGTTTATGATACAACATATTTCCTAAGGATATTATGTGTTACTTTGAACAAATCCTGGAAGCAGCAAGCCACAAAACAGCAACTGTATAGCCACTTCCCTCCCACAAACGATCCAAGTAAGACGAACAGTTGACATATATTGTTTCTTTTTATTACTGTTTTTGCTTGGTTTAATGGACTATCAACCAATGTAGGTTATTTAATGCCAAATCCTCTTTATTCATGTGTACTAAATATATATGAAAACATTTTGTTGATTACGTTTTTAAACGAGCTAAACCATAACGAGCACACATGTAAACGGTTTCAAGTATTGCTACGCATCACTAACAATTCGGGGGTGTCCTCGTGGTGTAATGGTTAAAGCGATGGACGGCGGAATCGTAGTACGCGAGTTCGAACTCCAGTCGCGCTATTACGTTCACTTTCGAGCAAATACCCTTGGGAAATGTATGAACCCCCTTATCCTCCCAGCTATGGGTTAAATAGTACCACTACTGTTCTTCTAGGAGAATAGCTTTGGCATTAAATAAACTAAAAAAGTTTATATGCCATTAAGCAAAGAAACCAAACTAACAATTCATTTAAATATCAGTCATTTGTTTATACTTAGTTAAACGATCAAATAGTTCCATTTCAAACAATTCAATTTAGATTAAGTAAAAGAAATGGTTTGAAGTATTCCTATGTATCACTAACAATTCAATTAAACATCTATCATTTGTTTAAACACAGTTAAATGATCAAACAGTTCTATTGCTAACAATTCAATTTAGCAAAAATCATTTGTTTGCACTCAGTTTAAATGTCAAAGAGTTCTATTTGACAAATAGATAGGACCCTATCATGTGCTACTACTTGAAGCCAGAGTTGACCTGGGAGCGATGGCTCTGAAGGGCTACTCTCCATTCCGTAAAGCTCCAGCATAACTAGAGCGTCACTATCAGATTGTGTAGTGTCATATAATCAGGATTCTCATTAGGTAAGTCAACACCTCCATGGGCACCTCGGATGGTGTAATGGTTAGCATGTTAGACTAGCAAACCAGCACGAGTGAGTTCGATTCTCATTGGGTGCCCCATTCATGCGGCCTTGTGCTACATCTAAGCAAAAACCTTAGTAAATTAAGTCAACACCTCCATCCAAATGGGCCACTTTCTAAAGGGAGATAACTATCAATGTTGAATATTGATTACGACTTCTTGTTTAATGACATATCAATCTTCGTTAGATTTTCAAAGCCAAAGCTATATTTGTTTGGTTTGGTTTGTTGGGTTTTATGGCATATCAACCTTTGTAGGTTATTTAACGCCAAATCCATTTTTATATAAATAATCTGTTCTATTTAAAACAATTCACTTTAGCATAAGTACACAGTTTAATTGTCAAAAACATTTCCATTTCTAACTATTCAAGCAGTTATATGTAACAATTCAGTTAAGTGTAAATACAGTTTTAATGTCGAAAAACAGTTCTATTTCAAATAATTCAGTTAAGTATAAGCACGCAGTTTAAATGTAAGTATGGTTTAATTGTCAAAAACATTTCTATTTCCAGCTATTCAGTTTACTCAAACAATCCATTTTAGCATAAGTATGCTGTTAGTTCTATTTAACCCATAGATAAGGCTCTATCAGGTGCTACCACTCCGGGCCAGAGTGGACTTGGGAGCAATGGCAATGAAGGGGTACTCCGCATTCCCCAAAGTTCCACCGTTGCTGGAACCTCACCATCAGATTGTTTAATGTCGTATCTAGGACACTCGTTGGGGGTGGGGGTCTTACCCCTCTGCAGAGAAGCAGTCGGTGTATTCTACAGCCCCAGCTGATTGGGCAAGCTATATTTGTTGAAGGACAGTTGTGGTACTATTTAACCCATAGCTAGAGGGATAAGTAACTTCATACCTTTTCCAAAGCTATTACTCCTAAAAGGAACATAATAGCGTGACTGGAGTTTGAACTTGTTTATTACGATGTCGCAGTCCAGCTCTTGAGTCACAACACTAAAAAGACTCCCCACTTTTTTTGATATCCTTAGTTAAAACCATTTGTAACAAAATTCATATGATATACTATAAGTCGCGGAATTTAGAGTAAGATATATAGCGAAATAAGTATAATTCTTAATTTTCAGTTAATACATTTATTTTATATATTTATTTTTTGAAAGCCAATTTAGTCAGAAAAAAAGCCATCAACAAAAAGAGTCGAAAAATTCCTTTTATTGCTAAATATTTTTCTACAGAAAACACAACTTTAAGTGCATAATACATTACCAAAATAAAAATAACTTGATAATCGATATTATAATATTTTGTCAATCAATTTTTATATAGAGTTACCTCCCCTGGACTAGTTTTGATTTAACGTAATGTCCGAGTTGATGATTCTGTTAATTCAAAGACTGTTTTGTTTTTTACTCATTTATTGTTCATTGTGAAATTAGAATAGAAATTTTTCTAAACTAACTTCTTTCTATTTTTTGTATTTGTTAGCAGCTTGGTTTTGTTGCCGTGTGAAAATGATTTTAAAAGAAAAATATTTTAATATTTTGCCAAGGAAGACAACTCTTTCAGGCAAATTGAGTCAATGCAATACTAGGTACGAATATTTAGTAATTAAGAGGGTCGTTAAAAAACGTTCTGAGCCTCGCTCAAAAAAGAAAGAGCCACAACATAACATTTTTCTAGTGGTAATGCACTACTACTTCTTATAAAAGAACATAAACTAATCTAGATTTCTGTCTTGATTTCTGTGCAGGAGTGGCCCGCACAAAGGTGAGATGTAAGTGACAATTCTAAAAAGCGACAAAACTTAGTCCCGAGCAACACTTATAAAGTATCCACATAGTACAGATATTCGCTAAGAACTCTCCTTTATATTCAACAGTGAAAAAGTGAGCAGTAAAATTCAAGTGGGGCAGGGACACCACAGAAGAAGACCCTCGGTTAGGTTGTCCAAAAATCTCAACAATTGAGGAACAGGTTAATGCTATTCACCGTATGGGTGGTTTTAAATGACAGACTTCTTAATGTTGAGCAGATAGCATTGGTTCTGATTTGGTTCACATTTTTCTTGGGAACGAAAAAGCTGTCTGCAAGATCGTCCCAAGAATGCCAGACCATAAGCTGAAAAGGGTTGATATTTCCAAGACAGTTTTTTTTCGGTACCAGATTAACTTAAGAATTTCCACCACAGATTAGTAACTCAAGATGAAACCCGGGTTCACTACTTAAGATCTTAATCCAAGATTCAAAGGAAACGGTAGAAATACTCTGGTTCTCCATTCCAGAAGGAATTCAAGTAGGTAGTATCTGTTAGCAAGATTATGACTTCTGTTTTGAGGGGTTCTGAAGGCGTTATAATGACATGCAACCTGCAAAAGAGAAAAACTATTAATCGACCGTACTATATATCAGAACTAAGATAACTGACGGAAGTAATCAATTCTAAATGCTGAAGAAAGCGAGGGACAAGTGTACGCTTACTCCAGTATAATGCTTATGTTCACTTTGCTCATGCTGAAGTAACTGAAGCAGCCAAAGCAGCCAACTGTAGCTTTTAATTGCTACGCCATCTCCATTACTCACCAGACATAGCTCCATCTGACTTCTTCCTGTTTCTTAAACCCAAATCCTACCTTTATGGTCGCTATTTTGGGAACGACGATGATGAGTTTTTAAAGAATTAAGATGCCACTTTCTTTTGTCTTCGGACTGCAGTAGTTGAACACTGTGGGACCAAATGCATTGAGGTCAAGGAGGTCTCTACTGAAAAATAGAGAAAAACTATCTTTTTTCTTCGACTCCTTCTTGGTGAAGCTTAGAACTTGTTTTTTTTAATGATCCTTGTATATCAAAGGTGTGACCAAAAAGTTTTGAGCTTAAATCTTTAATTTCTTTTTTAAATTTTAAAATTAAAAATCAAAATGAAGACTTGAGAAACCGTTTGCATGATTCCTACAAAGTCGTAAATAAGAATCATCAATATCACAAGGAATTATTGTCACTTTAAGTGAGGTGCCCGTGGTGTAATGGTTATCGTCGTAGGAAATGGACACGGCGACATGAGTTCAAATCCGGGACGAATTTGATTTCATTTCACATAGCACTAATACTCTTGGGAAAGGTATGAATCCAATTATTCTCCCTCCAGCTATGGGTAAAATAGCAGGGCAGACTGGGTTCTTCAGCCTTGGTGAGGCAACTAGTCTAGGAGAAGGAAAACCCTGAATTCAAACCTGTTAAACTCCGCTTAAAAATTGGCCTTGTGTCATATCCTGCCCGAGCGGAGGGGTTGGTAAATAGGGTTACTTTAAGTAATGACCTCAATCCTAGTTGTTTGATTAGGGTTTTTTAACCTCGTTTGTTGTTCAGTTCAGAGTGTTAAATAAGAATGAAAAAAATTCATATCCAACTTTTTAAAAAATCAAAGTGAAGACTTGAGAAGTCGTTTGCATGTTTTCATATAAAGTGGAAAATAAGAATCATCAATATCACAATGAACTACGGTTATTTTAAGGGGTGACATCATGTAGAGACTTTACCAATTCCTAGTTGGTTGGGTAGGTTCTATGGCATATCAACACATGGAGGTTATTTAATGCCAAACCCTGTTTATACAAACATACTAAAAATATAGGATTCATAAATAAATAGTTTGTAGGTAACATTTGTAAACGAGCCAAGGCTCATTTGTTTGCACTCAGTAAAATGCTTTCAAGTATTGTAATGTAAAAGTAACAGTTTAATATTAGTCATTTGTTTGCAAACCGTCAAGTGGTTTTAAGTATTGCTATGTAACAGTAATACATCCGTCATTTGTTTGCATACATTTAAATGGATAAACATATATGATTTACAAGTGAATAGTTCGTAAATGTATTTTATTTTTGAATTAGTTCGAGCTAATTAGTTTGCTCCAAAATATTTCTATAGTTAACACACTTTGAAATGGTTTCACGTATTGCTATATAATCAATGCGTTTTGATTATTAGTCTCGATAGGTCTTGATGGATTGGTCTGGTTTCATTGTTAAATGGCATGTCAACTTTCGTAGCTTATTTAAGCCCTATTGAAACCTTAGTTGGAGGGAGAGCAAATGGAAAGCATACCTTTCCTTTCCGAAAGTGAACATAAAACTGCGACTGGAGCTCGAATTCACTTACTGTGCCACGAAGTCTCCCTCGATATTTCTTTAAGCTTTTGGCAAAACAGGATTTTGCAAGAGTATAATTTTTCATGTTCAACAGATCCATCTCTGTGCAGTTTAATACTCGCCTGATCCAGCTCTTTGCAGTTTCAAACACACCACATCCAGCTCTGTGCAGTTTAATACTCGCCTGATCAAGCTCTTTGCAGTTTCAAACACACTACATCCAGCTCTGTGCAGTTTAATACTCGCCTGATCCAGCTCTTTGCAGTTTCAAACACACCACATCCAGCTCTGTGCAGTTTAATACTCGCCTGATCCAGCTCTTTGCAGTTTCAAACACACCACATCCAGCTCTGTGCAGTTTAATACTCGCCTGATCCAGCTCTTTGCAGTTTCAAACACACCACATCCAGCTCTGTGCAGTTTAATACTCGCCTGATCCAGCTCTTTGCAGTTTCAAACACACCACATCCAGCTCTGTGCAGTTTAATACTCGCCTGATCCAGCTCTTTGCAGTTTCAAACACACCACATCCAGCTCTGTGCAGTTTAATACTCGCCTGATCCAGCTCTGTGCAGTTTCAAACACACCACATCCAGCTCTGTGCAGTTTAATACTCGCCTGATCCAGCTCTTTGCAGTTTCAAACACACCACATCCAGCTCTGTGCAGTTTAATACTCGCCTGATCCAGCTCTTTGCAGTTTCAAACACACCACATCCAGCTCTGTGCAGTTTAATACTCGCCTGATCCAGCTCTTTGCAGTTTCAAACACACCACATCCAGCTCTGTGCAGTTTAATACTCGCCTGATCCAGCTCTTTGCAGTTTCAAACACACCACATCCAGCTCTGTGCAGTTTAATACTCGCCTGATCCAGCTCTTTGCAGTTTCAAACACACCACATCCAGCTCTGTGCAGTTTAATACTCGCCTGATCCAGCTCTTTGCAGTTTCAAACACACCACATCCAGCTCTGTGCAGTTTAATACTCGCCTGATCAAGCTCTTTGCAGTTTCAAACACACTACATCCAGCTCTGTGCAGTTTAATACTCGCCTGATCCAGCTCTTTGCAGTTTCAAACACACCACATCCAGCTCTGTGCAGTTTAATACTCGCCTGATCCAGCTCTTTGCAGTTTCAAACACACCACATCCAGCTCTGTGCAGTTTAATACTCGCCTGATCCAGCTCTTTGCAGTTTCAAACACACCACATCCAGCTCTGTGCAGTTTAATACTCGCCTGATCCAGCTCTTTGCAGTTTCAAACACACCACATCCAGCTCTGTGCAGTTTAATACTCGCCTGATCCAGCTCTTTGCAGTTTCAAACACACCACATCCAGCTCTGTGCAGTTTAATACTCGCCTGATCCAGCTCTTTGCAGTTTCAAACACACCACATCCAGCTCTGTGCAGTTTACTCGCCTGATCCAGCTCTTTGCAGTTTCAAACACACCACATCCAGCTCTGTGCAGTTTACTCGCCTGATCCAGCTCTTTGCAGTTTCAAACACACCACATCCAGCTCTGTGCAGTTTAATACTCGCCTGATCAAGCTCTTTGCAGTTTCAAACACACTACATCCAGCTCTGTGCAGTTTAATACTCGCCTGATCCAGCTCTTTGCAGTTTCAAACACACCACATCCAGCTCTGTGCAGTTTAATACTCGCCTGATCCAGCTCTTTGCAGTTTCAAACACACCACATCCAGCTCTGTGCAGTTTAATACTCGCCTGATCAAGCTCTTTGCAGTTTCAAACACACTACATCCAGCTCTGTGCAGTTTAATACTCGCCTGATCCAGCTCTTTGCAGTTTCAAACACACCACATCCAGCTCTGTGCAGTTTAATACTCGCCTGATCCAGCTCTTTGCAGTTTCAAACACACCACATCCAGCTCTGTGCAGTTTACTCGCCTGATCCAGCTCTTTGCAGTTTCAAACACACCACATCCAGCTCTGTGCAGTTTAATACTCGCCTGATCAAGCTCTTTGCAGTTTCAAACACACTACATCCAGCTCTGTGCAGTTTAATACTCGCCTGATCCAGCTCTTTGCAGTTTCAAACACACCACATCCAGCTCTGTGCAGTTTACTCGCCTGATCCAGCTCTTTGCAGTTTCAAACACACCACATCCAGCTCTGTGCAGTTTAATACTCGCCTGATCAAGCTCTTTGCAGTTTCAAACACACTACATCCAGCTCTGTGCAGTTTAATACTCGCCTGATCCAGCTCTTTGCAGTTTCAAACACACCACATCCAGCTCTGTGCAGTTTAATACTCGCCTGATCCAGCTCTTTGCAGTTTCAAACACACCACATCCAGCTCTGTGCAGTTTAATACTCGCCTGATCAAGCTCTTTGCAGTTTCAAACACACTACATCCAGCTCTGTGCAGTTTAATACTCGCCTGATCCAGCTCTTTGCAGTTTCAAACACACCACATCCAGCTCTGTGCAGTTTACTCGCCTGATCCAGCTCTTTGCAGTTTCAAACACACCACATCCAGCTCTGTGCAGTTTAATACTCGCCTGATCCAGCTCTTTGCAGTTTCAAACACACCACATCCAGCTCTGTGCAGTTTAATACTCGCCTGATCCAGCTCTTTGCAGTTTCAAACACACCACATCCAGCTCTGTGCAGTTTACTCGCCTGATCCAGCTCTTTGCAGTTTCAAACACACCACATCCAGCTCTGTGCAGTTTAATACTCGCCTGATCAAGCTCTTTGCAGTTTCAAACACACTACATCCAGCTCTGTGCAGTTTAATACTCGCCTGATCCAGCTCTTTGCAGTTTCAAACACACCACATCCAGCTCTGTGCAGTTTAATACTCGCCTGATCCAGCTCTTTGCAGTTTCAAACACACCACATCCAGCTCTGTGCAGTTTACTCGCCTGATCCAGCTCTTTGCAGTTTCAAACACACCACATCCAGCTCTGTGCAGTTTAATACTCGCCTGATCAAGCTCTTTGCAGTTTCAAACACACTACATCCAGCTCTGTGCAGTTTAATACTCGCCTGATCCAGCTCTTTGCAGTTTCAAACACACCACATCCAGCTCTGTGCAGTTTACTCGCCTGATCCAGCTCTTTGCAGTTTCAAACATACCACATCCAGCTCTGTGCAGTTTAATACTCGCCTGATCCAGCTCTTTGCAGTTTCAAACACACTACATCCAGCTCTGTGCAGTTTAATACTCGCCTGATCCAGCTCTTTGCAGTTTCAAACACACCACATCCAGCTCTGTGCAGTTTAATACTCGCCTGATCCAGCTCTTTGCAGTTTCAAACACACCACATCCAGCTCTGTGCAGTTTAATACTCGCCTGATCAAGCTCTTTGCAGTTTCAAACACACTACATCCAGCTCTGTGCAGTTTAATACTCGCCTGATCCAGCTCTTTGCAGTTTCAAACACACCACATCCAGCTCTGTGCAACTTCATACTCACCAGCTTTATACTTACCAGATCCCACTTTGCAGTTTCCATTTCACGGCTAAGATTTTAAAATGTGGAGGACATAGCAATAAATATGTCTCAGCTTCATGCCATATCTGAAGTGGAGTTTCAGGAGTGCTTCGACAAATGAAAACCTCGCTGGAAAAAAATGTGTTGAATGCCGAGAGGAATATTTTGAAGAAAATTAACGTTTCATTCATCGTTAATTTCTGTCACGGTAAATACAGCTTTAGTCTCGATACTTTTTAACACAAGGAATTGAACTATGAAGAGTTCAAAATTAACAAAATATTATTGATTTAAGTTATTGTTAATTCATCATTCATTATAAATTATTATTATCAATTATAAATTATCATTAATGATTAAAATCATTATAATTTATTATGAATATTATTTATCATTTAGTTTCAATATAATCATTATGTAACTTTTGTTTCTTTTTTAAACATTTTGTCTAATTTATTTTTAAAAAATTATTCTATTTTTTGATAATGTAAATCATCACTCAATAATTCCGGTGTATAAGTAATGTAACAACTTTTAGGCAAAATTCGACTTTATTCATGAACATAGTCTCCTTCTAGGGTGATATACGGATTCCAACGCTTCTCTAATAATTTGATAGCTTTTGGTAGAACGATTTTTCTTTTGAGGTCTTCAGCTTGTAGTCGCTGGGGCCAGATCTGGACTATAGGGTGGGTGTAGAAGCAATTCATGTAGTTTTGCCATCGTTACGGTCGACTTGTGAGACAGTGCATTGTCTTGGTGAAAGAGCACTTTCTTCTTCTTCTTCTTCATTTGTGGCCGTTCTGGGGCCATTTCTTCCTTCCAATGCACCAATAATGATATATAATATTCGCTATTGATGGTTCCTCTTTTTTCTAGGTAATCAACGAACAAAATACCTTGCGCATCCCAAAATACGGAGACCTAAATCTTACCTGAAGTTGTTTGCGTCTTTGGTGGCTTTGGATTAATAAAGATCTAACAACGGGAATTGAGTTTTCCCTTTTTTAAAAGATTTATGCTGGTGCCTTCTAGTTTACATCTTTTTTTAATGTTATTTTTAGTGAAATCAGATGTATTTCAGCCTCTAGCACTTCTTCATTAGCATGTAGTTCTTCATATCATTTGACCTTTCAGCCTTTCTTTTGTACTATTTCTGTTCTCATAGTTTGCTTCAGAAACGTTTTATTTCATTTGTATCCGGTTGTTTAGTTTTCTTCGTGTTTTCTTCATAGTTTGCCCATTGATTCCTTTCGCTATTTTGGAATATCCTATTTCGCTTGCATTCTTGAATCCAGTTCTTGTATTTTCTGAGTCTTCCTCACTAAACCAATAAATTTTAGTTCATTTTTTCCATTTTTATAGACTGTTTTTGCTGCTGCTACTGCTGCTGCTACTACTGCTGCTGCTGTTGTTTTGTTTTTGTTTTTTGTTGTTGTTTTTTTTCCCCGTTATTTTATACCATCGTATCCGCAGCCCAGTCGGCTTGGTCTGTCGAATATACCGACTGCATCTCTCCAGAGGGATAAGATCCCACCCTTCCAACAAGTTGCCGAGATTTGATACTAAACAATTTTATGATAAGGCTCCAGGAATGCTGGAGTTTGGGAAATGTGAAGTACCTCTTCATTATCATTGCTCCCAGATTAAATGAGTTCGAACTAATTTGTTTGCACATTAGTTTTCCTATTGTTTCTACACAGTTAAATGGTTTCAATTATTTCAATCAAACAGTAATTCTAGTCAATGTTAATAATTAATTTGCAGACAGTTACAAGTATTACCATTTAACACTAAATATTCTATTCAGCAGTAAAAATTCATTTGTACACAATCAAATGTTTCGAAGTATATCGATGTCGGCTGGAACTGTAGAAGACACGTAGTACATCTCTGCTGATAATGATAACAATAAATGCCGGGTTATAAATATAACAATGATAAAAGTGTTTAGTCCGGTTTGCGTTTACGGGATGGGTTAACTATTCTCTTATCTACCTCAGTGTTCGCCAATGGTTCGGGAGACCGGGGTTCAATCCAAGGTCGAGTCATACCAAAGACTCAAAAAATGGTACTTGATGCCGCCTTGTTTAACACTCAGTATTATAAGGTAAGTGGAGCAATCCAGGGAATGGAGTAGCACCCCCCTACACCTCGGCGTTATAGCTATTGAAAATGGAACCTTCGGGTTACCATATTTACCAACCCCTCCGCTCGGGCAGGAAATGACACAAGGTCAGTTTTTAAGCGGAGTTTAACAGGTTTGAATTCAGAGTTTTCCTTCTCCTAGACTAGTTGCCTCACCAAGGCTGAAGAACATAGTCTGCCCTACTATTTACCCATAGTTGGAGGGAGAATAATTGGATTCATACCTTTCCCAAGGATATTAGTGCTATGTGAAATGCAATCAGTCTCGTTCAGGATTTGAACTCGTGTAGTCGTATCTGTAGCGTAAATTTCATATACATCTACAAATATCGCACTCACATTTTTAAACCAATCAACAAACATTAGAACATTCTAGAAAAAAAAGGATCCAAACAACATACACAAAATTCGCGCCCATAGATTTTTAAGCCAATCAACAAACATTAGAACATTCTAGAAAAAAAGGATCCAAACTACAATATACAAAATTCGCACCCATAGATTTTTTAACCAATCAAATACTTTCCCCCAAAAAAAACATTCATAGCCGTTTTGATCCTCTTAGGTGTTATAAAAAGAAAGCGATTGAACAATTCAACAGAGATCTAGCCGCTAACAACAAGGAACCTATGTTACGCTACTGGACTGCTCCCTCACCCACCAAAACACGAGAGACGCCACACTGTCTAGCAAAGACATTGCCATTTCCACTTACACCAAAGGCGAAATCGGCAACAACAACGACAACAACAACATTGTGAGTTCTTTGGTACATATTCTTACTGAATAATAAACCTTTATTTTATAGTTATTCAGATTTTGTTTTTGTTTTGTTCGGGAAATTACTTGCGAGGAACACGTACTGCCTCCAAACTTTATTTTATACTTGTGACACATCTCGCAGACATAACCCGACATATCCATTTCCTACGACGATAACCATTACACCACGGGCACTTCCACAAGTAACCATCCATAAGGTAACCTTCGGGTTACCTCAACTAAGGTCGCCAACTCTACTTATCCTGGTTTCCATGCCAAGGATAAAGAGCTCAGTTTACCCTACTATTTAGCCATAGGTTCAGGGAGAATAATTGGATGTAAATCTTTCCCAAGGGTATTAGCGCTATGTGAAATGCAAACAGCTTCGTTCAGGATTTGAACTCGGTTAGCTGAGTATATTTTCTACGTCAGTAACCATTACGCCATGACCGCCTCTTCACTCGTCTAGAGCGCTGTCATTTTTTGACGTTTAATTTCTTACGTATTTCAGTTCAATTAAGTTGAAGTCCTAACGATGGTAATAATTGGTGGCACTTTATAAACTGTCGGTGTAAAATACAGCTTGGCTGACAATATGGGACAAGGTAAAAATCCCACGGTGCCGTCACAAAGTGATGCACCGGAAGAGACTGACCTGTGAACCGCATGACAGTTATTTCCGCTCGACGATGAGCAAACATGCCATTCCAAAGACGGCGGAAGTTGCATATTCCATTAGCCAGTTATGGGAGGAAATTGCGTGGGCGTGTCCATATCTCCGCGTAGGAGTTTGATGGTAATATAAGGCCAACGAATTGAGCGGAAGACAGTGAAAAATTCCGCTGTTCACGCAAGCTTGTCCCGTCGTTACCCCGTATGCGTTTCCCCGGCCATCGTCTAACTTACACCCAAGGGTCCAGGCCTCATAGACGAATGATTCTAATACCTCTCCTGATTGCCCCTACTTCACACAAGCGTCCGTCGAGAAAATAAATATATATTGTTACATATATTACGTGTTGTCGTTTGTTTGGCCAGAGCGAAACGTAACATACATCGAGACCTTGATGATTCAGCCAACAAACTTCTCAGGTCATAATATGATTTCTAAAGTTCAGATCAGTCTTTTTCTCTCATTCATCTTCTTGGATGTGAAGGATTTAGTCGAGCACAAGGTCATTAATCGGAGTTCCAATCATTTCAGGCAACTCCTCACAGACAACTGTACTCCCACTCTTCAAACTGCTTACTCGAACCCTAACTGACATGAGCAGCCAAGCATCTCTTGATTTGTGGTGGTGCTGCTCCTGATTATCTCCTGCCTTTGCGTTCCCATTGGTCAAATTCCTCTCACAACCACTTTCTTCATGTGTTTCCATTAATCATGACGTTTGGTTCGTACCGGGCTTCTCTGCGTTCCCTGTGGTCAAGCTTCTTTCACTGTAACCACTGGGCAGTCCCTAAGAGATGTCACTTGCAAGTTTCTCAAAATATCTTCAAACCAAATTCATGGATATTTTTCCATTTCTTTTCCTTCTTCACCAATCTGTCCATGTACAAAAATTAATTTATATTTTTCCGACAATTTCCCTTATCGGCGCGGGTACAGTTCGGCTCCGAGAATTAATATGTAAGACATCCTGTACGATAAATCTGTAAGACATTCTTGAAAATAGATTTGTGAGACCTTCTGGACAATAAATCTGTGAGACCTAGAGAATAAATTTGTAAAACATTCTGGACAATAAATCTGTGAGACCTAGAGAATAAATTTGTAAAACATTCTGGACAATAAATCCTTGAAACTTTTTGAAGAATAAGTCTGTTTGACCTAGAGAATAAATCTGTTAGATATTCTGGAGAATAAATCTGTGAGACCTTCTGGTCAATAAATGTTTGAAACCTTCTGGACAATAAAACTGTAAGATTTAAAGATTATATATTGAGACATATCAGACATCACAAAGACTGCAATTAACCATTCAAATGAATAATGAAAAGTATCTTCTCTAGTGGGGAGAATACTAGAAATTCCCCTTCCTCTTACTGCTTATTGTTGATATTGTTCTGTCCAGCAGTTCTACACCAGGTTCTGATTCTCTTTTTACCAAGCGTATGGAGGAAATGCCATATATGTAGCATATACAAACTTCTCAGAAGATCCTAAATGAAACAATACAAAATAGCTCTGTGATCCTGGATATATAAGAGATGTATGTGGGAGAGAGAGCACTGTCTTTGAACCTTCCTGTTCATTATAGTTTGGCCCCTCAATCACCCACTGCAAATATCAAAGGCTTGTCATGATGTTGCATATCATCAATCAAATAATGGTTGTTGTAAGAGTTTGTTTATTTTAACTTCATCATTGGTCAGAGAAAAAAAGAGACAATAGATATGTATTGACCCAACCCCAATCCATGAGCAGGATGTGACATTAGGTCAATTTTTTAGTTGCGTTTAACCGGTTTGAATTCAGATTTTTCCTTCTCCTAGATCAAAAAAGAAAATTCTGAATTCAAATACAATTACTGTACCAAGGTTAAAAAGCACAGTCAGCCCAACATTCTACCCATAGCTGAAGGGAGAATAGTTGGATTTGTTAAATTTACATATTCTGTCCCACAAGCGTGGGGAGGAATCATTGGGGGAGACTTGCTGGCACATGTTCCCCTGTTTTAGTTTGAAACATGCAGTCCAGTATGGAGGGAGAGAATTCTCTAATACGGTGTGAATCAGCCCTTCATTTTGAATGACGAGAGGTTGACGGGCCAATCAAACCACAAGATGCCTGTTGCTGCGAAAAAGGGGATAGAAGGAGGGACTGCTAGCCCACTGATCTTTCTCAGTCTTGGGGACGAAGCGAAGGAGGAAGGCTCGGATTTGACGAAGAGAGATCCTTGCCGACAAAGCAAGGATTTCAACAGAAAAAAAGGGGTTTCTCTGCTCTCACCCAGAGGTAGGCGTCGCGTTCCATTCAAGGTTTCAAAAAAAGGGAAAAAAGAAAATTTCGTAGAAGAAAAACAAGAAACAAAACAAAACAATTAATTACCAGTCATCCCGGAAAGGAACTCCGTTGGCCGAAGCCCCCCTACCAGAATCGACATTTTTCCTCCATCTTAACCCTAGCACGTGCGCGCAGCAAGAGACCATTTTGCCCTAACAAGAAAATTTTATAAGGTATGTCCCAAAAACTTTAATACCAACAAAACAGGAAGGGAAAGGTATTCCTTGGTAAATTTCAATCTCCCGTTTTTTGGGCTTTAAAGGATTCAACCGAATTACCGACCAAATCCCGCCAAGAAGGCACATAGACATTCTGTTGCTTTTAATTTTGTTTTGATTCGTTTTTGTTTTTGTTTTTTGCATTGATAAATGCGCATTGTTGTTCATTAAGCCGGCTTTGTGGTTTTTGTATTCGAACATCTTCAGTGAGGAAGAAATTTTAGTTATAATTTTATTGTGTTGCTAAAACAAGTTTTAATAACGTGCCTTCCCCACGGGGACTGAAAGGAAACCTAAGCGTAACAAACACTGAATATAACAGATTCGTGCCTTTTCCAAGCATACTAGTGCTACGTGAAATGCAAATAGCTTCATTCCAGATTTGAACCTGGGTTATCATATCCACTTCCTATGAAGATAGCCATTGCACAATGAACAGGGATATAAATACTATAATAGTTATCTATTATAGTATTTATTTTTATTTTTTATAAAAGATTGTTTTTCAATTTTTCACTAGCTCACTGAAGTTTAGCATCAATAAGCTTGCTCAGAACTAAAATAGATAACAATTTAAGAACATCAGGTACTGCTAGTCAGACTATGCAAAGATTAGTAACAAAATAAAGTCACACTTAACAATGAGCTTAGTAAATAACAAAATAAAGTCAAACTTAAATTACAAAATAAAGTCACACTTAACAATGAGTTTAGTAAATAACAAAATAAAGTCGAACTTAAATTACAAAATAAAGTCACACTTAACAATGAGCTTAGTAAATAACAAAATAAAGTGGAACTTAAATAACAATAAAGTCACACTAAACAATCTGGTTCCCACTCGATCATTATGTTCATTCATGTCCGTTGGTCTAAAGAATAAATCAACTCTGTTTCAAGCAGCCTTCCTCCAATGCAGCACTTGCCCCTTATTTTAAGGAGTAAGGACTGAGTTAACTGCCCTATACCCGAGGTCATCCCTAAAGAGAAATGTCAACAGAACCGAGTTATTTTTGAAGCCGTCATCGCCACGACCGTCGGGTGGCTTACTTCCTGAAGAGTCCTCACTTTATACCAACTTTGTGTCACATTCCAGCGATAAAGATGAGTCCTTTTGAGAATGATACTAATCCTATTCCTCATGAGATATTAGCTTACTCTTCTTCGAGCTCCCCTAAATTTGGAAAGCTTGCAAAAACCAACCTAATTCAAGCAACAGAACTTGAACCCTTTCGATACACAGATGTAATTTCAGATATCGAGAGTAGGTGTATTTTAAGGGAAGTAACTCTTTATAAAATCAAGAATTACTTCCCTTGGCAACTTTCCTATTCGACTTCTCAGTTCAGCCCTGTGATCAACTTAACTGAAGTTGATTCTGGGCTATATGCCTACCTATAGATATATCTACATTTCTATTGAATAAAACTTGACTGAAGCCGACAAATTGATCAGCTTATGAGAATATTGATGACCTTTGAGTTCGTCGGATTCCTGTTATAATAGCAGTTCATGATGAAACCAATGCTTCTATTTAGGAAAGAATGAAAGATTCTAATTAACATTTCATAGTTGACTCTGTTATGTAAAGAATTCGGACTTCAGTTACAAATTAAACTGGTTTTTGCGTTATTTTCTCAAGTTCGGGAATTTTTAGTATAATGTTCAAATAAAAAATCTAGCTATGGTGTGCTGTTTTTGGCTAAGTTTTGGTTATATACATACAAAAAAAAAAACGGTCTATTTTCGTTGGGTTTTATCACATATCAACCATTTAAGGTTATCAAATGCCAAATCCTCTTCATACATATATATTGAATATGATTTGTAAAGATTTTGCAGATAACATGTTTAAATGAGCCTGAGATAATTTTTTCAACTACACAGTTAAATAGTTTCAAGCATTTCTATCAAGCACAAATGATTTTACTTACTTATTTACACACATTCGAATAGATAAACATATTATTTGTAAGTGAATAGTTTGTTGATAATTTCGTTTTTAAATGAGTTACAATTAATTCGTTTTCATTCTAGAATTGCCTTTGTTTCTACACTGTTAAATGGTTTCAATTATTGCTATTTAAAACAAAATATTCTATTCAATATTTCTCAGTTTTCTCTGTTAAATGGTTGTAAGTATTGCTATATATCACTAATTCAATTAGACATCAGTCATTTGTTTAAACAGTTCCATTGGTCAAAAAGTTCTATCTCTTACAATTCAAATTAATCTGAGTTATTTGTTGGCACACATTTTAAATATCAAACAGTTCTATTCAACCCATAGATAGGACCCTATCAGGTGCTACCGCTAGAGTGAAGAAGTACTCCACCTTCCCCAAAGCTCCAGGACTGAAGACTCACCATCCAACTGTTTAGTGTCATATCTGTTTGAGTTTGTTATATATTCCCCTTAATGAAATTTAATACTTAAGCTGATCTTAATTACTGGAGCTCTAATTTAGTAACAAAAACTCTGAATTCAAACCTATAAAACTTCACTTAAAAAATTGACCTTGTGTCACATTCTACTCATGCAGAGGGGTTGGTTTGATACATACATATATGTGTGTGAGTGAGAGAGAGAGAGAGAGAGAGAGAGAAAGAGAATGTGTAGGATGCATTTATTTAATTGTCAGTGAAATGTTTTGTATATGCATCATATGCAAACAGTTCTGTAGTTTGATAATAAGGTTCATTGCTTTGTTGTTATTTTGCTAATTTTTTGTTTTTATTTATTTTTTTCAAATTTTTTTCTTTGAGAGAGAGAGAGAGAGAGAGAGAGAGAGAGAGAGAGAGAGAGAGAGAAAGAGAGAGTGTGTGTGTGTGTGTGTGGTTTATTATGATGGGTTTTCTATTTGTATTTGATATTTTGGAGAGTTTGGCAGATTACTTTGTAAAGTGAGACTAAACTCCCATTAAAATGACATTTTTTTAAATTTACTACTTGTGATTTTTTCACAACAGTTTTAAATGGCAGTCATTCACTGAAGACTAAGTGACAGTAAGTGTCAAGTGTCCAGGACTCTTCTAAGTATTCCAGCTGATATTAACAGTGCTGTGGTTTGGTTGGTCTCAATTCTTCCTCTGATCTCCAGTTCCCCACAGTCTCTTTTCCAGGCCTTTGAGGATCATTTCAAGTTTGCCAACTACAATTGCAATCACCTTCATGTTCTTCAGCTTTCTTTGTTCTCTGGCAAGTTCTAAGTATTTCTCTATCTTTTTGCTTTCTTTTATATTCATTCTATATTCTGTTGGATAGCAAAATGCATGTGATGGCAAATTATTCTTTTATTAATTAATTCTAGAACTTGTCTTCCAACCGAGATTGGTTGCTCCATTTGTACCTCAAAATTCAAGAGGATTTTATGTCTCTTTTTCTCAGATGGCTCCAGGTTTTTGCATATACCATTTGTTCATATCGTCAGATTTTAATCTCTTGCACAATTCTTAGTGAATTACTTTTCCTACCCAGTCATAACTACTCTTGTTATCATTTTGTGCCAGTTTGTAGCATTTGCTTATTATGTGATTAGTCATTTCATCTAACCTACACTTGCTATATTGCTGCGAGTTTTCCATTTTGCTTTTAATATTTCTATTATGGTTTCTTCATTCAGTATCATATAATTCACCAAATGTTTTTTTTATCCATTTTTCTATCATTTCATAAAACTCAACAATGACAACAGCTATAGCCACAAAACTTTCTTTTGTAACTTATGGAACTCTGGGACATGATTTTATTATTGTAGTTTTTGGAAATTCATGTTACAAGACGAGATCTTGCCTTGATTTGAAAAAACAAAAAGAAAGAAAAGAAAAAAAAAAAACGGAAGTTACCACTTCGAGTTCTCAACTCAAAATGAAAAGTTAGTCGCTCACGCATCGGCTCCGTGCAGAACTTCCGTTTGCGATAGATTAACAAAAAAAAAAATACATTAATAAATATCCAATCGGAACGCTTCCCCCGGGGCACAAAAATTGCCGTTTCTGAGCCTACAGAAAATATATAAATAGACGGACCAAATAATTATCAGTCAGACTTGTTCCTTCACACGACTCGTGTTAAAGATTCTTCGCCACCGTCCGGCGCCTGTCATCCGATACATCAAACGATCGCCGCCGTTAGGAACGCTGCCCTTGTTTCCAAGAAAACCATCCCTTCACCACGAGACAAGTACAGTACATGAACTTTGTAACTATCACCCTGAACTCATTCTTTAACTATTAACATATTTCTCCATTCTATTCTCTGTGCTTAATCTATTTATAAAAAATTTCTATAACATCATTACTGTGTTATTGTGAGTATCTATACGCTCTTTGTTTTGCAACCATACGCATTTCTCGCCTACAACATTCATATCACAGATATCAACAACTCAGAATATAACATTCAGAACTTAAATAAAAGTGCTGTATAGCAGAGAAAAATGACAACACTGACGTTTAAAAATATAATCTGCTTCTTTTCTTTCCCTTTTATTACTCAAAATGTACAGATGGGTAGAGTACAGGAGAATTAAAAATGGCTGAGATGTACTCAAAAAAAAAAAAAATGATGAAATTACTAGCCTTCCCCACCCCACTTTCAAACAGTAGACCGTCTCCAAGCATACTTAAAATTCATTAGTAAATAAACGCTAAAAGAAAGAGGAAAGATTTGAACTCACACCTGCCAGCAGAGAAAAATGTTTCAATATTGGTCAGTATGTCTTTAAGTCCTATTAATTTAAAATGCTGAAAATTTTACAAAATGTTATGCTGTATTTTTGTTTGTAAAATATTGCTTAAACTGTGCGTTTTAAATGTAAAGACACGCTTACTATAAACCCAAATTGAATATATGACTCTGTCCAAATGTCAGCGAACACGGCAAAACGTTTTTGAATCTTTTCTAAAAGTTTAAAATTCTTAAAGCCCCAACAGTAGTTTAGAAGAAAAACTAAAAGCCTAAAAAAAATTTTTTTTTTAATTGTCATTTGTAAAAGCTATATAATTCCTAAAGCCTCGTCGGCTCCCAACGGTAGTATAGAAGAAAAACTAAGAAGCCTATGAAAATGTCCCAATACTGCCAAAAAAAAAAAATTTTCAGTACCAGTGAAAGTCTAACAAAAGTACCTTAATCCTGGACTTTAACTAAGTTAAAACTTAAAACTTAAATTAAAATTACCCCCCTTTTTTTACGTACACATGGGAAGCAGCATGATGTACGTAAAGGTATTTGAATAAACCCTTTGACGACCAAACTCAATACCTAAACAGGTCCTGGACGTGAGTTTGACGACTCAACGCTCAGGATCGTTAGTTCGATCAGGGAACTACTGCTGCTCCTCTATAAGAGTGGCTTCTATAGAAGAGAATAAAACAGCCATCGAAAGATAACCATGACCCACACTCAAACCACATATACAAACCGTATCGCTCTTCGCGCGGGTAAAAAAGGGATGCATCCTGCTGAGGTTGGAGCCCTGGCCTCAGTGTTCGAAAAATCAGCTACAGAGCTCAAACGACAAAAACTACTAAAATGCAAGCAAATACTACAAATAGCGACATTTAACGTAAGAACCTTAAATAGAATAGGACAACTACCAGAGCTAATCGTCTCGGCCGTAGAACATAAGATAGACATAATATGCATAAGAGAACACAGATACACGCACACCGAAGATATCAAATATCACGAAACTGGCAATAGATGGTCGCTCGCCACTGTATCGGCATGGAAAAACTCTGTCAACGCCGCAGTAGGAGGGGTTGGATTACTTATAGGACCAAGAGCATTAAAAAAGCTAAATAGCATTGACAAAATACAACCTAGGATGATGGCAGCTACTTTTAACGGCAACCCCAGAGCAACAATCATCTCCTGCTACAGCCCTACCAATGTTAGTGAAGAAACTGAGCTAGTCACCTTCTACGATGAGTTATCCTCATTAGTGCGTAGCATCCCGAAACACAACATATTAGTCATTGGCAGAGACATGAATGCCCAAATCGGGAAAAACGGAAACAACAAATACAGCCTCCACAACACGTCAAATAGGAATGGGCAACATCTAACAGATTTCATGATAGAAAATAGATTAGCATGCCTCAATACAAACTACCAAAAAAGCGAGGGCAAACTATGGACATACACGTACGTGAACAATAGTAAAGCACAGATAGACTACGTCCTTATAAACAAGAAAAGGAAGAATAGTGCAATGAATTGCACGGCATACTCCTCTTTCGAGGGTGTGTCCTCCGATCACCGAATAGTCACGGCGAAAATACGGCTAAGCCTACGAAAAAACGCCAAATGAACAGCGACCACCAAACACTATGACTGGGCCCTTTTGAACAACAGAGATATGAGATAAATACGTATTAGAATTAAGAAACAGATTCGAAACACTACAAGAGAAGACGGAAAAAAAGTACACCAAACGACGAATATGAAAATTTCGTCAATGCGCACCTCGAGGCAGCAGCAACAAAACTCAAAACTAAATATAGAGTCCCATGGGAAACTTTAGCGGTGAGAGAAAAACGTGCACTCGTGAAAACAGCCTCCAAAAACTATCGAAAAAACCCAACAAACACAAATGCCTTAAAACTAAAAACGGCACAATATCAATTAGCAGGCATATATATAAAGGAACAGACAGAATACATTCAAAATCAGTTAGATAAGATTAGAGACTCAGTGGAAGATAGACAATCTAGGATAGCCCAGCAAACAATAAACGAAGTGAGTAGAAGAAAGAACACAGCCAAAGCAAAACTGAAAGCTGCAAACCAACAAGAAAGAATAAAACTGGAAACAGCACTTCGAAAACCTACTAGGAAACCCACCGAAAATAACACATGAACCAATCACCAGAATAATTAGTAAACAATTAGATATTAAACTAGGACCGTTCACACAAGAAGAACTCGACTCGGTTCTCAGAAAAATTAAAAATAGGAAAGCTGCAGGGCTGGACGAGATTCCCCCAGAAGTATGGAAGACCAGACAACGACATACTGCTCCGACACTGCAACGCAGTATATAATCAAAATCCGATAGATAGATGGATTAAGGGATGCATCCCTTCCCTAAAAAGGGGGACCTCGGATTAGCCAAAAACTACCGAGGCATAACACTTACATCCATAGCAGCCAAAATCTACAATGCCCTACTACGAAACAGCATAGAACCCAAAATCGACAACATACTTAGGAAAAACCAAAATGGCTTCCGAAGAAACAGATCCACGACCTCACAAATATGAACCATCTGTAGAATTCTTGATAGTGTACGGGCAAAAAACCTACAAGCGATATTAATATTTGTCGACTTTACCAAGGCCTTCGATTCCATTCACAGAGGAAAGATGGAACAAATCCTACTAGCGTACGGCATACCTAAAGAAACCGTAGCAGCAATAACGATTCTCTATAGAAACACCAAAGTAAAAGTACGATCACCAGATGGAGACACAGAATACTTCGACATTGTAGTAGGAGTACTACAAGGGGACACGCTGGAAGATAGACAATCTAGGGCAAATCATTTGTCTAGACTACGTACTTAGAACATCGATTGACAAAATCAGAGAGAATGGCTTCGAGCTGACAAAGAAAAGAAGCAGAAGGTACCTCGCAAAAATAATTACCGACGCTGACTACGCCGATGACATAGCGATACTGGCAAATACACCCGACCAAGCCGAAACACTACTGCATAGTCTGGAACGAGCAGCCGCAGGCATAGGCCTCTATGTCAATGCACACAAAACGGAATATATGTGCTATAATCAAACGGGGGAGGTGCCTGTGGTGTAATTGTTATCGTCCTAGGAAATGAACACGGCGACACGAGTTCAAATCCTGGACGAGACTGATTGCATTTCACATTGGGAAAATGATTGCATTTCACATTGGGAAAGGTATGAATCCAATTATTCTCCCTCCAGCTATGGGTAAATAGTAGGACAGACTAGGTTCTTCAGCCTTGGTTAGGCAACTAGTCTAGGAGAAGGAAAACTCTGAATTCAAACCTGTTAAACTCCGCTTAAAAATTGACCTTGTGTCATATTCTGCCCGAGCGGAGGGGTTGGTAAATAGGATAATCAAACGGGGGACATCTCCACTCTAGACGGAACCCCTCTTAAACTAGTTGACAAATTCACTTACCTAGGAAGCAGCGTTGCATCAACCGAAAAGGACATCGACACGAGGTTAACGAAAGCATGGACAGCTATCAATAGGCTATCGATTATATGGAAATCAGACCTGACCGATAAAATGAAACGCAGTTTCTTCCAGGCAGCGGTCGCATCGATACTGCTATATGGATGCACTACATGGACTCTAACTAAACGGCTGGAGAAGAAGCTAGACGGCAATTACACAAGAATGCTGCGAACAATCTTGAACAATTCCTGGCGGCAACACCCCACAAGACACCAACTGTACGGCCACCTGCCTCCTATCACGAAAACTATTCAAGTTAGACGAACCAGACATGCAGGACACTGCTGGAGAAGCAGGGACGAACTCATAAGTGGCGACCAGCACGATCATACATTCAGCAACTATGTGAGGATACGGGATGTTGTCCTGAGGACCTGCCAAGGGCGATGAAAGATAAGGAGAAGTGGCGAGAGAGGGTCAGGGATATCCGTGCTACCAGCACGAGATGATGATGATGATGATGATATGCACTCACAGGGGCTGAAGTATAAATTTTCAGTTAACTTCTTTTTTCTCCTTTTTGCCATCAGGTTGAAATCTTCCTAGTTATATAACATCCCAGATGCCCATATAAATTCTCATGACCATATCTCATCCAGCCTTCCACCAAATCAATGCATGTAGACACACTTCTTTCTAGCATGCCACCCATGCAATTTACACAGCATTTCTACCAAAAATACCTTTACTTACCAGGTGTATTTCTTGTTATTTTCATTCAATAAGGGTCTGATTTCTGCCACTG
>OY757920.1:20484988-20919988 GCA_963585895.1 Sepioteuthis lessoniana | reverse complement strand
GCAATGGGCCTACTAACAAATACTACAAGTTGGTTTTAATTCCTATAATAATAGATGGGCCTTCTATCTATAACACCATTTGGGTCTTCTTACTGTAATACCAGCAAGGCTTACTATCCATAATATCCACTGAGCCTAATATCTATAATACCAATTGGGCCTTCTAAAGGGACAATCATCTGGAGGTTGAAGGTTCAATCCTGACTGCAGGCTAGTATCGATACAGGAATACTTAGCTCTTATACCCAGTTATGGTTAATGAAATCAGAACAAATGACCCCCATGGATTAAATAAAGGATGTGGTTCGAAGTTCTGTGTAGGCTCCCGAGTTTGACAAACACCTGAAGAAGGCCGGAAGACATATCAGCCAAAGCATTGTGAATATAGCAATAAAGATGATGACAATAGTCCGAAAACCCTGATCAATAAAAACCAGTTGGTATTATACTAGCTGAAATACTAAATGGGTTTAATACCTATAATACCTACTGGGCCTAATATTTATAATACTAACTAGGTTTACTACAATATTAGTAATAACAGATCTATAACACCAACATATAGATAGCAATGTCAAATATTTTTTACCTGTCTTCTAATCCAGCAAATATACATCTATGTATTTACCAAACCTCTGAATGAACAGGATGTTACATAAGGTCATTTTTTCAGTGGAGTACAGTTGGTTTGAATTCAGAGTTTTCTTTCTCATTGACTGGTTGGCAAACCAAAGTTAAAAAAGCTAGTCTGTCTCACTATTTACCCATAGCTGGGAGGAGAGAAGAAATAGATTCTTGCTTTTCCCAAGAGCAAGAAGCAAAAGACAAACAGCTTTATCCAGGATTTGAATTTGGGTCTACAAATCCATTTCTTACGATACTACAAACGCCTTACAAGCAAATATATATATATATATATATATATATATATATATATATATATATATATATATATATATATTGTTTGTTTGTTTGTTTGTTTATTGAGTTTTATGTCATATCAACCTTTGTAGGTTATTTAACGCCAAATCCATTTTTATGTAAATAATCTGTTCTATTTAAAACAATTCAGTTTAGCATAAGTACACAGTTTAATTGTCAAAAAAATTTCCATTTCAATCTATTCAAGCAGTTATATGTAACAATTCAGTTAAGTGTAAATACAGTTTTAATGTCGAAAAACAGTTCTATTTCAAACAATTCAGTTAAGCATAAGCACGCAGTTTAAATGTAAGTATGGTTTAATTGTCAAAAACATTTCTATTTCAAGCTATTCAGTTTACCCAAACAATTCAGTTTAGCATAAGTATGCTGTTAGTTCTATTTAACCCATAGATAGGGCCCTATCAGGTGCTCCCACTCCAGGCCAGAGTGGACCTAGGAGCAATAGCAATGAAGGGGTTCTCTGCATTCCCCAAAGCTCCAGCATTGCCGGAACCTCACCATCAGATTGTTTAGTGTCATACCCAGGACACTCGTTGGGGGGGTTCTTACCCTTCTGCAGAGAAACAGTCAGTGTATTCTACAGCCCCAGCCGACTGGGCAATATATATGTTCAGCTGAAATTAGAGGTATTTAAACACACACACACACACACACACACACATACACTATATTCAAATATGTTTCACAAAATTAAAAAAAAAACCACATATGCATACATGAATATATGTGTGTGTATTTAAATGTGTAGTCTGTTTATACACACCTGTATATATATATATATATATATATATATATTCAATATCATATTAGAATATTTCCAGTGTAAGTAACAAAAACTTTCTTTCTTCAATCAACAAACCAAAAGAGAAGATAGAAATATGCCTTCCTTTGACAATAGTTAATGATAAGCAATTCTTACATTCATGATTTAAAAAATCTGCAGGACCAATTTAAAATAGTTCAAAGCAAAATTTGGAATAAATATTCTGTAAAAACAAACAGCCAAAGTTTTTTTGATTTAAACAAAAAAAAGAAAAGAATAGAAAGAAAGAAAGAAATTTAGAAAGAGAAAATTCTAATTTCCTTTCATTTACATTATCAATGTCTAAATTACTTTTGCCTAAATGTTAATTACTTTCATTTTATGATCTCATTATGCAACATTCATCATCAGAGGAAATAAAACCAGATGATATTTAAATGTCCTTTCAAATTGTTATTCACAAAATAAGCATAAGAATATACTATATATATATATATATATACACACATAAGTATATATATATATATATATATATATATATATATATATATATATTCATAGAAGTAAGTATATATATATATATATATATATATATATATATATATACATTTTTATATATACTTTTATATATATATATATATGTATATATATATATATATATATATAATTTATATATATACTTTATATATATACTTTATATGTATACATATATTTAAAAAATAAACTATTTTAAAATGTACAGATATTTCTAATTAGTACCAGATCTAAATTCAGTATACAGGTGTGTATAAACAGACTACACATTTAAATACACACACATATATTCATGTATGCATATGTGGTTTTTTTTTTAATTTTGTGAAACATATTAGAATATAGTGTGTGTGTGTGTGTGTGTGTGTGTGTGTGTGTGTGTGTGTGTGTGTGTGTGTGTGTTTAAATACCTCTAATTTCAGCTGAACAATGATACTTATATATATACTAGCAGAAGTGCGCTGTGATGGTCTGGGATAAGAAAGTAAGAGACAAAAGTTCCAATCAATATATTTTTAAGATTCGATGGAAACAGAAATATGAACATATTAAAAATGTTTTAAGCATAAAGAACATTTCCAATTAGTTTTTTGTAGCCTCCTCACTCATATTTTTTGTTCTTCCATATTTTGTAAATATATCCTTTTTTACTACTTAGTCATCAACATCCTATCAGCATGGCTTAGACAATACTCTCTCCATCATTTTACTGGAGTAAGACTCCACCAGAGAGTCAACTGTTTGATTAGGTTTAATGGCATATCAACCATTGTAGGTTACCAAATCCTTTTTATACATATATTGTAGGTTGTTCAATGCCAAATCCTTTTTATACATATATTGTAGGTTATTTAATGCCAAATCCTTTTTATAAATATATTGTAGGTTATTTAATGCCAAATCCTTTTTATACATATATTGTAGGTTATTTAATGCCAAATCCTTTTTATACATATATTGTAGGTTATTTAATGCCAAATCCTTTTTATAAATATATTGTAGGTTATTTAATGCCAAATCCTTTTTATACATATATTGTAGGTTATTTAATGCCAAATCCTTTTTATAAATATATTGTAGGTTATTTAATGCCAAATCCTTTTTATACATATCATCATCATCTTGTCATGCCGCTAGCACGGATACCCCTGACCCTCTCTTGCCACTTCTCTCTATCGTTCATCGCCTCTGGCAGGTCTTCAAGGGCTACATTCCGTATCCTCACATAGCTGCTGTATGTATGTTCTAGCTGGTCGTCCTGCTTTTGCCCAGCCATATGTGGGGGTCCATAGGAGTACATCACTTATGATCTTGTCCCTGCTTCTCCAGCAGTGTCCTGCATGTTTGGTTCGTCTAACTTGTATAGTTTTCGTGATGGGAGGCAGGTGGCCCAAATCCTTTTTATACATATATTGAATATATCAGTATATATATATTTGAAAACAAATAGTTTGAAGGTAACAATTTCAAATGAGCCAAAGATAGTTTCAAGTATTGCTCTAAAACACTAATAATTTTATTTAATATTAAACAGTTATTTGTACACAGTTAAATGATTTCAAGTATTTCTATCTAACACAAATAATTCTGTTCAGTGTTAATTATTTGTTTACACACAGTTAAATGGTTTCAATTATAGCTATTAAACATTAAAACTTCAATTTTACATCAGTTATTTGTTTGTACAATTAAATCGTTTCAAGTATTGTCATCTAATACTGATAATAATTCCATTTAATATTGATTATTTGTTTGCACACAGTTAAAGGGTTTCAAATATTGCTATCAAACACTAATAATTCCATTTAATATTGATTATTTGTTTGCACACAGTTAAAGGGTTTCAGTTATTGCTATTTAACATTAACAGCAGTCATTTGTTTGAACACAGTTAAACAGTTCTATTTGACCCAAAGATGAGACCACTTCAAGTCAGAGTGGACCTGGGAGTAATGGCAATGAAAATGTACTCTACATTTCCCAAAGCTCCAAGACTGAAACCTCACCATGGTATAGGGTCATATAGGGTCATATAGGGTCATATTCAGAACACTTGTTGTGGAGGTGGGGTCTTATCTCTTTACATAGATACAGTCTACATATTCTACAGTCCCAGCCAACTCGACTCCCGCAAAAAAGGTACCCCAAGTGTGATACTAAACTGCATACATCATTGTCACTCCAGTTCTGGAATTCTGACAAAAGTTGTGTACCCCTTAATTACCATTACTCCCCTGGTCTTTTGGACCTAGGGTGGTAGTACCTGTCAGGGTCATATCTATGGATCAAATAGACCAGTCTGAAAATTATTGGTATTAGATAGGAATACTAGATGCAAACAATGGTTATCATTAAATAGGAAGAGTTGCTTTAATCTTTCTTTCTTCCTTTTTTTGTTTTTTAATGACATATAAACCTTCATGGGTTATTTAATGCCATAAACATCCTCGTAGAAGAAAAGCAGTAATACTATTTAACCCATAGCTTGAGAGAGAAGGAGTTCATACGATTCCCAAGGGCTATGAAAAGTAAATGTAATAACACCACTGGAATTTAAATTTATATACTATGATCTCAAAGTCTCACCACATTATCCACTACACCATGGGGGGATTGTTCCCTCTCCTCTAGTTGTTTTGAGCCAGATGATTGTGTATAAATTATGAGTGTTGGATAGGAACATTTGAAATCATAGAATTGTGAGCAAATTATTTGATACCACATAACAAATAATTATTATGGACAAGTAAAAAAGTGTAATTGAAAAATATGATTGCGATGGAACTTTGAAAATATGAATAGTTATAATTATAATCAAACTTTTATTTATAAATGAATTAAATTTCAGCATTGAAAAACTCATTGGGGGGGGGTGATGTATTGTTAAATAAACCAAACCAACATACAGCTGACCATATAAAAAACATCATTTATGAGGTCAGGAATAATTTTTACTTCATATCCAAATTTCTATCAGAGCAACACTTCTCAGGTTTTTAATTCAGAATTTTTCCTTCTCCAAAATTGGTTGTCCTAGCAAAGCTAGACAATCCTAATATCCCCTACTATTTAACCTTAAACAGCATATTTTGCCATTTGATGATCTTAAAAAACCTTAAACGTCAATCTTGAATAGTTTGCATTGGAGCTCAAGGCAAAATCAATATCCATGCAAAAAATATCACTTCAAAGAACTTGATCCTCCAACACACACACACACACACACACACACACACACACACACACACACACACACACACACACACGTGCACTAAATTCAGCATAGTAAAATAGATTTATAATGATGAACTACACTAATAACCTCAATGTATAGTTGTTTATCTACCCGTGCAAATGGAATGTAATGTTAAGTTGTTTCAATGTAGCGGCCCTGAAAGAGCCTCCCAGAGTGATGCTAAAAATAGCTCAGCTTCATGAGCATTCCTCTTTTAGGACACCTCAGAAGCCAAACAATAAACCCAGCTCTTAGATGAAAGCAACAGATGTTGCTTGAGTTGGGAAAGGTTCCTTGAAGCTGAGTTGATTTATTTTTACCTTATTCAGTTCATTGTATGAAGGCCCAACAGCTAAGTTAAAGATACAAATCACTGAACAACCAATGCAAGTTGATTTGTTTATAGTCATGTTCAGAGTTAATCCCACTTTTTGGTTCAATTTGGTTTCTTTGTTTAATGGCATATCAACCTTTGTGAATGATTTAATAACAGCCATTCTGGGAAAAAAAAACAGTAGAGGTACTATTTAACTTATAGCTAGAAGGATAAGAGGGTTCTTACCCTTCCCAAGAGCATGAGTCCAAAAGTGAACATAATAGCATGAATGGAGTTTGAACTCGCTTACTACAAGGTTGCAGTCCAGCACATTAGCTTGCCCAGTCGGCTGGGGCTGTAGAATACACCGACTGCTTCTCTGCAGAAGGGTAAGACCCCCCCCACCACCAACAAGTTTCCTGTATATGACACTTAACAATCTAATGGTGAGGTTCCAATAATGCTGGAGCTTTGAGGAATGTTGTGTACCCTTTTATTGCCATCACACCCAGGCCCACTCTGGCCTGGAGTGGTAGCACTTGATAAGGGTCCTATCTATGGGTTAAATAGAACTAAACCATGGTTTCTTGACTTTACTGTTAAATTGTTTAAAATAGAACTGTTTTGACATTTAAACTGTGTACTTATGCTAAACTGAATTGCTCAAAATAGAACTGTTTTGATGTCTAAACTGTGTACTTATGCTAAACTAAATTATCTGAAATAAAGCTGTTTTAACATTTAACTCAGTGTATTGCCCAGTTGGCTGGGGCTGTAGAATAAACCGACTGCACCTCTACAGAGGAGTAAGACCCCTCCCAAATGATTGTCCCGGATATGACTCTAAACAATCTGATGGTGAGATTCCAGTGATGCTGGAGCTTTGGGGAATGCGGGGCGTCACTTCATTGTCATTGCTCCCAGGTCCACCCTGGCCCAGAATGGTAGCACCTGATAGAGTCCTATCTATGGGTTAAATAGAACTAACTGCATACTTATGCCAAACTGAATTGTTTGAATTAGAGCTGTTTAACTAAACTAAATAGCTTGAAATAGAAATGTTTTTGATAATTAAAATGTGTGCTCACATTTAAACTGTGTGCTTATGCTAAACTGAATTGTTTGAAATGGAACTGTTTTTGACATTGAAACTGTACTTACACTCAATGGAATTGTTTAATATAGAAGTGTTTTGACATTTAACAGAGTAAACAAAATCTGTACTTATTCTAAACTGAATTAGCTGAATTAGAACTGTTTGACTAAACTGAATAGCTTGAAAGAGAAATGTTTTTGACAATTAAACTGTGTATTCGTTGCTAAACTGAATTGTTTGAAATAGAACTATTTGCATAAAAATGGATTTGGCATTAAATGATCTACAAAGGTTGATATGCCATAAAACCCAAACAACCAACCAACCAGCACATTTGCCACGACACCATGGAAATTCTCTCAGCACTTTTAGGATGAGCTGATAACTGAAGGATGGTGAACTAGTGTGCCACAGACTCTCAAAGCAACATTCCTCAGGTTTTTAATTCAGAGTTTTTCCTTCTTCTAAACTGGTTGCCCTACCAAAGCAAGACATCCTTATCACCCTTAGTTGTGAAGAAAAGAGATGGATTCATGCCTTACCCAAGACCATTGGCAAAAAGTGAAATGCAAACAATCTCATTCAGAGTTTAAATTTGGATTGCTTAGTTCATTTCACGCAATGATACACAATTATATTAATAATACCTTTACTATAGACTTACATATATAAACATAATAATAGTTATACCTGACTCTGGCTTCGAACTGACGAAGAAAAGAAGCAGAAGTTACCCCGTAACAACAATTACCGACGCTGACTACGCTGATGACATAGCGATACTGGCAAATACACCCGACCAAGCCGAAACACTACTGCATAGTTTGGAATGAGCAGCCGCAAGCATAGGCCTCTATGTTAATGCACACAAAACGGAATATATGTGCTATAATCAAACAGGGGACATCTCCACTCTAGACGGAACCCCTCTTAAACTAGTAGACAAATTCACTTACCTAGGAAGCAGCATCGAATTAACCAAAAAGGACATCGAAACGAGGTTAACGAAAGCATGGACAGCTATCAATAGGCTATCGATTATATGGAAATCAGACCTAACTGATAAAATGAAACGCAGTTTCTTTCAGGCAGCGGTCACATTGATACTGCTATATGGCTGCACTACATGGACGCTAATAAAACGGCTGGAGAAGAAGTTAGATGGCAATTACACAAGAATGCTACGTGCAATCTTGAACAATTCCTGGCGGCAACACCCACAAGACACCAACTATCACGAAAACTATTCAAGTTAGAAGAACCAGACATGCAGGACACTGCTGGAGAAGCAGGGACGAACTCATAAGAGATGTACTCTTATGGACCCCCACACATGGCCGTGCAAAAGCAGGACGACCAGCACGAACATACATTCAGCAGCTATGTGAGGATGCGGGATGTTGTCCTGAAGACCTACCTAGGGCGATGAACGATAGGGAGGAGTGGCGAGAGAGGGTCAGGGATATCCGTGCTACCAGCGTGATATGATGATGATGATGATACCTGACTGATAAAATGAAACGCAGTTTCTTCCAGGCAGCAGTCGTATCGATACTGGACGCTAACTTGGACACTAACTAAACTACTTGGACGCAAACTAAACGGCTGGAAAAGAAGCTAGACGGCAATTACACAAGAATGCTGCGAGCAGTATTGAATAAGTCTTGGAGGCAACACTCCACAATGCACCAACTATACGGCCACCTACCTCCCATCACGAAAACTATTCAACTTAGACGAACTAGACACGCAGGACACTGCTGGGGAAGCAGGTACGAGCTCATAAGTGATGTACTCTTATGGACCCCTACATATGGCCGGGCAAAAGCAGGACAACCAGCTCGAACATACATACAGCAGCTATATGAGGATATGGTATGTAGCCCTGAAGACCTGCCAGAGGCGATGAACGATAGGGAGAAGTGGCGAGAGAGGGTCAGAGCACGACATGATAATGATGATATCTATCTATAGAGGCATACTTTAGAGTATTGGCTTACTCTCTACGAACATATTGTCATATCTATCTGAAGAGGTATATATTAGATTATAGACATATTCTATAGAAACATAGTTATATCTATTTGAAGAGACCTACTTTAGAGTATAGGCATTCTCTGTGGGAATGTGGAGTTGTTCCATCATTGGTTTTAATTCCAAGTCTACTCTGAGTAGTATTACCTGTTAGGGTCCCATCAATGGGTCAAAGAGATCTGTTTGAAAGTCATTAGTTATTAGCATTAAATAGAAATACCTGAAACCATACAACTGTGTGCAAAAAATTGCTCATGGTTTACAAAAAAAAATTTTGGTCTGAAGCAAGAATGGGGATAGGTGTTTTTGTTAATTTGGGTGTACTGAATTCAAATTTATAAATAGTTTTGCTCAATCGCCTCTAGTTTTCTGGCTTTTAAATAGTCTCATTTTAGTATAAACAGAATATATGTGCATATTTCCAGAGTTGCAGCAGCTTATAACAGATAAAACAGGATAGATAAAGAACACTGATTGAATCAATATACTTGGATGACACAATTACCCAATTCATAGTACCACAGACAGTCAAAAGTGTGTTTTCTTAGAAGATCTGGTGTATTTTGCCTCCAGGATGTCATGCAAGAGCATCCAGCAGAAGTCTCCCATCATGCCGGGATTCCATTTGCCTTGATAGTTGCTCTCCATCTTCGTAATGTCTTGGTGGAATCTTTCTCTATGCTCATCACTCATTGCTCCAAGGTTTGGCGGGAAGAAGTTGAGGTGGGAATGGAGAAAATGAATCTTGAGTGACATTCGGCACCCCATATCCTCGTAAAACTTTAGCAACTTCTCAATACAGGCATAATCTGGTACGCGTGTGTTACCAAGGAAGCCACTACAGACTGACTTGAATGCTTCCCATGCTCTCAGTTCCTTTAAGTTAAGAAGCTCCTCAAAATCAGCATCCTTCAGCACTTCTCGGATCTGAGGTCCGACAAAGATGCCCTCTTTGAGCTTAGCAGCACTAACATCTGGGAACACAGTAGACAAATGTTGGAAGGCAGCATCATTTTTGTGCAACGCCTTCACGAAATTCTTCATCAAACCAAGCTTGATGTGAAGAGGAGGAAGAAGCACTTTATTCATGTCCACCAGAGGATTCTCCTTGAGGCTGTGTTCGCCACGAACAAAAGTGCTTCTAGACCCCCCAGTCTTTCTGCTTGAAATGCTGGGACTACACCAAAGACAGAGAAAACAACAGTACTTTGTGAAGCCCGCTTTCATACCCATAAGAAGACCAATGACCTTATTTGTTCCGATTCCTGAAACTGGTGATCCTTACATCTTCCTGGACTAGGTTCCACTGTTTAAGCCGAGAAGCCAAGAGCTCTGACTGCTGTTTTGACAGATACAAATCACGAGCAAGATCATTCAGGTTTTCTTGCGTGATCCAGTGTGGCTCATTGCCACTTGTTCCTGAATATGTAGACTCAATATCTTCCAAAGATATTGACTCGGCAGAATCCTCCCTTGAAGGCATTTCTTCATCTGATGAGGAAAGAAGATCCTTGTTTACAGGAGGTGTGGGTACAGGAAGATCATCTGAATGGGGAACGGGTCTCATAGCAGATCGAAGGTTGGGATATTTGATCTTTTTCCTAAAAGATACATTGAAACCAGTTATATTAGTTAAACAAAAATAGCAATCATCTGCGTGGTTTCGCGGCTGTCTCCAAACCATCGGGACTGCAAAGTTGAAAGTCGCTTTCTTGCCATTAAACCATGCAGTTAGTCCATTGTAGCAGGGTTTACAACAGATGTGTGGAGCCCAAGACTTGTCCTGATCACCAATTTTACAGTCAACATAGTGAAAGTAGGCGGTTCTGAGGAGGGAAGTGATGGTTCGACGCTGTGCAACTGTTGTGAAGTCCCCACACACGTAGCAGAAAGAACTGGCCTTGTTGAGGCATCCTCGACATTTTGATGTGCTTGAAACCATTGGAGAATCTGAAAATATAACAAAGTAAAACTAAATGGGCATTTGAAAATGTAATACTAATATTTAGTAACCCAAAAGATGTGTAACACGATAGTTGAGGGACACCAACTTCCTGCGCCGCCTGCGAGATAACCTCTTCTAATGACTGCCTGAGTGTGGATTGAGACCTGCTGCCTTAACTATCAAAATCCGTCTTGATATATAACTATATATATATATATATAATGTAATGCTATCACTTATATTTAGTGCATAATAACTAAGAAATAAGCCGTAAGTCTCACAATATTAGATTTAACCCTGAATTCATATACGCCTTTATGTACCGTATATGCACAAAATGCACACTATGCATATCTAAAAAACTAGAGGTGATGAGTAAAAACGGATTTCAAATTTGAATTTAACACCCTCAAATTAGGTAAAAACTGGTATTTTTGTGCTCGCCACAATTTCTTTATAAACCAGTGTTATCATTAAATAGGAATAATCACTTGAAACCATATACTTGTGCATAAATTATTAGTATTAGATTGGAATACTTGAAATCATACTATTGTACATAAATTATTTTTATCGAGAATACCTATAATTGTCACAAATAATCCCACTCCAATAAAAAAAAACGGGGTATCTTGGGCGTGACAAGAAATTGTATTCAGTGGTGAGACTTTGGATTTGGAGCTCAGGAAAAAACGGAATACCCCTTCATTACCATAATGCCCAGGTCTGTTATGAAGTTGTAGTACATATTAGGTCCACATCTATGGGTCAAATAGGCATGTTTTAAAATTATTAGCATTAAATAGGAATACTTGAAACCATTTAACAGTGAGCAAATTATTAGTATTAAGAATAGTTAGTTGAAGCTATGATGGTTTACGAAAAATTATTATTTTACTCTTTGGAAGTTTTTCATGCTTGCATTAGCTGATGGTCTTTCACTTGAGTCTGAGTGTGACGGCAAATTCTTTAAAAATCCAAAAACGGGACTTTATGAAGACGTGTGAAGACGGGGCAGGTTGGCACTTGATCCCTTGTATAATAAGTCCTCGTTCAGAGTTTTTTTCTCAGGCATATAAGAACTCGCATATTATATGGGGGATTAATTTATGGCTAGACTGACCGCCGCTGGCAAGGGGTTCCAAATTTCACACTATCCACACACCCACCAAGGCCACTAGACTTCCTCCCCTAGAACAATGGAAGATATGGACCTCTAGGTTTAGACGTAATAATATTAATTATAGTAGTCGGCAATTCCGGTTTCCCTTGTGATATTTTAAAGGAATTAATAGGACAATTTTAAGCGAGCATATCATAAGGCGAATAGAAGCTGAAAAAGAAACATGAAATAAACTCGTAGCAGAACTACAAATAACAACTTCGACCACGTGGGAACATTAAAATATATCAATCTTTTACTACCCAAAGATATACACCTTCAACGTGTCAAATATATCATCAATGAATAGTCCATGAACATAAATGTCTTTCTTCTTTTCTGTTCTTTCGTTTTTCTTCAAATTGTGTGTGTGTGAGAGAGAGAGAGAGAGAGAGAGAGAGAGAAAGTATATAAAATTGGGTATAAGGAGAAATGGTCTCAAAGTTTACTTATCTTTTTTTTTCGACGGAGTTCCTGTGGAGAATCTTTCCTCTTTTACGGGCTAATAGACTTTATGCTATTTTTAATACTGGCTTGAAGAATTGGCTCCTTCGTGTCCGAGATTCTTTTCGTCTTCTTTTACCCGGAGTACTTGGCTTTTGGTTTCGTCCACCACGAACACTGTCCAACAACTAACTTTTTTCTTTTCTATTTCCGCTGACGGGAAGGAGTCCCCACTTCCGTTTTAGGGTCCCAGCCAATCGTTTGGCTTCTACCTTCTCCCTTCCCGTGTCAGGCGACCCGAGTGAGGTCACCAAGTATAAACATCTGGTCTCCACCGTGACCCACATTCTTTCTTAACGGTCATTCTCTGATCGCTTGCTACACGAGGATAGTAGTCATCTTATTTCTATCGTCTCAGTGGGAGACCACGTGACACTGAGTAAAAGCAAGTCTCTTCAGGTCTCCAGGACTTTTCTCGGTATTCTAAACTTATGTTGTTTACGACAGTGGATACCCGGAAACGTTTACGGCCCTGTCTCTGGATTACGGCAATCAGCGATATTCAGAATTGCCCTTCGCGAGTGTTTTCAATACCACTTGTATTTTGCTGAATAAACCTTGGTTAATCTTATTTTCCGAGTCTTAGTCTTCATTCTTGACAATTTATTCAGCAAAATATATAATAATCACAATGTCGGACCTTGTGTCAAGTTTTGACTATAAACCCAGAATATCAGACATCGACCCGAATCTAATACACACTGCTAGGGAATGTCGATATTGACGAACTATTTTCACCAACTATTTGGATGACTACCAGGACCAAATTCCGAACAAACTACGTGCGAATCCTGTGAAGATATAGAATCGGCACTAAACCGTCTGAACTCAATATACGTAAAAAAACGAATGAAGTATTTGTGCGCTGCCTACTATCTACAAGGAAGCAAAGACAAGACGAATCAATTGAAGATTTTTTCCAAAGCATCGAAAGATTACGCCGAATCTGCAACTTCAGAGATAGAACGGCTAAGCAAGTCGGTGATGAAGCTATGAGAGATGCTTTTATCTGTGGGATAACATCAACAGTTATCCGACAGAGATTACTCGGGAATAAAGCATTCGATCTCCAGACAGCGTATGAACAAACACTAAGGCTGGATTTAGCCCAGAAAAATAATGAGGCTTGCGTCCCCCCCCGCCCACAATTCATCCCTCGCAGCTATTGACGACAGTGGACCGCATGGCGACTCAACATACAGTAGTAGTTGTCACGGTGGAAGGAGAGAGGATAACCGAACAATTGTCGCTGCTACAGTTAACCAAAAATACAACGGCGTTCATAAGAAGACTCCAACTACTTCAAATAACAACACTGCTGGTAAGAAAGCTTGTTTTGGGCGGTCTATTTGTCCGGCGCGTGACGTAATTTACCATCGCTGTAATAAGCATGGGCATTACCAAATAAAGCTGATTCATTCGGCTTGTGTAGACACTAAAACGGTATCTGTAGGACTTTTTCATACTACTACTTTTGTCATAGTAGAAAATAAGACTTTATAAACCTTGATGGACTCTTGTTCTTCCGAAAATTTTATCAGCGATAAAATTGTAAAATTGTTGTCTCTGAAGACTTTTCCTTTTTTTAAACGGGTAACTATGACCCAGAAAAGTGTTGATAGTCGGTCTAACGGATTTGTAATACTCAATTTTAAACTGGGTTTGAATGATAAATTATATACTTCTGTTCGTTTGACTATCATAAAAGACCTCAGTTGTGATGTCGTTCTTGGACGGGAATATCAACACCGATATCTCAAAGTTACATTTGAATATGGCGATCAATTGCCGGAAGTCGTTGTGAAAGGCACAAGTGCCTGTTTTGCCTTAGAAGCAGCTAATATAGTTGAAACGACCTTGTTTCCAGGAATTTCAACTAAATGCAAACCGATTGCTACTAAATCAAGATGTTTTAATAAGGAGGATTCGGATTTTATTGCTATGGAAATTGGTAAACTTCAGAAGGATGAGATTATTGAACCCAGTATGTCACCACGGAACTCAAACCTCAGTTCTATCGATCTGCTAAAGGTACACTGATTAAGGCCACTGGCCCAATGCAAAGAATCAGTGTTGCTTTTAAGGGGTCTCTCCCAACTGCTACTCGCAATCGATATTTGTTGGTTATTGTTGATGAATACTCCTGATTTCCATTTTTACATGCCTGTACAGACATGCAAACCTCCACAGTCATAAACTGCCCGGAACTCCTTTTTAGTATGAGTGGAATCTCCGACTACATACATTCCGATAGAAGTCGTTCTTTTATATCCCGAGAGGTAAAGGAATATCAACTAAAAAGTGGTTATTACCAGTAACTTGACACCCTATCATTCACAGGGTAATGGTCAGGCTGAACGGTATGTTGGGGTTGTCTGGAAAACAATTCAATTCGCTCTTAAGACACACAAACTACCAGATAAACATTGAAAGCAGGTCCTACCACAGGTTTTTGATTCTATGGGGTCCCTTTTATGTACTACAGCAAATTGTACACCACATGAACGTTTCTTTAAATTTCAGAGACGCTATAAGAAAATTAGGAGTTACTCTCTAGACGGTTGTATACTCGGATGTAGGAGGGCCGAGGGTAGGGACTTGAGCAAATGACTTGAGCACGGCCAGACGAGACAGAAGGAACTAGGATCTCCACGAGTCGAGATGTGGCTAAGAAGAGCCTGGTAACTGAAGGTGTTTGCAGACCACCCAACTCTACAAACAGAACCCAGAAAACAATTTGAGTCCTATGAAACCAAACGTCCTCAGCTCTCTTAAAACAGTCTTAAACATAACCAGAAAATATGTCCTTTTGGACATTCACGAAACACACATAAATGTGTTATAATTTTAACTTTGTTCTCTTAAAGACTATTGACCGCTAAAGGAATATGCTTTAGCAACTCTTTCGCACTTCTTATATAAACGTATTTAAACGTCTTACCACGTTACTTAAATTTTGCTAAAGCATAATAATCCCAAAATTTGCTAAACCTCAGTTGTGGTATTTTGCAAAAGTATCTGTCCCAAAATTCGCTATTTGGGATTTGTTACAACGTTTGCGGTAAGTTGCTAACCACAAAGCGATTCTGCCAAAATTAAAGCAAGCGCGAAGAGAAAGAATAAAAAGAATTTTTTCTCAGTCCCACGTGCGAAGCCAACATATTTCTTTACGTTGGTACTGTTTAAAAATAATATATTGGAAAATTCTTCACGTCTGCTGGTTAAAAAAAATTATTCTCTTGTCAAATTGAATATTAAAAGTAAAACCACGAGTTCTATTAAAAAAATAACCTTACCAGTTTAAAAATTATATATTGGAAAATTCTCCACGTCTTCAGGTTTGATAAAGAAAAAAAATTCCTTCATGTCAAATTTAAATTTTGAAAGAAAAACCACCTTTTCTGTTCAAAGAAAGAAAATAAACTTACTAGGTTAAAATCATCCTCGTCAATTAGTGGAATTGAAAATCGGTTTCGGTGAGGGAAAGGAAACAACCAACCCCATACTAGTTGATAAAGAATTCAATATTCTCTACCAATCGCCACATTTAAGATCTATTGAAAAGAATCTCAAGCAACGTAATTCCAAATTTACATTTACATTTAGTAAACATAATAATAAAATTAAGACATCAGGTTTGATTGGTGTAGACTTAATTGAACCTATGGACAAATCTAAAATTATTGATTGTATGAGGGGCAAAGCATGGCTAACAACAACAAGAGTTGCTCCCTCTAGAAACTGCAATATTTTTTATTCAACAAACAAAAATCCATCGCCAAAAGACTACCTCCAAATATTCTACTAAATTACAATACAGTGCTCTCTGAACATGCATATTGTCCTGAGAATTACGTCAGGCAGGTATTTGATGCTAGGGATGAATTGCCGGACAGCGAAGAAGCCTTTAATACGTCACAAATGAATACTAATCAGCGAAACATGTTTGCTACTGATGCTGCAGCGGCAGATAGCTTTGAATTGGATATCAATGGTCACAACAAGAAAAAAAAAAAAAAAGAATTTGAGAACACCATAGAGTTCATAGACAAACTCTACAAACAGAACCCAGAAAAAAATTGAGTCCTATGAAACCAAACGTCCATAGCTCTCTTAAAACAGTCTTAAACACAACCAGAAAATACAGAGAAAGGCAACAGGACATTCACCAAACACAGATAAGTGTGTTGTAATTTTAACTTTGTTCTCTTAAAGACTATTGACTGCTAAAGTAATATGCTTTATCAACTCTTTTGCACTTCTTATATAAACGTATTTAAACGTCTTACCACGTTGCTTATTCTTTTTTACGACCCATATAGGGGTATAGTTAAATTTCCTATAACGCACAACTCATGGGAACTCCCTTCCATCCTGGTTGATGAACCCGGGGCCGGTGTTGTTGAGACGATTCATTCGTAATAGCAAGAGTGATCCTTTGGTGGATCAAGTTGACCTTATTGATAGCAATCAATCATTTGCTTGCGTCAGATATCCAGACGGGAGAGAATAAACTTTGTCAGTTCAAAATTTGGCTCTATACCCTGCTGGCACTGAAACTTTTTCACCTCAGCAAACTTCTCAGCAGCCCTCAATTGAGATTCCTCCAGAATCGGTATCTGTTGGACTGACAGATATGAAGAATGAGTCTTTGGTGAGCCCAGAAAATAGTCATTATACAGAGGAACATGATCGATCAGACAGGGATATTGGACAAACACCCTGGAGATCAGATCGTGTTTCGGTGCCCCCAAATCTCCAGCATTACTGGAGCCTGATCATCAGATATACCCAGGAGGAATCTTACTCATCTGCAGAGATACAGTCGATGTATTATGCTGCCCCAAAACTTAAGGAAGGGTATCTGCAGATTTGGTTTATGATCAAGGAGAGGAGAGCCAATTTTCCTCAATTGTTCCCTGTTGTCCACTTTGAAGAAGAATATCAGTTTAATTATGATGAAATTACCAATTTAACTAAAATGAAGAAGGATTAAAATTTTCACATTTATATTCAGTAACAATCATCAAAATATTTTATCCAAAGATTATTTGCTTATTCTTATACGTAAAAATTCACACACAGGCATACAGATGCACACAATGTGAGTATATATATATATATATATATATATATATATATATATATATATATATATATATATATATATATGACCGATTGTTGGCTGTTTTTAAGAGAAAATATATATATACAAGAAATTATATATATATATATATATATATATATATGGTGCAGAAGCAAATTTAGGAATATTCTAGTATAATAATAAATGACTCTATTATAAACAAGACAAATTCTATTTAAAGAAAAATAAACAACAAAGAAGACAGACACGAAATAGTAAATTTACTCAATATGGCCAACATTTTTTTTCAATTGCTATATCAACATGCCTTTGAAACGATTTGCATGCCTTCAAAATAAATTCTTCAAACATTTTATTCCATTCCTCCTCAATAGCAATCTTAAGTGAACCAATATTTGGATGGGAAGTTACATTTGTTTTATTTTCTAAAATACCCCATATAACGAAATCAGATGGTTAAGGTTTGGTCTTAAAGGAGGCCATAAAGAAACTCCAATTATTTCAGAAATTTTTTTTTTTTTTTTTGCTTGGTTTCAATGATAAGCAAATCATAAATTCTTCGTCGTTTCTTTTCTTGCTGACTCATGTTGGGTTGAATTTCAATGACAAAGTGCTTGAATAATAGTGTTCATCAGGAAAATTTAGATTTATTGTGGGGTTTTTGTTTTTTTTTCAAAAATTGAACTAATCAGACAAAAAAAAATATTTAAAAAATTATTCCATATTTTGCTTTAGCACCATGTACATATGATGTTGTAATTTACTGAGCTTTTGCTTAGATGAGGTACAAGACCGTATGGATGGGGCACCCTGTTAGAATCGAACTCACTCGTGAAGGTTGGCTAGTCTAGTTTGCTTACCATTTTACCGCCCGAAGTGCCCTGTATATATGATGCATAAGTTTATCCATATATGTATTTATCCCACCTCTACAAGAAGTGTCCTGGGTATAACACTAAACTGTGTCTGATGGTGAGGCTCCAGTTCTGGAGGTCTGGAGATCCTGGAGAAGCTTTTCATTGCTATTACTCCCGGGTCCACTCTAATAAGGAGTGGTAGTTCTAGTTAAGGTCCCATCTATGAGGGGGGGATCAGATAGATTTGTTTAAAAATTGTATGTATTCAATAGGACCATTTGCAAAAAAAAACGAAATTTCTTTAGAAATAACAAAAAATGTAGATATGAACATATAATAAATATGATTACCTAATCTTTAGGTATAAAATAACCCTTGACAGGTTGACAAGCCAATTCAATCAATCAATCTGCTACAAGCATGATGTGATACATCAATTTTTAAGCAGAGTAAAGCTGGTTTGAAGTCAGAATTTGTTTTCTCCTAAACAGGTTGCCAAACCAAGGCTAAAGATCCCAGTCTGTCCTACTATTCACACCTAGCTGGAAGAAAGAATAAATGGATTCATGCTTTTCCCAAGGGCATTAGCACAAAGGGGAACACAAACAGCTTCATCTAGGATTTGCGCTCAAGTCACAGATCCCATTTCTTCCAATTATATAATTAGGGATTCTAATTAATTATTTTTGTCATCATCTTCTTTTAGTGATAAATTGTGGGCTAGTTAAAAAGTTTAAGTTTGAAGTAGCAAGTTTTTGAGTTGGGGAGATCAAAGCAGGTAGAGTTTACTTTGCTTATATGCGTATCAGCTCCTGTCAAAATAGATTTTACAGGGGTGTTTTGACATATTAAAGAAAAACATTTGGGTGAATGTCAAATGTTATTTAGAATGATGTGGCACTAAAAAGTTTTAGTGATTACATGTCATTAACAGATTACTTAAGAGAATAATAAGAAAATGTATAAGAAGATTTCTATGATGCAAGATTGATCAGTCAATTTCATTCGGAGTCAGAGTCAGGAGCAGTTGAAGTTGGATAGTTGGGGACAATCGATGACAAGCAGCCCTGTTGGGGAAGAGGAAATGTTTAAGTCTGTGGTTGTCCGTTTCATCTGCCACAAGTCAAAGTTTCTGTCTATCTAATGGACACAAGTAATTTTCTCTCTCATTTCATGGTGACTACAGTAAAAACAGTAGGAGCAATGAATTTTTGTATCATGAAACAACAGTCTTATACACACATATTTACCAACCCCTCCACTCAGGCAGGATATGACACAAGGTCAATTTTTAAGCGGAGTTTAACAGGTTTGAATTCAGAGTTTTCCTTCTCCTAGACTAGTTGCCTCACCAAGGCTGAAGAAACCCATCCGCCCTACTATTTACCCATAGCTGGAGGGAGAATAATTGGATTCATACCTTTCCCAAGGGTATTAGTGCTATGTGAAATGCGATCAGTCTCGTCCAGGATTTGAACCCATGTCATCGTTTCCATTTCCTACGACGATAACCATTACACCACGAGCACTCTTATATGTGTGCATGTATTTGTACAGTAGAAATAAGTATTTGAACCAGGAAACAATTTGGTTCTAATCTCTTAGTTTCCAGTTAAAAACAAGAAAATAAATACAAATTTATGCCAATGGTAAATTTCTGGAAAATTTTTTTTTTTTAAATATAATTGACAAATCGAAAGAAAAACTCCTTGCATTTCTAAAGCTTTCTCCAGAATTAATCCAGGAAATTGAAAAAGCAAATTGACATTGCAGTTTGGGAAAGTTGTCAAAAGTTGTTAACTAATTTGATTCTGCACCTACTAATGAAAATCCATGAATGTTTCCACAATCTTTAGCAATAAAAAACACATTGTACTTGTTCAAATATTTATGAGCAGTACTTTCTCTAGTGTAATACCCATAATTGATGATTCATTTTCATCTAGCATTCCTATACTGTGTTGGAAGTTAACAAAGCCAATCAAAAACAGATCTTGCACATGTTCAAATATTTATAAGCAGTACTTTCTATAGCCTATATGATAATTACCCTGTAGAAAGTACTAATCATAAGTATTTGAACAAGCACAATTGTAAATGGCTAAGATTGCTGGGGTCGTTAAGAATTTTGAGCCTCGGTAGAGATTCTGAATAATTTACTAATTTGGCACTTCTTCCAAATAACAAAATGATTTCATTATTTTTCAATCTCTTTGATTGATACTGAACAAGATTTTAGAAGGAGAGTTTGTTTTGTTTTGGTTTGGTTTGGTCTGGTTTCTTTGTTTAATCAAAAATCAACCTTGATGGGTTATCTAATGCCAATGTAGAAGAATAGTAGAGGTAGTATTTAACTCATACTTGAGAGGATTAGGGATTTCATGGCTTTGCTAAAGGTATTTATCCCAAAGTGAACATAATAGCATGAATGGAGATTGAACTTGCTTACAACATTGTCACTGTCCTGTACGTTAACCACTACACCTTGGAGATTCCCCTGAAAATGGGAAATGTATAGGAAAATTAATAGAAAAATAAGCACATAAATAGATACCAATTGGGTCTTACAAGAAAGCTTCAAGCTGGGTTGAATTTGTCTATTTTTTTCCCCTTATTTTCCTTCTTTTTTTCTTCCTTTTCTTTTTTTTTTCTGGCAGACATTTTAACAGAAGAATAGAGAAAAAAATTAAACACTTTGAGTAAATGTATTAGCATGACTGGAGTTTGAACTTGTTTACAAGGATGTCTGGCCCAGTTGGCTAGGCCTTTGTAATACACCACCTGCATCTCTGTAGAGGAGTAATAACCCCCACCCCACCCCAAACAGTTGGTTGGTTGGGTTTTATGGCATATCAACCTTTGTAGGTTATTTAACGCCAAATCTACTTCTATGTAAATAATCAGTTCTATTCCAAACAATTCACTTTAGCAAGTCAGTTTAGTGTAAGTAGTTTCAATGTCAAAAAATAGTTCCATTTCAAATAATTCAGTTGAGCATAAGCACGCAGTTTAAATGTAAGTATGGTTTAATAGTCAAAAACATTTCTATTTCAAGCTATTCAGTTTAGTCAAACAATTCTAATCAAAACAATTCAGTTTAGCATAAGTATGCAGATTCTTCTATTGAACCCATTGATAGGGCCCTATCAGGTGCTACCACTCTGGGCAAGAGTGGACCTGGGAGCAATAGCAATGAAGGGGTACTCCACATTCCCCAAAGCTCCAGCACTGCTGGAACCTCACCATCAGATTGTTTGAGTCATATCCAAGACACACATTGGGTGGGGGGTCTTACCCCTCTGCAGAGGTGCAGTCAGTGTATTCTACCGTCCTAGCTGACTGGGCAATTCACAGAGTTAAATGTCAAAACAGTTTTATTTCAGATAATTTAGTTTAGCATAAGTACATAATTTAGATGTTAAAACAGTTCTATTTCGAGCAATTCAGTTTAGCATAAGTACACAGTTTAAATGTCAAAACTGTTCTATTTTAAACAATTCAGTTTAGCATAAATACACAGTTTATATGCAAAAAACAGTAATATCCAACCACGGTTTACTTCTATTTAACCCATTGATAGGACCCTTATCAGGTGCTACCACTCCAGGCCAGAGTGGACCTGGGAGCGATGGCAATGAAGGAGTACTCCACATTCCCCAAAGCTCCAGCATTACTGGAACCTTACCATCAGATTGTTTAGTGTCATATCCAGGACACTCGTTGGGGAAGTTGTCTTACCTCTCTGTAGAGGTGCAGTCCGTGTATTCTACAGCCCCAGCCAACTGGGCAACACCCCAAATGAGTGTTGTAGATATGACACTAAACAATATGATGGGGAGAATGCAGTAATATTGGAACTTTGGGGAATGCGGAGTACCCCTTTATTGCCATTGCTACCAGGTCCACTCTGGCCCGGAGTTGTAGCACCTGATAGGGTCCTATCAATGGATTAAATAGAACTAAAAAGTGTACTTATGCTAAATTGAATTGGTTGAAATAAAACTGTTTATATATATAAAAATGGATTTGGCATTAAATAAACTACAAAGGTTGATACGCCATCAAACCAAACCAAGCCAAATTTAAAATGTTATCTACAAAGGATTTGTTTAGAAATCTTAAGTTTAATATATGTAAAAAAGTGAATTTGGCATTAAATAACCTACATGGGTTGATTGATATACCATAAAACCCACATAACCAACCAACTAGGATGTCACAGTCCAGCTTGTTAGCCACATGACCGATTGTTGGTTTTTCGTAAGAGAAAGAAAATATATATATACAAAAAAATCATATATATATATATATATATATCTTCTTTTTTTTTTTTCTTTAAAGAAAAAACCAAAGACCGGTTATTTTAGGATTATAAATTTATTTCCATCCGAAATGATTTTCTTGTCCTGAAGGAAAATTACTCCCAACTCTGGTTTAACTGGACCGAATAATACTTATATATATATATATATATATATATATATATATAGTGTAACCCGGATATAAGAGAAACCCTGATATAAGATATATTTTCTCTGGTTCCAAATTAGAGCCTGTGTTAATGTATATATATATGGATATAAGATACTTCTTCTCCAGTCCCGATAACTCTCTTATATCCGGGTTACACTGTATATACAGGGTGTAGAAGCAAAATTAGGAATATTCTAGTATGATAATTAAAAGGGTTGAAAATAAACTTTTTTTTCCATTTAACAAGTTTTATTGAAAAACAAATACAAAAAAATAATACTGGTGCATTTGCCTTGAATTACCAGGAGATTTTACAGATGCCAAATCTATAAAATTTTTTATAAATTTAGTATAAAAAATCTCAGTCTGATATAAAAGTCCATTTTTAATAAAATAAGAATAGCACATCTGATGACAAAAGACACAAATATGCAATCAAATTTCAATATGGAAATATTTGAAACATGATGAGAATAAAGAACTATTAATCATGAATTGTTTCTATTATTTTCACAGACCCAAAACTTTATGTATGTGCACTAAGACAAAGCTATTTAATGAAATATTTTAATCCCACCAATGATATATATATATATATATATATAAATATATTTATAAAGTTGGCTAACTATAGTTGAGGGTAACAAGAAGTCTCTTTTTCAATAGCTACTTCACCAAGGTGTAGGAGAGGCTGCAACACCATTCCCTGGATTGCTCCACTTACCCTTGATTCGTACCTTATAATGCTGTGTTAAGCAAGGAGGTATCTAATACTATTTTTTGAGGCTTTGGTATGACATGATCTGGGATTGAACCCCAGTCTCCAAGACCATTGGTGAATACTCTAACCACACACACACACATATATATATATATATAGTTGGGCAACAGTCTTTCATTTAAGCATGTTTGATTAAATAATAAAGACACATTTTGTCTATAATTTTATTAAAATCCTTTCAAGTTTCCTGATAAGTGTCTTGGTTTCAGAGTATTTTTTAAAGATAACATTCTATTAGATTATATTCTATTTCCATTGACAGCATTCTGTTTTTAAATTCATCAGCATCTCAGTTTTATCCAATGTTATAAAAAAACCCTAAAACTCTTTAAAAAAACACTCTTTATACATGCAAACAACTCCTGATGATGGCCTATGAAAAGTTTGAAAGTGCTCAGGACAATTTTGGTAAATTTATCCATCAATTCCAACCTGAAACCAAGACACTTATCAGCTAACTTAAAAGGATCTTAATAAAATAATATAGACAAAATGTGTCTTTATTATTTAATCAAATATGCTTTTATATATATATATATATATATATATATATATATATATATATATATATATATATATATATATATCTGGTTATTTGGTGTAATGGTTGAAGTATTCATTATATATATAATAAAGATAAGTGGAAAAGTGGATAAACCAACACTGACAATGGTCTCAGCAATGATATTTTGTTCTTTATTAAAAAAGAAACTTCATCAGAAGGAACAAAATATCATTGTTGAGTTTGTTGTCAGTTATTTTTATCATTTAGTCAGATTTACTAAAATCATTTTATCATATATATGTATATATATATATATATATATATATATACACACACACACACACAAGACTAGGTTGAAAAGTATACTAACCAAAATACGTTCATAGAATGTAGCCAAATGAGATTTATTTTTCGACAGAGTCTCCCTTTTGAGCAACATACTTCTTTCATCACTATTGCTGTGCTTAGATACCACTGATCAAAAAAGCCATCAACAGCAGATATCACTGCATCTTATGAACTTTTTAGCCTTTGAACTTTTCAGGCTATCATTATATATATATATGAGGGTAGACTAGAAAGTTCATTTATATGTATATATAGGATGGCATCATATGTATATATATTTGTTTGTGTATATATATATATATACACAAACAAATATATATACATATGATGCCATCCTATATATACATATAAATGAACTATATATATATCATCATCATCATGTCGCGCCGCCTGCGCGGATATCCCTGACCGTCTCTCGCCATTTCTCCCTATCATTCATCGCCTCCGGCAGGTCTTCAGGATTACAACCCGTGTCCTCACATAGCTGCTGTATGCAAGTTCGTGCTGGTCGTCCCACTCTTGCACATCCATGAGTGGGGGTCCACAGGAGTACATCGCTTATGAGCTCGTCCTTGCTTCTCCAGCAGTGTCCTGCGTGTCTGGTTCGTCGAACTTGTATAGTTTTTGTGATGGGGGGCAAGTGTCCGTATAGTTGGAGTCTCGTGGGGTGTTGTCGCCAGGACTTGTTTAATACTGCTCTCAACATTCTTGTGTAACTTCCGTCCAGCCTCCTCTCCAGCCGCTTCGTAAGCGTCCATGTGGTGCATCCATATAGCAGTATCGACACAACCGCTGCCTGGAAGAAACTGCGTTTCATTTTATCTGTTAGGTCCGACTTCCATATGATCGAGAGCCTATCGATAGCTGTCCATGCCTTCGTCAGTCGTGTGTCGATGTCCTTCTCGGTTGATGAGACGCTGCTTCCTAGGTAGGTGAATTTGTCGACTAGTTTCAGAGAGGCTCCGTCTAGTGTGGCAATGTTGCCTGTTTGGTTGTAACACATATATTCGGTTTTGTTTGCATTGACATGTAGGCCAATGCCAGCTGCAGCTCGTTCCAGACTATGTAGTAGTGTCTCTGCTTGATTAGGCGTATTCGCTAGTAACGCCAAGTCATCAGCGTAGTCGGCGTCCGTGATTGTTTTTGCGGGGTACCTTTTGCTTCTTCTCTTAGTCAGCTCAAAGCCATTTTCTCTGATTTTGTCGATCGAAGTCCTAAGCACATAGTCTAGACAGATGATAAAGAGGTACGGGGCTAGTGTGTCTCCTTGTAGTACTCCTGCAACAATGTCGAAGTATTCCGTGTCTCCATCTGGTGAACGTACTTTTACTTTGGTGTTTCTTTAGAGAATCATTATCGCTGCTACGGTTTCTTTTGGTAGGCCGTAAGCTAGTAGGATTTGCTCCATCTTCCCTCTGTGTATGGAATCGAAGGCCTTGGTAAAGTCGACAAATAGTAATGTCGCCTGTAAGTTTTTTGCCTGAACGCCTTCCAGGATTCTACGGATGGTCAGTATTTGTGAGGTTGTGGATCTATTTCTCCGGGAGCCATTTTGGTTTTTCCTAAGGATGTTTTCCATTTTGGGTTCTATGCGGTTTCGTAGTAGGGCATTGTAGATTTTGGCTGCTATGGATGTAAGTGTTATCCCTCGGTAGTTCTTGGCTAGTCCGAGGTCGCCTTTTTTAGGGAATGGAAGGATGCATCCCTTCGTCCATCGTTCTATCCTATTTTGACTATAGACTGCGTTGCATTGCCGGAGCAGTATATCGTCGAATTGTCTCGTCTTCCACACTTCTGGGGGGATCTCGTCTAGCCCCGCCGCTTTCCTATTTTTAATTCTTCTGAGAACCGTGTCGAGTTCTTCTTTGGTGAAAGGACCTAGTTTTACGTCTAATTGCTTACTAATAATTCTGGTGATCGGTTCATCCGTTATTTCCGGTGGGTTTCCTAGTAGATTTTTGAAATGCTGTTCCCACAGTTTTATTCTTTCTTGTTGGCTTGCAGCTTTCAATTTTGCTTTGGCTGTGCTCTTCCTTCCACTTCGTTTATTGTTTGCCAGGCTATCCTGGATTGCCTATCTTCCACCGAGTCTCTAATCTTATCTATCTGATTTTGTACGTATTCTGCCTGTTCTTTTAGGTATATTCCTGTTAATTGATGTTGCGCCTTTTCTAGTTCTCGTGCATTTGTATTTGTTGGGTTCTGTTGATAGTTTTTGGAGGCAGTCTTCACAAGTGCACGTTTTTCTCTAGCCGCTAGCGTTTCCCAAGGGACTCTATATTTAGTTCTAGGTTTTGTTGGAATACACTTTTCTGCCGCCTCTAGGTGTGCTTCTACAAAATTTTCATATTCGTCATTTGGGGTGCCTATTTCTACCTTCTCTTGTAGTGCTTCGAATCTGTTTCTTAATTCTAATGCATATTTATCTCTAATATCTCTGTTGTTGAGTAGGGCCCAGTCATAGTGTTTGGTCGTCGCTTTACGTGTGGCGTTTTTTCTTAGGCTTAGTCGTACTTTGGCCGTAACTATTCGATGATCGGAGGACACACCCTCGAAGGAGGAGTATGCCTCGCAATTCATCGCAATGCACAAATCGGGGAAAACAGACACAACAAATACAGCCTACACTACGCGTCTAACAGGAATGGACAGCATTTAATAGATTTCATGATAGAAAATAGATTAACCTGCCTCAATACAAACTTTCAAAAATGGGAGGGGAAATTATGGACCTACACATACGCGAATAAGAGTAAAGCACAGATAGACTACGTCCTTATAAACTATATATATATATATGAATATATATATATATATATATATATATATATATATATATATATACCAGACATTGGCATAATGGTTAGCGTGTTCGCCAATGGCCCAGGAGACCTGGGTTCAATCCCAGGTCAAGTCATACCAAAGACTTTAAAAATGGTACTAATGTCTAATTTGAAATATAATGTATTCCTGGTATAATGGTAAAAACTTCATCAAAAATGCCTCCTTGCTTAATACTCAGCATTATAAGGTACGGATCAAGGGTAAAGTGGAGAAATCCTGTGAAAGGAGTAGCGCCCTTCCCAACACCTTGGTGTAGTAGTTATTCGAAAAGGGAGCCTTCTGGTCACCCTCGACTATGGTCGCCAATTTTACTTATATATATATATATATATATATATATATATATATATATATAAATCAAGTCTAAGAATAGACTTAAAAGGAACAATCCATACAGAATATATAATGTCAACATATTCTAATAGAATGTTCAATGTATGCTCATTAATAAATAAGAATATATATAAAAAAAAAACAAAAAAACTCATACACACCAAATTATATCATTAATATCATGTAAAACTCAACTGATGTAAATCCATTATAAATTAATTTCAACAATCAAGATTGTTTCTTCAGATGATAAACTGTTTTTGATGAAGTTTTTACCATTATACCAGGAATACATTATATTTCAAATTAGACATTTAAGGAATTATAAACTAATATTCAAGAAAAAAAGGGAAAAATATACTATACATAAAATATTAATCTAATAAATTATGAATTAGATATTACCATATTATCTAGTGGTGCACCAGAGATTATTGCAATAAACAAAGTTTACATTTTTTTAAAATTTTGATTAATTTCTTTACTTTTTAATATTTCTTTTGTATATAAAACAAATTATAAGAGCCTAATTTTATTATGTCAATTTTAAGGGCATATTTGATTGTTTAAAAAAATATATATATATTTACTAGGATATCAATCATATGGAAATCAGACCTGACCGATAAAATGAAACACAGTTTCTTCCAGGCAGCGGTCATGTCGATACTGCTGTATGGATGCACTACTTGGACACTAACAAAACGGGTAGAGAAGAAACTAGACGGCAATTACACAAGAATGCTGTGAGCAATATTGAACAAGTCTTGGCGGCAACACTACACGAGGCACCAACTATATGGCCACCTGCCTCCCATCACGAAAACTATCAAAGTTAGATGAACCAGACACACAGGACACTGCTGGAGAAGTAGGGATGAGCTCATAAGTGATGTACTCCTATGGACCCCCACATAAGGTCGAGCAAAAGCAGGACGACCAGCTCGAACATACATACAGCAGCTATGTGAGGATACGGGATGTAGCCCTGAAGACCTGCCAGAAGCGATGAACGATAGAGAGAAGTGGTGAGAGAAGGTCAGGGATATCCATGCTAGCAGCACGACATCAAGATGATGATATCAATTATATAACATAAAGTATCATCTATAAATACATTTAAATTCATTTAATCTCTGAAAGTCATCAATGTTGTTAAATTTCATATCAATCAAATTAATCAGTTAATATCACAATCATTAGTTTAATAATATATAAATTTCAGGTAATGATATGACTATATTTACATCGCAATTTAGTAAATAATTCATTTGTTTATATCAAAAGGGATGATTAATAGTTAGCTCCCTTATGCCAGTGTAAATTTTATTTGATTATAAATCAATCTTTATTTCAATGCTATTTAATTCACTTATGGAAAACTAATCTGAAAATGTTTTCCCAATTAATGTTAGTGCATAAATTCATGTGTAATTTTTTATATAAAATGTATTAATTTAAAACATTTGGAGGTGCCCGTGGTGTAATAGTTAGGAGGTGCCCGTGGTGTAATGGTTATTGTCGTAGAAAATGGACACGGTGACTCGAGTTCAAATCCTGGATGAGAATGATTGCATTTCACATGGCACTAATACCCTTGAGAAAGGTATGAATCCAATTATTCTCCCTCCAGCTATGGGTAAATAGTAGGACAGACTGGGTTCATCAGCCTTGGTGAGGCAACTAGTCTAGGAGAAGGAAAACTCTGAATTGAAACCTGTTAAACTCCGCTTAAAAATTGACCTTGTGTCATATCTTGCCCAAGCAGAGGGGTTGGTAAATAGGATTAATTTAAAACATTATTATTATTTTATTTTTGGATGCACTTTCAGTGCTATTGTGTTTGATAATAAATAATACTTAAAAAATAATAATAATCTGTTTCAATTATTTAAGGTTTTCTTGATTTCAATAATCTGTTTCAATTTTTTTATATTTCTCTGGTAATAATAAAATTCTGATGACTCCTGACAACCAAGAGTGCTTGATGGTCTTGTTTATGATTTCTTATGACAGTTCGTACAATAAAAGCTAATATTTTAAAAGCTTGGTGAACAATCAAGTAAATATTTTTTGCTTAAATGGTGGGAAAAAGTAAAATACCAAAATTAACTGCCCAAAAATATTGACCTGGTTGGTTGGTTGGTGTTTTACGAAATATCAAACCTTGTTGGTTATTTAATACCAAATACTGTTATATATATATTTTATTGTATTGTTTTTGTTTAGAGGGCTAATGCAATGCAAAATAATTATTCGGGTCTAATTAATTTTGAAGTAAAAACTTCATCATCAAAGACTTTTTTTGATATGAACTCGATGTTGTATGTTCAAATTTTGTTTGATGGTGTTAGATGGGGTGTTGGAATGCTATGATGGATGTGTTAACCATGGTGCCATGTGGGGTGTTTAAATGCGACCTGGAAGAGATGATTTTTCTGAAGGAAAACTCTAATTTCAAACTTGTTAAACTCCACTAAAAAAATGACCTTGTTTTACATCCTGCTCATCCAGAGGAGTTGGTAAATACATATATTTTTTAAAAAATGAATAATGAAGCCAGCGTATCTTAAATACTTTGCAAAATATGACACAAAAATAAATTGGAAAACATCAAGATCTCTCAAAAAAAGAATATATCAACACCACAAGACACCGATATAATTGTCCCAACCATATTCTTCAAATTGCTCTTGTGGCAAACAAGTACCAACACTATTTTATATTAAAGGAGCTTGAAGGCAGTGGCTGAGGGTCATTTGTGCTGAAATAGCAATATTCAAAGCCATTTAACTGGGTGCAAGCAAATAATTAATGTTGGATAGAATTATTGGTATCAGATAGCAGTATTTGAAACCATTTTACTGTGTGCAAACAAATGGATTCGTGGGTAAATACAGAGTATCTCAAAATAGATGCAACCCATTAATATGATAATGATTTATTATTGAGACAAGCACAATGGTGGTCATTTGAAACACATCCAATAAAAAATGCATCTTTTGAGCTAGACACATCAAATCAATGTTTTTTAACAGTTATTATATTAGTTTCCAATCATTTTTTTGAGTTTCTTGTCTCAATTATAAATAAATCATTATCATGTTAATGGGTTGCATCTATTTAGAGACAGTTTATGAGAAATTGTGCTCAATTCAAAACTATGCTAGGTTTTAGGTCTTAAATCATAACAACCAGCTTACAAAAAGTTAACAAATTTATCTGAATGTTAGTCACTATAAAGTACAACTCAATCCAAATCAAGTAAACTTTATCTTTGCCCAGCCCAAGAAATTATCTAGCAGTAACTGTCTGGCCCGGCAAAGGGGGAGAGAAAAGTATAAAAATAAAGGAGATAAAAAAAGGGGGAAGGGAAGCTTACTTTTGCTACCTGAAAGAGAAGTGTGTCTATATTTCTTAAAACCAAAAACAACCAGTCCCCACAAAATAATTTATTTTTCAAGAGTAATAAACTTTACAAAATCCGGCTTTGCATATTTTCCCCTATGCTTGTTGAAAACATTGAATTTAAGGTAACAAAAATAACATACATTCAAGTAACGACAATATTATAACCCAAAAAAAAGAAGGGTATACAGAAATATAACAACTAACTTGCTTGAAGCCGTGCAGTCAACCACCTACTGTCAGTTTAACTTTTGTTAACAATGAAATACTTTTATTTGGTATTTTATGTTGAAGTTCATTTTGGAGCCAGTTTTTAGGGTTTATTCTTCTTCTCAGTGTCTCCTTCATGTGTAGAATCAACCTGGACAACTATGATCTAGTTTCCTATGTAGACTTCTTGAAAACGAAGTTTAATATTTCTTTAAGTGAACTTCAAGTAGACCACCATTTCCTCCTCTTAGATGAATATCTTTTGTTTCAACTCAAATTTTCTTCTGTTGAACCTACGGAGGCTTTTACTACATCTTCTGACCCGAACCAACTGCTTCCTTTGTCAGCAAAAAGTCCAATGATACTGCCTCCAGACCTTAGACTCAACTTTCTTTTGAAGGGGACAGCATACCAAAACCACAAATAGCCTGCAGTAGGCTTATTATTCCAACAAGTAACAATAAAAACCCTTTAAGGAAAAGAGGCTTTGCCTATAGTGATTAAGTAGGCCTATTTTGCTCAAGCTACTTTGCTTCTGAAAAAACTGCCAAAAGTCAAAGGCAAAAAACAAGAGCTCACAAAGCAAAAGTAGTGAGCCAAGCAAAGCCTTCAGCTAGTGCTGAAAAAAAAACGAAAAAAGAGAGTGAGAACCCTCGTGGGTTTCACTTAAATAATAGTTGGGGCAGGGGCTAACGGCACAACCTCAAAACAGCCAATCAGATTTGAGCAGACATTAACTGCTGAATTTACAATTTTCAACAAGTTTTGAATGATTGTCCCCAAATAAGTAGTGACACGAATATTTTTCCTCTCTTGTCCAAGGCATTGTGATCAAGGATTAATAGTTGTTATAGTACATTTTTTTCAAATCTGAAACAAACAAGAACACAACATTATTATTAGTAAAGTTATTAGCAGTCACAAGGGTCCCATGTATTTTGAGATACCCAGTACATACATAGAATATCAATGAGCTGGAGACCAGAAGAAATTTAATAAAAGAGAGGAATTTAAGAACTTCCTGCCTTTATTAGAAAAATAAAACAACAGAAACAAAGAGACACAAGTAGTCAAGGTCACATCTCACACACTATAAAAGGTAAAACACAAAAGTCCTTTACACTGGAGACTCTGACACAGAGCACAAAAGAAAACACTTACAGGGATAAAATTAACAGGATGTTGCCTGGAATACAGGAACCAAAGGGGTCTCTTCATTATGAGCTTCAAGAAATGATGGGTTGCTTATTTAAAAGTTCTAGACAGTCTTCTCTTTGACTTACCAGACTGTATCAATGCAGTGTCAATTCAGCTGTTTTTCTCTTTACTGACAGTTCTTTCTCCCACGTTGCTAGTAACCAAAGCCAATGCTCTCACATTTTTTTCTGCAACTCTTCTTCCCACTGGTTTTTAGGCCAGCCCCAGCCTCAGTTCATCAATTCAGTTCCACATTGTACCCGGATCTGCTGTCTTCAACAGCTTTCTGTTCTCAGCTGAGTGAAAAATCTCTTTTCTGTTGACTTTTCCCAATACAGCAAGGCTATGTACCTCTTCCTGTCTCTAAGTTCTGGGTCATGAACTTGCTTCTCTGTTCTACTTTTGGTAAAATAGTAATTCTAGCCAAAAGGAAGGAAGAGAGAAAAAAAAAGTGGATGGATACAGTTGTTAAATAATGAATGTTAAAGTGTCTATTTAGAGCAGAGATGTCCAATGGAAATTTGATGAACCCATAACCCAGAGATCAATGGTCTACAAAATGGCCACAAGCAACAGTTTAGCTGCACCAAATATTGAGCTAAATGAATATGATTCCTGGCAAAAAGAGGCATCAAATGACCTGCTCTTTCTCAAAGATATTAATGGTATAAATAGCACTATTTATTAGAAATGAAATAGTCTAATGGGTAATGCGATCTATTCCATTTCTAATAAGTAATGTCATCTATTCCATTTCTAATAAGTAATGTGTCTATTCCATTTCTAATAAGTAATGTGTCTATTCCATTTCTAATAAGTAATGCAATCTATTCCATTTCTAGTGGTTAATGAGGTCTATTCAAAGGTATAAGTCCAAAAGTGAATGTAATAGCATGACTGCAGTTCAAACTCACTTACTACAATCTTGCAGTCCAGCACATTAACTGTTACGCCAAGCTGATTCCCTCTTACCACTGAGTAGGGTGGGGATAAAACGGAATGAAAAATTGGAATAATGCCCAAATCTTGTCCTGGACTTTAGAATAGCATATCTTTTTATTTTCTTTATTTATCAATCAATATTCTGGAGATTTTTGATTTAAAAATTTCCTTGCCCAAGAAAATTACAGAACTTGAAGTTTTGATTTGTAGCTATTATTATGAGTTAGAGCCATACTAAAAAGTCTAAATATTAGAAATTTGAAGAATTCAGTCCATAATACAATGTTAGTGGGATCTGCAATGATATTAAGAGAGTTAGCAGAAATTTGATGGTAGATTGGTTAGTTGATTAGTTGGTTGGTTGGTTGGTTTTCATATTTACTCAATCCTTCCACCATGGAGAGGATATGACACAAGGTCAATTTTGACATAGAGTACAATGTGTTTAAATTCACAGTTTTCCTTCTCCTAGATTGGTTACCTAACCAAGTCTAAAGAACCCAGTCTGCTCAATTATTCACCCATGTCTTGGGGGAGAAAAGATGGATTCATACTCTTCTCAGAGAAATTAGCATGAAGTGAAATACAAACAGTCTTGAACTCAGGTAACCATGAGCATTTCCTAGGATGAAAGCCATTACACCAGTAGTGTTTTAGGATTTTATGTGTAAGGTCATACAAGTTAGAGTGTTTGCCAATGATCCAGGAGACCAGGGTTCAATCCCAGGTCGAGTCATACCAAAGGCTCAAAAAATGGTACTTGATGCCACCTTGCTTAACACTCAGCATTATAAGGTAAGGATCAAGGGTAAAGTGGAGCAATCCAGGAAAAGGAGTAGCGCCCTCTCCTACACCTTTATCTAGTAGCTATTGAAAAGAGAGCCTTTGGGTCACCCTCAACTATGATGCATTCAGTTCAAGATTTGAGACTTCCTATAACAAGAAGTGCACGTTTTAGCTCTGTTTCTGTGGCAGAGCAAACAAGAAACAAAGGTATTAAAAAGAAAGAGGAGGAGTTTCCATGGTGTAATGGCTAACATGCTGGACTGCAATATCATAGTTAATGAGTTCAAACTCAAGTCACACTATTACGTTCATTTTGGAAAAAGTATAAACTGCTTCATCCCTCAGAAATAGGCTAAATATTACAACTATTGTTCTTATAAAAGGATGGCCTTAAAATTAAATGACCCATGAAGGTTGATATGCTATCAAATAAAGAAACCAAATCAAACCAAACCTATTTGACAATGACTTGTTTGCACACAGTTGTATGGTTTCAAGTATTCTTATCTAATACAAATAATTTTCAAACAGACCTATTTAACCCATAGATGAGGCCATAATATGTAATACCATTACAGGTTAGAGTTGGCCTCGGAGTAATTGCAACAAAGAGGTACTCTTCACTCCACAGTGTTCTAGAACTGGGGCCACACCCCTGGATACAGTTTAGTACTGGGTGTCTCAAAATAGAGGCAACCCAATATGATAATGATTTATTACAGAGATAAGAAACTCCATATCAGCTGGTGTGATTTTATGCTTGATCTGGATTCTGTATGGGTACAGCTGAAGATCTTTCTTTAAGATTCTTTGCAATGATGCACATGAAAGACCAAGTTCTTGGGAATGTCTTCAGAGAAACTTTTTCGGACTCCTTCCAATAGAATCTCTCACTGCATCTACATTGTCAGGACATTTTGCTGTCAACTTCTTGCCAAATCTTGGATTTTCTGCCTTTTAGTTGAAATTGTTTTCTGACCCTGGGGTTTGAAATTTGTGTACCCAATAATAAATTTAGCTTTCCTTGGGATAATTGTTAAAGTTAAACTTCCTGTGAAATTTTGCTCGCACAGTTTTGAATGATTTTGTCTCCAAGTAAGTAGTGACACAAGATATTTTTCCTTTCTTGTCCAAGGCATTGTGATCAAGGATTAATAGTTGTTATAGTATACTATTTTTAAATCAGAAACAAAAAAGAACACAACATTCTATTAAAATTATCAGATGTCACATGGGACCCATGTATATTGTGATACCTTATATAATACTCAGGCCATTCATTTTTTTTTTTTTTGGTAGGAGGTTGTACATTTCTGTTAGGGTTACAGTTAGCACATTCTAAGCATTGCTGACAAGGTGGAGAAATCTGAAAAGCTTGCTGCCACTTGGTGTCCAGTGATAACAAGCAGACATCTGGAGGGGACATGCGATTGCAGGAGACATAGTATTCTGGCCGTAATCTTGTAATTCGCAACATCATATTAATGCCAGAATAGTGCCTGTCATAAATGACAGGATTATCTAAGCATGGATCAAGACTTAATCTCTTTCTTGTGCTATTTCATTTTCTTTCTTCTTTTCTCACGATAACTTTCTATCCTTTTCTCCATTACCCCTAATTCTGTTTCTCTTTTTCTGTTTCTGTTTTTCGGTTTCTCTTTCCTTCTGACTTATTCTCTTTCACCTTCTTTTCATGCTTTCTTACTTTCTTTTGTTTACTTGAGTAATGACCCAATTTCTCATTTCTCTGTAATGACACAATTTCTCATTACTCTATAATGGTCCAATTTCTCATTACTCTGTAATGGTCCAATTTCTCATTACTCTGTAATGGTCCAATTTCTCATTACTCTGTAATGGTCCAATTTCTCATTTCTCTGCAATGACACAATTTCTCATTACTCTATAACACAATTTCTCATTGTAACCAGAGTTTTGCAAGGAGATATATTAGTGCCATAGATATATTAACATTAATAGATGTAATAAAAAAAAATTACTTTATTCAAAAAAAAGCAAGAAGCAGATGATTACCTGGAGAAACTATAACAGATGCAGATTATCCAGATGATCTTGTGCATCTTGTAAATACACCTCCCCAAGCTCAAGCCCTACTGCATAGTCTAGAGCAAGCAACAGGAGGCATTGGCTTCCACATGAATGCAACTAAAACAGAGTTCATATGTTTTAAATGAAGAAGAGCAATCTCATCTTAAAGTGGTAGGCCTCTAAAATTCATAAACATGTTCACATACCACAGCAGCAATAAGTCATCGACTGAAAATGATGTTAACATATGTTAACAGTTATTTACATTTTTCGGACTATTGTCCTCATCTTTGTCGCCATGTTTATCACAACATTTCGGCTGTTGTACGCTCTGGCCTTCTTCACATGGTTGGAATGTCGAACTTAGCTCTTTATTTCACTGACTGGAGTAGATTGTTCTAGTTCCATGAGTCATATTTTATGGATGTCACTTATCAGTTATCTCCTGTTAATTTCTCTCTGAAAGTTCTCCTCTGCCTTCACCGTGTATTGAACTCACACTCTTTTGGGTATGTCACTGGATCTAACCAATGCCTTTATCCACTATACCATGTGTCCTCAAGGACACATGGCACAGTGGATAAAAGTGAGCAAAATAAAGAGCTAAGTTCGACATTCCAATCACCTGAAGAAGGCTGGAGCGTACAATGGACGAAATGTTGTGATAAACATGGCGACAAAGATGGGGACATTTATCCAAAAAATGGAAATAAGGTACATGATACCTCATCTGAGAAATATAGACATATGTTAACAGGTTATTGATCATATGGAAGTCTGATCTGTGTGCTGAAATAAAACGGGATTTTTTTTCAGTGTTGATACTACAGTATGGATGCACCTCATGGAAACTAACAAAATGCATGGAGAAAAAGCTAGATGAGAACTACCAAGAATGTTACATGCTGTGTTGAACAAATCCTGGAAGCAACACCCCTCAAAACAGCATTTATACTTACTTCCCATCTTACAAGCCATTCAGTTAAGACACACAAGACTGCTAGAGAAGCAAAGACAAACTCATAGGCAATGTTCTTCTATCAACCCCAATACATCGGCACACAGGTGTTAGCCAACCAACAAGAAATTACATCAGCTGTGTGTGGACACTGGATGTATTTAGGAGAACCTGCTAGGAATGATGAATGATAGGGATGAATAGGGAGAGAGAGTCAGGGAAATCCATGTTGTCAGCACAATTTGATAATGATGTTTATAAAACTGTGCACAAATTGCTTGTATTAGATAGCAATACATGATATTATATAACTGTGTGTAAAGAAATGATTATAATGCAATTTTAAAAAAAGAAGCCATTGAATATTAAAAACATAATTATTAATACAATGAAACTTTTAGAAATAAATTTTGGCCTCAAATGATCCATGAAGAGTTGATATGTCATTAAACAAATAAACCAAACTGAATCAAACACTGATTTAGTATGGTTGGCCTAATTGGTAGAGTGTTCGCCAATGGTCCAGGAGACCTGGGTTCAATCCCAAGTCACGTCATACCAAAGACTTTAAAAATGGTACTTGATACCTTCTTGCTTTACACTCAGCAATATAAGGTATGAATCAAGGGTAAAGTGGAGCAATCCAGGGAAAGGAGTATCCCCCTCCCCTACACCTCAGTGTAGTAGCTATTGTAAAGGGAGCCTTCTGGTCGCCCTCGACTATAGTCGCCAACTTTACTTTACTTTACTTACAGTAGTATCTCTCTGTCTACAGATGCGTTTACTGGGTTGGATACCTACCAAGTGTATCAATTTCAACACTGAATAATGAAATCAATAAGAAGAGGGACCATTAAAGAAAATGCACTGATTGACATGAAGAGACTGTATCTAATCTGTTGCAGTAGGCTATCAAATGTCTGCATATGTTAATTCTTATTTACCAAGGTTGGGCATACTTGCTTAAGCTAGTAGCTACACCTAATTATCCAACATCTGCAATCTGAGATAGACATTGACATACAACATGTGAAACAACTGTTTGGTTGCTCCGATGCATCATGAAGAAAGAAGAATAAAAGAGAGAAGGAAAAGAGCTTTATAACAGTCTTCTTTTACAGCCAACTGTCAATCTAATCTAATCTGCAAAAAAGAGATGAAAAGAATCAGTCTGAAGATGAGGCTTTCACAATACTGACATAAGTTACCTATTCATTTTGATATTGATAAACTGTTCATACAGTATTGACCACAAATAAGTACACCCTCAACAATACTTTATATGGGAGTCCTTCAAAAAGTTCTAAGCCTCACTCAGAAAGAAAAGCCATAGCTGAACATATTTATTGTGACAATACACTACCTCTTCTTATAAAACTAGAAAAACTAATTCAAATTTCTGTCTGTGCAGGTGAAGTCTATGTAAAAGTCAAGGTGAGGCTTAGAACTTTTTGAATGCCCTTCATTAGAAGTTAATTTTCTTCTAAAAAAAATTACTGGATTTTATATTTCTAATGGAACTTTATACAGTCATACCCATCTCTACATCATTAACTGCTTCCAAAAGCCATGAAGTAACCTGATTTTTGATGTAATGCCGTAAAAATGCTTTTAGATGAGAACAAACACTGCAAAACAAGCAAAAATAACTTGTAAAAAATATAACAATCGATAAACCATGAAGAACACTAAAACACATTTTAATCATATTTTTTTAAGACTGTGGAATTATATAATGGCTTACATTTTTTTACAATTTTTTATGTAAATATTTAATAGTACTGTATATACTAATTTCTAATGTGTTTTTAATCTGTTTTCATTGTATTAAGAAAGCATTTATCTTATGTTAACTTATATATCTAATTTTCATGCATCTTATCTATTTTAAATATATTTTTAAATTAGTTTTGTTTGGTTTTATAGTATATCAACACTTGTTGGTTATTCTCTTTATACATATATATTAAATACATGATTTGTAAACACATTTTTTTGATAACATTTTTTAAATGAGTCTGAGTTCATTTTATTTGCACACAGTTAAATGATTTCAAGTATTGCTATATAACAGTCAGAATTTAACATTAATCATTTGTTTACACCCATAGTTTGTAGGTATTTTCATCTTTAAATGAGTTAGAAGTAATTTGTTCACAACCTGGTATAATTATTGTTTCTCCAGTTTAATGGTTTCAGTTAATGGTAACTAACACTAATAATTCTATTCGATATTAATCATTTGTTTGTACAGTGAACTAGTTACAAGTATTGCTATTTAACATTAAGAATTTTATTCAACTCTATTCATTTATTTGAACACAGTCAAATGGTTCCTAGTAATGCTATGTAATACCAATAATTTAATCTAGGCACACATTTAAAGAGTTTCAAGTATTGCAATGTATTACTAACAATTCAATTAAACAGTCATTTGTTTGCACACAGTTAAATGGTTAAACAGTTTAATTTTTAACATTTCAGTTAAATGTGTGTCATTTGTATGCTCGCTTTAAATTTCAAACAGTTCTATTTGGCCCATAGGTAGGACCCTATCAGATTGAGTGGACCTGGGAACAATGGCAATGAAGGAGTACTCCATATTCCCCAGAGCTCAACTGACTGGAGCCTGGCTATCGGATGGTTTAATGTCATATCGAGGATACACTTTGGAGAAGTCTTACTCCTCTGCAGAGATGCAGTCAATGTATTCTACAGCCCTAGCTGACTGGGCTATACTTTTAAAGAAAAATTTTCTTGTTATCACTTAGACAATTTACTTATTTAATGTCCTTTCATTATGATGTAGTTGATGTTACTGAGTGACATAATGTCAGGTGTTTGCTACATAGAGGCAAATTTGACATAGGCCAAAATAATGTAAAGTGGGAAATTACTATACAGACAAGACAGATATTATTATATATTATATTAACACCACAGCATTGAAATTATTATATATTATATCAAACACCACAGCATTGAAATTCTCAAACCAAGAATTTGAATACACTGCTTATATATATTTGTGCCATTTTATTTTTGTTGAAATTTTATTTTTATCGACATGATCTCAGTGCTGAAGAATTTGGTCATTAATAGTACCTAATATTTGCTTTGATTTTATGTTTCATGAGAAAAAATTAAATCATTGTACCTTTGGCTAATAAGAAAATTAATCTTTTATAAAAAATTGGTAGAGGTGCGTTTGTTTATGGTAAATCGTAGATTTTTTTCTCGACTTCCATTTCATAATGACATTCCAAGATTTTGATTATGGTTTGATTGGGTTTGATTTTATGGTATATCAACCATTTAAGGTTATTTAATGCCAAATTCTTTTTATACATACATATTGAATATATCATTTCTTAACACATTTTGTTGATAACTTTTTTAAACAAGCCTGAACTCATTTTTCTTCACACAGTTAAATGGTTTCAATTATTTCTTTCTATAATTCTATAATTAATCATTTATTTGCACGCAGTAAAATGTTTTCAAGTATTGCTACTTAACACAAAAAATTCAATTCAACATCAGTCATTTGTTTACTCACTGTAAAATGATCAAACAGTTCTATTTCAAACAGTTCAGTTTAGCATGTCAACCAAGTTAAATGGTTCTATGTATAGCTATGGATCACTAACAATTCAATTAAACATCAGTCATTTGTTTACACACAGTTAAATGATTTAACAGCTCTATTTCAAGCAATTCAGTTTAGTATAAGTCATTTGTTGGCACTCAGTTTAAATGTCGAAGTACACAGTTTAAATGTCAAACAGTTCTATTTGATAGGTGCTACTACTCCATGCCAGAGAGGACCTGGGAGTGATGGCAATAAAAGTGTACTCTGTGTTCTCCAAAACTCCAGCATAACTGGAACTTCATCATCAGATTTTTTTGTGTCATATTCAGGACACTCATTGGGGGAGTCTTACCTCTCTACAGAAAAACAGTCGGTGTATTTTACAGCCCCAGCTGACTGGGCCAGTCATTCCAAAAAGAAAATATAGAAAGGACATATAAAAAGAAGTGTAATTAAATTCAAGATATTTTAGGAAAATTCATGCCTTTTCAAAGAAGTTAACATGAAGCAATATTAGCAAGCAACAATCTGATTTTGTAAAGATTTACCTCTTCCATTTGTAAATGTGTCAAGTAAGGAAACGTGAACATTTTATGTATAGCCTTATATATAGCACTATATATATTATTATATATATCATCATCATCATCATATCGCGCTGGTAGCACGGATATCCCTGACCCTCTCTCGCCACTCCTCCCTATCGTTCATCGCCCTAGGTAGGTCTTCAGGACAACAGCCTGTATCCTCACATAGCTGCTGAATGTACGTTCGAGCTGGTCGTCCTGCTTATGCGCGGCCATGTGTGGGGATCCATAAGAGTACATCTCTTATGAGTTCATCTCTGCTTCTCCAGCAGTGTCCTGCATGTCTGGTTCGTCTAACTTGAATAGTTTTCGTGATAGGGGGCAGGTGGCCGTACAGTTGGTGTCTTGTGGGGTGCTGCTGCCAGGACTTGTTCAGGATTGCACGCAGCATTCTTGTGTAATTGCCATCCAGTTTCTTCTCCAGCCATTTTGTTAGCGTCCATGTAGTGCATCCATATAGCAGTATCGATGTGACCGCTGCCTGGAAGAAGCTGCGTTTCATTTTATCGGTTAGGTCTGATTTCCATATAATCGATAGCCTATTGATAGCTGTCCATGTTTTTGTTAGCCTCGTTTCGATGTCCTTTTCGGTTGATTTGACGCTAGGTACGTGAATTTGTCTACTAGTTTAAGTGGGGTTCCTTCTAGAGTGGAGATGTCCCCCGTTTGGTTATAGCACATATATTCCGTTTTGTGTGCATTAACATAGAGGCCTATGCTTGCTGCTGCTCGTTCCAAACTATGCAGAAGAGTTTCGGCTTGGTCAGGTGTATTTGCCAGTATCGCTATGTCATCGGCGTAGTCGGCGTCGGTAATTGTTGTTGCGGGGTATCTTCTGCTTCTTTTCTTCATCAGTTCGAAGCCATTCTCTTTGATTTTGTCAATCGATGTTCTAAGTACGTAGTCTAGACAAATGATAAAGAGGTACGGGGCCAGCGTGTCCCCTTGTAGTACTCCTGCTACAATGTCAAAGTATTCTGTGTCTCCATCCGGTGATCGTACTTTTACTTTAGTGTTTCTATAGAGAATCGTTATTGCCGCTACGGTTTCTTTAGGTATGCCGTACGCTAGTAGGATTTGTTCCATCTTTCCTCTGTGAATGGAGTCGAAAGCCTTGGTAAAGTCGACAAATATTAATGTCGCTTGTAGGTTCTTTGCCCGTACACCTTCAAGGATTCTGTGGATGGTTAATATTTGTGAGGTCGTGGATCTATTTCTTCGGAAGCCATTTTGGTTTTTTCTAAGTATGGTGTCGATTTTGGGTTCTATTCGGTTTCGTAGTAGGGCATTGTAGATTTTGGCAGCTATGGATGTAAGTGTTATGCCTCGGTAGTTTTTGGCTAATCCGAGGTCCCCCTTTTTAGGGATATATATATTATATATTATATATAGCACTATATATAGGACATATAATTGGTCAGATACTTTGATGATTGCATAAAGGAAAAACTGACTATCACCAAGTGACATTGACTCTGTGTCTACACTATACTACATTTGATATATATGCTCTATCACTGATATTGACCACTATTAATAAATGTAGCCAGTTATATCATTGAAATATACACACATACACACACACACTTATATATATATATATATATGTGTGATATATATATATATATATATATATATATTATGTGTGATATATATATATATATATATATATATATATATATATTAACCGGGCATTGGCCTAGCGGTTAGAGTGTTCGACAATGGCCCGGGAGACCTGGGTTCAATCCCAGGTCGAGTCATACCAAAGACTCAAAAAATGGTGCTTGATGCCTCCTTGCTTAACACTCAGCCTTATAAGGTACCGATCAAGGGTAAAGTAGAGCAATCCAGGGAAGGAGTAGCGCCCTCCCCTACACCTTGGTGTAGTAGCTATCGAAAAGGGAGCCTTCGGGTTACCCTCGACTATGGTCGCCAACTTTACTTATATATATATATATATATATATATATATTGAATAGTGTATATTTAGGCAGCATGTTATTCAAGATATTATGACTGCCAAAAGTATGGTCAAAGCACTTGGGCAGAAGATATGGGACAATTCATTTACCAGCTAGATCCCGACACAAGAAAAATAACAAGGAGACTTGAAAAAATAAAATCAAAAATAATAAACAGTGCTCCATCGTCTTTAACAAAATATCCTAAGAAGATGAGTTTGGAATGATTCTATTTGAGAATATGTAAGAGGATTCTTATAAATCTCCAGGAGTGCACAATGTATGATAATTAATATATCAATTTCTTACGGAGCAAATTTCCGTATAATTGAAAAAACTCAACAAACCATCATTTGGCTATCAATTTATAAATTTATTTCAGCTGATAAAGAGAAACCAGCTTCTTCAGAAAGTCATCACAAAATGGAGTGAAAAACATATATATATATCACACAATGAAGAGAAAAACATATGTACATATATATCGCTTATGTTTGATATGGACTAGTGGCCCAGTGGTAGAGTTTCGGCTTCTGTATTCTGTGGTTGTTGGTTCGATCTCCAATGGTGATCACAGTATGCACTGCTGATGAGACCTAATAAGGTCAAAACAGCTGCTCAGTGTTCTGTATGTCACATGTAGGTGTTTGGCGAATTTTCTAGTCATGGTAATTCAATAAAAATATTACATCAATTCCTCTATAAAAATATAATATATATATACATATTTTTTAATGTTGTCATGGATTATTTAAAACAATGCCAATTGTTATATAGTCATCTACATCATCATTCAACATCACAACGACACAACATCAAAGACAGATGCATGAATAAACGACACATGATAAAGACGCAAGAAGAATTAGGATGCAGGAAGGAAGACACAAGAAGACTTCTTTAGAAAAATATTCACCTCTCACTTTATTGCAAGGGTTCAAAAGGGTTGTTGAAGGTTTTGCATGTGAGAGGATGCTGGAGACCGAACGTAAACTTCATATTTTGACCCCACTGTTATGACCATCACGTTGTGTCTTTCTTGTTCTCCTGATGTTGGGGTCCACTCCATCGGGGGTTTCCAAGGACCCCCTCGGTCGGGTGTGGCCTTCCCTACCACATCTGGTCTCTAGCTGTCTGGAATTCAACTGGTAACTGCTTTGGGTGTTTTCCGAGTGCCCCCTCGATCGGGTGTGGCCTTCACTACCACATCTCGTCTCTAACCCTCTGGGAGTCTGCTGGCAACTGCATCAGGGGTTTTCCGAGTGCCCCCTCGGTCGGGTCTGGCCTTCCCTACCACATCTCTCTCTCTAACTCTTTGGGAGTCTGCTGGCAACTGCTCGGGGACCCAAACTCAACTGAGTTAAATAATAACTCAACGTCCACACGATCGCCTACTGGATCTTTGAAATCGAATGTTTAATCGTCATCAAGCGGAAATAACTGTCATGCAGTTCAGAGGTTACTCTCTTCCGGTGCATGACTGTAATGGCAGAATGGGACCTTCACCTTTTCCCATTTCATAAGCCTTAATCCGCCCACGCGATCTCTTTTGATTACTGGCCGTTGGAATGTGTCACTTCCTTCCGGTGTATTACCTTGGAATAGCATTTATAGGGTGGGGCGAGGGGTCAAAATATAACACAATATTTCAAACAGAAAATTACAATTTACAACAAATCAAAGAAAAATATTTTTTTGAAAAATACAAACCCACATTAAATAAAACTTAAAATACACAAACACACTAATAAGTAAATTGATAAATACACACACACACACACACACACACACACACACACACACACACACACACACACACAAGAACATGTAAAAAAAACAAAAACACGTGAAAAATTGAAACAAGATAAACAAAAACACAAGCACATGAAACAAAGCAAAAAAACATTTGAAAAATGCCAGTGCTAACACATTTTCAAAGAAAAGAAATTAAAATGCAAAAGGAAAGTTACATTGAAGGATGGAAAAAATTTTTGAAAAAAGGACTTGGAAAACTTTTCATTCCTTCTCTGAAGAGAATTGAAATGTGTTAGTGTTGTGTTCTGGTTAGTGAACACAAGTAGTAATGATAATAAGACAAACCACGGTATGTGAGGAAAATAGTTATATTTACAGGAAAGAGTATTTACAAGAGAGAGACTGTTAGTAAAAAGAACATGGGATTAGTGATAGAGTAATGATATACTTCAACAATAGGAACGGCTCTTCTGGTTTGACTTGTAGGCTTATTCCTCGACTGCCATATATGGCAGATGGAACAGCTCATTATGCTGAAAAGGTAGGTGATACCCAACAGTTAGAAGGAAATAAAATAATAAAATAGAATAAAGAATATAATAAACATTTTATGGTTCGAACATTTATGAAATAAATATTTTTGATAAAAATGATCTCATTGTGGACTAATTCAACTTTTAAAATATTTATTTTTACTCTTTGGACCAACTAAAAAAAGAAAAAACTTTTTAAATATATATATATATATATATATTAATAATGTAGTTAATTTATAAAGAGTGCCAATATATCTAAATTAGGATAGCATTCACAATGTAGCAATAGCACTTGGTGAGAGTCAGTTTCTTACCCTACGAAACTTATATATGTATATATATATATATGTATATATGTACCAAAGGGTCATTAAAAAAGTTCTAAGCCTCAACCAGCTTTTAGATTTGTTATATACCTCTCACCTTTGAATGGGTCTCATCTGTACAGATATCAAAGCAGAAATCTAAATTAGTCTTCCTAATTTTATAAGAAGCGGTAATGTATTGCTCGAACAAAAATGTTCAACTAGAGCTTTTCTTTTTGGGTGAAGCTTAGAACTTTTTAAATGAACTTTGTATATATATATATATATATATATATGTGTGTGTGTGTGTGTGTGTGTGTGTGTGTGATATGCTAAGAATACTGCAATAATTTCCTTTTCCTTAAGAAATTTTGAAGCTAAATCCTGATGTTAGCAACCAGCATTTAACTTCAAAATTTCTTGCTGTCAATATTGCTGGTTCTCTCTGTTGGCCTCTGTTAATGGGTGAGACCTTGAAAGTGTAGACTAATCATCAATTCGATAGGTCTGATAATCCTGCCTGAGCTCCAGTCATCATAGGATTATTGAGAGTGATATAAACAGATTTGACCCAAACAGGTGAGTAAACCAAAACACAGCTCAACAGAAATCAATGGAAAATTGTCTGATAGCCTAAGTTTTTTGCGACATATGAAGCACTCTAAAGAAATTCTATGATGCACCAAATGTATGAATTAAGGGATGTAATTTTACTATATTCCTTGTGAAAAAAGATTTCTCTCAAGTAAGATAATGTGATGTTTTAATATCACATTTATTTAGAATAAAAAAAGCTGTCATTAGTTCAATGAGACGAGTAAATTATGAAAATAGTCTCACATTCATACATTGCGATATTTGAATATGTGCTTTCCATATCTTTTTAATTCAACAAATGGTTTGGTTTGGTTTGGTTTGGTTTTATGGCATATCAACCTTTGTTGGTTATTTAATGCCAAATCCATTTTTATACATATAAACAGTTATATTTCAAACAATTCAGTTTAGAATAAGTAAAGTTTTTTTGTTTAAACTCAGTTAAATATGAAAACAATTCTATTTCAAACAAATCAGTTTTGTATACAAAAACACTTCCATTTCAAACTATTCAGTTTAGCATAAGTACACAGTTTAAATGTCAAAATTTCAATTAATGCAGAACTCGATAAAGCAAGGGTGTTGAATGTCTAGAGGACAATTTAGAAGAAAATTAATGTTTCGTTCATTGTTCATTTCTATAATGGTCAAGGCAAATTCAGTTGGGATATTTTTTAAATACACACTTCAGAGATGCAGTCAGTGTATTCTGCGCCTCCAGCCAACTGGGCCAAACATTTAAATATGTCAAGACATTTTGGATAAAATATTTTTGGTGAAACACAGGATTGTGAAAGTGTAGCTTTCTCTTTACATACCAAATTTAGCTTTGTGCAAATTTTTCTTGTTTCCTAAACTGGAAATTCATTTTAAATGTGAGAGGTTTGAGGATGTGGAGGGCATTAAAAAGAAATGCTATGTCGCAGCTTCATACCAATGTCAAGTGTAGCTTAGTTTTAGTGCAAAAGCAGAAGTAAAGTGTATCTTATGATGGTTTCTTTGTTTAATGGCATATCATCCTTTGCGGGTTATTTAATGCTAAAGCCATCTTTAGCATTGATACTATTTAACCTATAGCTGTGATACTATTTAACCTATAGCAGTGATACTATTTAACCTATAGCAGTGATACTATTTAACCTATAGCTGTGATACTATTTAACCTATAGCAGTGATACTATTTAACCTATAGCTGGATGTGTAAGGGGGTTCAATACTTTTGACAAGAAAATTTTTCCCAAAGAGAACATAATTGTGCTGTTGGAGTTCGAACTTGCTTACTTGAAAGCAGCAGTCCAGCACTTTACCCGTTATGCCAAAGGGACTCCTCCTGAGATGCAGAACTCAATGGAATAAGTGTGTTGAATGCCAAAAGAAAATTGATGTTTTATTCATTGTTCATTTCTGTCTTGGGTAAAGCAAAGTCAGTTTGGATACTTTTTAAGTGCTTCTTGCAAATTCAAACAGCCTGGTGTAGGATTTGAACTCAGGTCTCTGAGTCCAATTCAACTAGAGGATAACCATTATGCCATCCACACCTCCAAACCTCTCTCTACACTTCATCTTAAAAGTAAGAGATTTAAAGACATTGAAGACATTAAATGAACATTAAAAGAACAATACTGCTTCATAGCAGGAGCTTCAGAGGCGCTTCAACAAATGAAATACACGATGGAATTCATGTCTTGAAGGCCAAGACGATTATTTAAAAGAAAATTAGTGTTCATTCATTTTTTGTTTGTAATGGCTTGATTTGGTTTCATGGTTTAATGGCATATCAACCTTTGTGGGTTATTTAAGTTATCATTGTAGAAGAACAGTAGTGGTACTATTTAGCCCATAGCTTAAGGGATAAGGGAGTTCATGTCTTTCTCAAGGGCATTAGTCTGAAAGGGAATGTAGTTGTACAAATGGAGTTTTTATTCGCTTACTTCTAAATCACAGTCTAGTATATTAGCCACTACACCATGGGAAATCCCCGCTTTTTTGGTCATGTAATAAATATGCATAAACCTGGGTCCCCCCTCACAGTAATATGATTGGTTAGTGTCAGCCATAAATACAGACCAATATAGAGGTACATTGTCTAAATCTAAGATCATCCAGCGTCAGTATGAACACACATCTAGTACCAGTACGATTACCTACCAACTCGATTGTACTACCCCTGTTACAGTAGCCCAACCACTCAGCTACTTTGATTAGTATATCTCTTCCTGGGACATATCATTTGGTAAATACAACTTCAGTTTTGAGACTTTTTGAATACATCTAAAAAAAATTTCAAACAATTCAGTTTAGCATAAGCCTGCTGTTTAAATGTAAGTACAGTTTAATTGTCAAAAACATTTCTATTTCAAGTTATTAAGTTTACTTAAACAGTTCTAATTCAAACAATTCAGTTTAGCATAAATATGTGGTTAGTTCTATTTTACCCATAGATAGGGCCCTATCAGGTGCTACCATTTCAGGCCAGAGTGGACCTGGGAGCAATGGCAATGAAAGGGTACTCTGCATTCTCCAAAGCTCTAGCATTACTGGAGCCTCACCATCAGATTGTTTAGTGTCATATCCAGGACACTCATTGGGAGGGTCTTACCCCTCTGTAGAGGTGCAGTTGGTGTATTCTACAGCCCCAGCTTTGGATTAAATATATCTATTATGTATAGACAAACAAACTATTCTCATTGATATAGATTACTTAACCCCATCTTTCCTTACATGTTTGAAAAAGAGGAGGCATATTTGCTTTGCAGTTATCACCATAGAAAATGAAATCAGTGACCTGAGTTATATAACCCAGTCGGCCGAGGCGGTAGAATACTCTGACTGCATCTCTGTAGATGGGTAAGAACCCTCCAATGAGTGTCCTGGATATGACATTATACAATCTGATGTCAAGGCTTCAGTAAGGCTGGAGCTTTGGGGAATGCAGAGTACACTTTCATTGCCATTGCTCCTAGGTCCACTCTGAACCAGAGTGGTAGCACCTGATAGGGTCCTATCTATAGAACAAACTATGTGCAAATAAATGACTGATGTTAAATTGTGACTGTTATATAGTAATATTTGAAACCATTTAACTGTGTTCAAAAAAGAGCTCAGGCTCATTTAAGAATGTTCTCTACAAATCATATATAAATCTAAGTGTAAACAGGATTTGGTTATTTAAACCTATAATGATTGATATGCCATAAAATCCAATCAAACCAAACCAAACCAAACCAAGTTCAAATCCTGTACAAGGCTGTGTGCATTTCATTTTGCCCATAGAAAAGGCATGAATCCATATATTCTCCCCCCACAATTATGGGTGGACGTTAAAGCAGATTGGTTTCTTTAGTTTTGGTTAGCCAACCAGTCTAGGAGAAGAAAAACTCTGAATTCAACCAGCTGTACTCTGTTTAAAAACTAACCTTGTTTCACATCTTGTTTGTGGCAGAGGGGTTGGGTAAATCCTTACATATTTGAAAAATTTGTATCGAGCGATATCAACTACTTTGAACAAAAACAGAAACATATTTATTTATTTGAAATCCGAAAAACTTTTTTGTCTTATGGTGATTGCAGACATAACATCATTAGCATTAAAAGATAGTGTGAGGTTAAAAGTTTACCATAGTTAGGTTTAGTGACACAAGGTCAACAAAAATGAGGGATCCACAAGAGTTTGAAAGACAATATTAGTAAAACAATTAAAATGCCGCATGTTTCAAATCTCTTTCAGATTTTTCATTTTCATTGTTCCTATGTCTTTAGGCCAAACAATGATTGACTTTTAATTTCACATTTAATGTTAAGATCATTCCTCTTTTGAATGTTGTCTGAAAAAGCTTTTAGGTTGGTTGGTTTTCTGTGTTTAATGACATATCAACATCTGTGGATTATCTAATGCCAAAGACGTCCTTGTTGAATGGTGAAACTATTTAGCTCATAGCTGAGGGAAGCTTTTAGGATTTCAAATAAATAGATAGATATGTTTCTATTTTTGTTTAAAGTAACTATTAAATTTGATACCTTCAGAAATTTGTTTAACTCTATCAACCTACACTTAATCCCTCATCTTATAATCTGCTTTTCCGCCAAGTAAGTATAACATGTTGTCTAATTAAAGAGATTTAACAAGGATTATATCTACCTGCTTATAAATTACTATGCAGATATTTAAGAGATTGTGTAATTCAGACTAGATTTGTTGATAATTCCCAACAAGCAAGTAAATTAGTCAAAAAGGCTATATCGAAAATGAAACTTTAAATGTTTTTGATTCTAAAATCTAAAATCTAAAAGACAACATTCATAGCCAAACAACTTATATAAAATGAATGTTTACCTGTTTAAAGTGTTTGTGAATATACATATTCATACTGATTATAAAGTAAAAAGTAAAGTTGGTGACCGTAGTGGAGGACTACCCAAAAGCTCCCTTTTCAATAGCTACTACACTGAGGTGTAGGGGATGGCACTACTCCTCTCCCTGGATTGCTCCACTTTACTCTTGAAATGTACCTTATAATGCTGAGTGTTAAGCAAGGAAATATCAAGTACCACTTTTTGAGTCTTTGGTATGACTCAACCTGAGATTGAACCCTGGTTTCCCTGGCCATTGGCGAACACTCTACCACTAACCATATGGGCCTGTTACTGATTAGAAGTGGAGTCAATAATTGTTAAAATGACTTTGGCATTAAATAACCCAATAAGAGTTGACATGGTATAAGAACCAACCAATCAGCCAACCTAGTCATTTAAAGGTTGGTTTGGTTTTATGACATATCAACCATTGCAGGTTATTTAATGCCAAATCCTTTTTATATATATATATATCAAATATATGATTTCTAAACACATTTTGTAGATAACATTTTTAAAGGAGCCTGAGCTAATTTTTTTTCACACAGATAAATGGTTTCAAGTATTGCTATAAGTTACAGTGGAATTAGGAGTAATGGCAATGAATAGATACTCCACACTCTCCAAATGTTCAGAACTGGAACCTCACCATCAGATGCAGTTTAGTGTAATTTTTATCTAATACAAATAATTCTATTTACAAATAATCATTTCTTTGCACACAGTTTAATGTTTTCAAGTATTGCCATGTATAACTAATGATTCAAATAAACTTCATTTATTTGTTTATACACAGTTAAATGATCCAACAGTTCTATTTCAAACAATTCAATTTAGCATAAGTACACAGTTTTTGTTTACATACAGTTAAATGTAAAAACAGTTCTATTTCAAACAATTCAGTCAAGCATAAATACACAGTTTAAATGTCAAACAGTTCTATTTGACCCATAGATAGGACCTTATCAGGTGCTACCACTCTGGGTCAGAGTGGACCTGGGAGCGATTAGCAAAGAAGGGTTTCTCTGCAATCCCTAAAGCTCCAACATTACCATAGTCTCACCATCAGATTGTTTAGTGTCATATCCAGGGAGTCTTACACTTCTGCAGACGGGGCCAAATATTTAAAGTGCTGTCTAGATGTCAAGACATTTTGGATAGAATATTTTTGATGAAACACAGGATTGTGAAAGTGTAGCTTTTTCTTTACATACCAAATTTAGCTTTGTGCAAATTTTTCTTGTTTCCTAAACTGGAAATTCATCTTAAATGTGAGAGATTTGAGGATGTGGAGGGCATTAAAAAGAAATGCAATGTCGCAGCTTCATACCAAAAGGGGAGTTTTAGATTTATTTGGTTGGTTGGTTTATTGGGTTTTATGGTATAGGTTATTTAACACCAAATCCATTTTTATACAATAATCAGTTCTATTTCAAACAATTCAATTTGGCATAAGTACACAGTTTAATAGTCAAAAACATTTCTATTTCACACTATTCAAGCAGTTATATGTAACAATTCAGTTAAGTGTAAATACAGTTTTAATGTCGAAAAACAGTTCTATTTCAAATAATTCAGTTAAGCATAAGCACACAGTTTAAATCTAAGTACGGTTTAATTGTCAAAACATTCCTATTCCAAGCTATTCAGTTTATTCAAACAATTCAGTTTAGCATTAGTATGCATTAGTATGCATTAGTATGCTGTTAGTTCTATTTAAGGCCCTATCAGGTGCTACCACTCCGGGCCTGAGTTGACCTGGGAGCAATGGCAATGAAGAGGTGCTCTGTATTCTCCAAAGCCCCAGCATTACTGGGACCTCACCATTAGACTATTTAGTGTCATATCCAGTCTTACCCTCTGAAGAGGTGCAGTCAGTGTATTCTACAGCCCCAACCGACTGGGCAAATGAGTTTTGGAGGTGCCAAATGTAGCTTAGTTTTAGTGCAAAAGCAGAAGTAAAGTGTATCTTGTTATGGTATCTTTGTTTAATGACATATCAACCTTTTTGGGTTATTTAATGCCAAAGCTATTTTTGTAGATCAACAGTGATGCTTTTCAAGGGCACCTTTGGTGGTGTAATGGTTAGCAAGCTAGACTAGCAAACCTACACGAGTGAGTGGGAGTCTCATTGGGTGGCCTATTCATTCGGCCTTGTGCCACATCAAAGCAAGGAGCTTTGTAAATTACAACAGTGATGCTTTTCAACCTTTAACTGAGGATGTAAGGGGGATCAATACTTTTCTCAAGGATATTTTTTTTAAAGTGAATATAATTGTATGACTGTAGTACAAACTCACTTACTTGAAAGCCACAGTCCCACACTTTACCCGTTATGCAACAGGGACTCCTCTCAAGACTGCGGGCACCTCGGGTGGTATAATGGTTAGCAAGGTAGACTAGCAAACCTACACGAGTGAGTTCGATTCTCATTGGGTGCCCAATTGTGCTACATCTAAGCAAAAAAGCTTAGTAAATTACCTCCTCTCAAGACTGCTCTGGAAGTAGTGTACTCAAATTATGGTATTCAAAGTTACATACTTGATTACAAAGGCTTGTTATGACAACATTGTGTAATGTTGAGAACAATTATAGAATTGGGAGTGTTCTTTGTTTAATGGCATATTTACCAATCCCTCCACTCGGGCAGGATATAACACAAGGTCAGTTTTTAAGCGGAGTTTAACAGGTTTGAAGTCAGAGTTTTCCTTCTCCTAGACTAGTTGCCTCACCAAGGCTGAAGAACCTAGTCTGTCCTACTATTTACCCAGCTGGAGAGAGAATAATTGGATTCATGCCTTTCCCAAGGGTATTAGTGCTATGTGAAATGCAATCAGTCTCGTCCAGGATTTGAACTCATGTCGCCATGTCTGTTTCCTACGATGATAACCATTACACCATTGTTTAATGGTATATTAACTTTCATGGGTTATTTAATACCAAATGCATCCTTGAGAAAGAACAAGAGAGATACTATTTAACCTATAACTGGGAGTTTAAGGGGGTTTAATACCTTTCTCGGGGGTAATTTTTTGAAAGTGAACATAAAAGTATGACTGGAGTTCAAACTCGATAGCTTTGAGGTCGTAGTCCAGCATTTTAGCTTTCTCACCATGTGCAGAAAATAAAAAAGTGAAACTTGTTTTTTGATTGTGAAAAGAAATGTCTTGAAGCAGGTAAATAATTATGTATATATATATATATATATTGGCATAATGGTTAGAGTGTTTGCCAATGGCCCAGGAGACATAGGTTCAATCCTAAGTCGAGTCATACCAATAAGTACCCAATAAGGATCAAAGTACCCAATAAGGATCAAACCCATTACTCAGTAATAATTGATACGTAAGACTGACAACCAAAACATTACATCATACAAAAAAAAACTTATTTTGGCATTGGAGGACCTTGCTCAAGTACATGCATTGTATGAAACTTTCTTTTGTGAATCAAGATACATTGAAGACTAATCTAAAATTCTTATGATTCGCAAAATTTATGAAATTCAATTTTAAGAAAGAATTATTCCAAAAACCAATAATCATTTTCGAAAATTGGTTATCGCTAGTAATGATTTAATTACAATATAGAAATCTATTTTACAAAAAAAGTAGAGGGAGTACATAAAAGTCATACTTTATTCGAATTGAATATAGATAAAAGTTTTTGCCTAAAGTTTTCATACCCAAGACACAAATGTCAAATTTGTGTTCAACATCTTTTGGCATTCAGTGTCTTCTCAGTGAACATGGTAGGCTACATCAAAGTCTAGACAACATTGTTTATTTACAGTGTTGCCTTGATTTTGATTGAAGTCATTTTGAAAGAATAAATGTTTGAATGTTCTCCCTTTATGTTGTTAGAAATATTTTTGTTGGCTACCATAGTAAAAAGTTGGGGGTCGTTGATTACACACATTGTATGATTAAGAAAAAACTTTTTTTGGCAAAAAATTAGGGGTCGTTCATTGCTGGAGTATATTTATGGTATTCACAAAGATCAAAATGTCAAACTTCATCACTTCTGCCAGGAATTAAAATAAAGGTTGAAGAAACAAGTAAAAAATTCTAAAATGCTCTGTCTCAAAAAACTGCTACTATGTTACTGTGACAAAGATTCATGCTTGTGGCACGATGGTAGGCCTTCATTCTGAGGGTATGGGTGTGGGTGAGCCCTAGTCAGAGGATTCCTTTGTCTGTTTTGGCGCGAAACCCACACAAATGGCTCGCGCGCGAGTTTTCCTACGAGACCGAAAGAAAATGAGGAAAAGCAAGATCCCAGGACAGTCAACAGATAGGAGTTAACGACAGTTAGGGAAAAGCGACAGTCAGAGAGAGGCGGCTCCTGAAACAGGTCAGCCAGCGTGACAGGATGAGTCAACGTTCCTGGTAGCTGGGTGGGAATTTTGTTCGGGTACACGCTCGGGATAGCCACATAATGCCAGAAAAGTGCCAAAACTTCCCCCTTCTTACGCTTCGGCCTAACCCAAGTCCGTTCCTGTTTATTCTTCTTTCTCCACTCTCGGTTATATTATATCCGTTGTATATTTGAAAAACATGTGAAATGCCCCTGGCCGGAGATGAGAGAAACCATTAGGCTATCAAATGGCCATGAGCTGATATAAGAAGTTGAGATAGTGGTGACCGCCTATGTCGGGTATATTGTCACATGCTAAGGGAGGATTCAGGTTAGGTTAACAATTAGCAATTAGCAAGTTCGAACTCGAGTCACACAATTTAAAAGAAAAGGCTTTTGTGTGTTAAAAGACGCTTGAAATTAGCCGAAAAAGACTTTCCAGCGTGCAATTATGAGAGAATTAGCAAGAAATCCACCAACTGGTATGTGAGGAGGGGAAGTCGTATGACGTAGTGGTTAAAGTGATGGACTGCCACATCGTAGGAAGTGAGTTCGAACTCCAGTCGCACTGTTGCGTTCACTTTCGGACAAATTCTCTTATAAAATTTATGAACACCCTTATCCCTTCCCGGGTGCTTCTGATGGTGTAATGGTTAACAAGCTAGACAAGCAAACTTACACAAATGAGTTCGAGTCTTATTGGGTGCCCCATTCATACGGCTTTGTGTTACATCTAAGCGAAAAAGCTTTGTAAATGCCCTTTATCCCCCGTCCCTAGTCAGAGTGAAATAGTACAACTACTCTTTTAAAACGATGACTTTGGCATTAAATAACCCACAAAGGTTAAAATAGAAATCAAAATCAAGAAATCAACTGCTGTGCAGATTTGAATATGTCACAAAAAGTTCAAAGAAGAAGATTGTGCAGGGCAAAAAGATCTGAGCGACTGCAAATATTGGAAGAGATGGTCAAAAACTTGTGAAATAGTTAATTAAATTTACACGCCTTTGAATTTCTTATTCAAATTTAAATGAATAAATCTTATTTTGCTTAACATTTAGCCAGTTTAGTTTCATTTGCCTAGTTACGTTTTTTTTATCGGTCAGGTCTGACTTCCATATGACAGCCTATCGGTAGCTGTCCATGCCTTTGCTAGTCCGATAAAATAAAACGCAATTTTTCTAAGCAGCGGTTGTGTCAATACATGCACAACATGGACGCTAAATAAACGTATGGAGAAAAAGCTTGACGGCAATTACACAAGAATGCTGCGAGCAATATTGTACTAGTCCTGGAGGTCACACCTCACAAAACAGCGGCTGTACGGCCACATACCACCCATTACGAAAACTATCAAAAGTAAGGACGAAATAATAATCGATATACTTCTGTGGACCTCTTCACATGGACGAGCAAAGGCGGGACGACCAGCTAGAACCTGTATACAACAGCACTGTGCCAATACAGGATATAGCCTTGAAGACTGGGTGAGATGGCCGATAGAGACGGGTTGCAAGAGAGGGCCAGGGAGAACCGTACTGGCAGCATGACATGATGATGATGATGATGTAGGTGCTCAGATATTCACATCTCAAATGATATTATCTTTAAACAGCATATATACAATGTATTGAGTCCCTGTGCCGGAGTGGCTAACCTGCTGGAGTATGACGTCGAGTTCAAACTCCAGTCGTACTATCATGTTTATTTTAAAACAAATACCCTTGAGAAACGTATTAATTTCCTAATTCCCTCAGCTATGGGTAAAATAATATCACTGCTGTCCTTCTACAAGGACGAATTTGGCATTGAATAACCCACGAAGGGTGATATGCAATTAAAACAAAGAAATCAATTTAACTTTTTAATGGAGCCACCCATGAATCCGAATCACACTGAAATTGACCTCCTAATGATGACACTAGAACCTGCCACTTTACCATTCATCAAATCTAGGTCATTTTTTTTTTAACGTTTTGTCTTTCCTATTTTCTTTCAGATATTCTTTCCAAACCATTCACCATAGATTCTGTACAAGGAAGTTCCTATGAGAACAGAATGAACGGACTTGCTGCTAAGATATATTTGGTGCTAAAATCAATATCAGACCACCGAGAAAAATCAATTGGACAACAGCAATTTTTATAAAGACACATTTGATCAAAGAAACTGATTATTTCTTTCTTTCTTTCTTTTTTTCTTTTCTTTTCTTTTCTTTTTGTGCAGAAAATAAAAAAGTGAAACTTGTTTTTTGATTGTGAAAAGAAATGTCTTGAAGCAGGTAAATAATTATGTATATATATATATATTGGCATAATGGTTAGAGTGTTTGCCAATGGCCCAGGAGACATAGGTTCAATCCTAAGTCGAGTCATACCAAAGACCCCAAAAATAGTACTTGATGCTACCTTGCTTAACACTCAGCATTATAAGATACGGATCAAGGGTAAAGTGGAGTAATCCAGGAAAAGGAGTAGCGCCCTTCCCTACACTTTGGTGTCGAGGCTATCGAAAAGAGAGCCTTTGGGTCGCCCATTTTACTTATATATATATATATATAAGTCTGATTGTCTGCTACATAATCTAAAAACAGAAACCTAAAATTCTAAAATGGCAAAAGCATCAATAAATAGTTCAGTTCGAATCCAAAATGCTAGACTTGTATGTTTAGTGTACATGGCAATTTTTAGAGTAATTGTTAATTGTTTACAAGCTGGTCTCAAAGACCAATTACAATTAAGTAGGTTTGATTCTCACAAAGTGGCCTATTCATTCAGCTATGTGCTGAATCTCTGTTATGCTTAGTTTATAGAGAAATTCATTATACAATTTTGTCCTGTCAGCCTGGCTAAGAATACGCCTACTGTATCTCCTGAATAGGGATAACACCTCCCCCACCAAAAAAAAAAAGATGTCTTGGATGACACTAAAGGGAATCTAATAGTGAGGTTCCAGTTTTGAGGATTTGGAGAGTGTGGAATACTCCTTCATTGCCATAACTCCCAAGTTCATTCTGACTGTCAGGAGTCTAATAGATTTGTTTGAAAATTATCCATATTCAATTGGACCATGCGCCAAAACCCTCCAAAAACAACTACACAAAAATGTAAAAATGCATGTATATCCCAAACCTCTTGGCATAAAATTAACCGGGACGGGTTGACATACCGTTAGAATTAATCAATCACTTAATCATTATATAATTGTTTGCAAACAAGTCTTCAAGTCCGATTACACTTTAGTGAGGCCGATTACTAAATGTTCCATTCTTGTGCCATTGTGCCAAATCTAAGCAAAGCTTAGTTTTTATTTTAGGTGCCTTACACAATGTAGTAAAGTTGGCGACCCTAGTCGAGGGTGATCCGAAGACTCCCTTTTCAATAGCTATTACACTGAGGTGTAGGGGAGAGTGCTATTCCATTCCCTGGATTGTCCCACTTTACCCTTGGTCCTTACCTTATAATGCTGAGTGTTAAGCAAGGTGGCATCAAGTACCATTTTGTGAGTCTTTGGCATGACATATATATGTATGTATGTATGTGTGTGTGTGTGTGTGAACAGGATTTGGCATTAAATAATCTTCAATGGTTGATATATCAAAAAACCCAATCAAACCAAACCATGATCTTAAATTTGAGTGCTCTCTGTCGAATAAGACTGTGTAACGTGCATTTGTGAGAGAATTAGCTAAAATTGCACCAACTGCCAAGCAGGGCGGGGAGTCTCTGTGGCGTAGTGGTTAATGTGCTGGACTGCGTAATCGTTCTAAGGGATTTCGATATCCAGTCGCGTTATTACATTCACTTTTGAACTGATACCTTAGAGAAAGGCATGAAACACGTTAACCCTTCCAGCTATGAGCTAAATAGCGCCACTACTGCTCTTCTAGAAAGATGACTCTTTTTGGCACTTCTTGGGAAGTGCAATTACACTCTTTTTGACACTTCTTGGGAAGTGCAATTACACTCTTTTTGACACTTCTTGGGAAGTGCAATTACACTCTTTTTGACACTTCTTGGGAAGGTGTAAACCCTTTTAGCGATAGGATATATTGTTGTTATTACTTTTGGCGAAAAAATGTGTTCTTGCGCGTGTGTGTTGTAAAATAAAGGAGAATGAAGAAAACGAAGATGCCGTTTGCTTTTATATGAAGGTTTTTAATGGCAGCATGGAATAAAGAGTTTACGTTTATTCTGCAAGTCTCGTAGGAAGGAAAGAAGTAAGGGAACGAAATGAAGTTTGTTATGGGGTGGAGAAAGCAGCGCGTGTCGTTGGACGTGCGAGGGAGATATGTCCGCCATAGTGTAGCAAAAGTCGTGTTTGCTGTTTGAGGAGAGAAACGTTGAAGTCACCGTGAGTTTGTGGTTCTGGTTGTTTCGGGGAGAGGCGTGAATGTCTCCAGAAAATGTTACCCAGAGGTGAAGTCGCTAGGTGTCGGAGCAGAATTCTGCATCGTAGTCGACATAGCCAATTTTGGGGGTGACGTAAAGTTGTTCCTGTTTGTGGCGTATTGAAATCATCTAATTTATATTCAACTGGGAACCCTTGGTCTAAGAGAAATAGACGCAAGGGGTCCATAAATCTGACTGCTTCCCTCATTGTGTCGATGCTGCTGCTATTGAAGAGCAGACAGTAAGACGTCTGCACTGAACGAAGTTGTTCAGCCAAAGAGAGTGTTTGGCAGATTTCCCCAGTTTGTGCTGCCCAGAAAGACGATCGGGATGAATAGGATAAGTCATCCAGATTAGGTGAAATTATGCGTCGACCCTAACGGTCGAATTGGATTATGCACCAAACAAAAATACGAAATTCCTTCTGCTACACTCTCTTACCTTCACAGTTATGTGTTAAATAGAAGCATTACGGTTCTTCAACAAGGTTGGCTTTGACATTAAATAACCCACGAAGGTTGATATGCTATTAATACTAAGAAATTAAGTCTTAGCGTTTTGATGAATTTTCAGTCTAGGAAATGTTTACAAAGTCTCAGATAGTGCTGCTCTTGGAAAACCCGGTGTTATACCAAAAGCCTTTCATTCAAAAATATTGGGACTCGTTTCATGATCTTCTTCAAATCGACACTGATTTATTTTGTTGAAATCTACACATCTAATCAGTAGTTTACTAAAAAGTAAGTCCAAAGATTTCGTTTGGTTTACTTTTATGACATATCAACCATTGGAAGTCATTTAATGCCAAATCCTTTTGTTATGAAATAGCCGAGGGATTTGAGTTTAGTTAGGCTGAGAACCTTTCGGCTCAGCACATGGGTTGGTTGGGTGTAAGATTGAAGCAGGTGTTAACGCGGGTGCGCGCGAGCGGATGGAGGTGTCACTCAGATGTCATAACAGTCCGAGACGATACTGGGTGACAAGGTGCGGGTGACGTCACGCACCGGAAGCACGCAGAAGTTTGTGTTAGAATTTGAAGAAAATAGTCGGGTTTTAGACGCCAAACGAGAAGGATCGATTTTGGAGCTCGCAGGCGCGAAGCGAACGTGCGCCCGATGGGGGCCACTCGAGTTGGGGACCAAATGAATAAGACAGCATAGAAGATTGTGTCTCTCCTCCTTACGTCGAAACCTTTAACTCAAAGTTAATAAAAAGGTTTCGTACCTGTTTTTGAGATTCCTGTTCTTTATATATTCTATAGTAATGAACATTACATGTCTATTTCGCACATGGCCATATTCGTGTATATGGCTACGCAACACTTTTAATACATGCATATATAATATATGATTTCTAAACACATTTTATAGATAACATTTTTAAACGAGCAAGAAATCAATTTTTTCTAACAATTAAATAGTTTTACTAATTTCAATCTAATACGAATAATTCTTTTTATTATTAATCATTTATTTGCACATTTTAATGTTTTCAAGTATTGCTAAAAATGCAATTAAACATCATTTACTTGTTTACAACAGTTAAATGAACCAACAGTTCTATTTCAAACAATTCAGTTTCGCATAAGTACACAGTTTTTGTTTACACACAATGAGATGTAAAAATAGTTCCATTTCAAGCGAGTTATTCAGTTTAGTCAAACAGTTCTAATTCAAACAATTCCATTTAGTATAAGTATAGTTTTTGTACACACACAGTTAAATGGCAAAACAGTTCTATTTCAAACAATTCAGTTTAGCATAGGTACGCAGTGTAGTTCTATTTCACTCATAGATAGGACCCTATCAGGGGCTACCGTTCCGGGCCAGAGTGAACCTGGGAGCGATGGCAATGAAGGGGTGCTCTGCATTCTCCAAAGCTCCAACATTACTGGAGATTGTTTAGTGTCATATCAGGACACTCGTTGGGGGAGTCTTACCCCTCTGCAGAGATGTTGTCAGTATATTCTATAGCCCCAGCCGAGGAAGTCCCTGGGGCGCTATAACGTTCACTTTCGTCTTATGTGTCGGGAAATACGGTATATCGTACCGAGGGCTGAATTCCTCAAGCGAGTCACATGTTAACTCTGGATCGATAATAGAGTATCTTCTGTTTTGTATCCAAATAAATATGCATTTGATATATACTGGGTGGAACGATGAAATTGTCGTCCTAAAGAAAACAACACTACAGCTTTATTTTAAAACTTTTATTGAAAAAATCAATTCCGGTAACTTGATTATGTAGTAGAGCTGATATCTATCCAATGTAGCCGCCTTCAACATCAATCACCGCCTCGATACGGATCCAGAACTGGGAGCATGCCTTTTCCACAAGCGCCGGCGGGAGCTCGGCGAATACTCGGCGGATGGCGGCGATCAGGCTGGCTTTGGTGTTGTGGGAGGTCATGTTGGTGATGTTCTCGACGTATGACCAAACGAAGTAGTCCAGCGGGTTCAGATCGAGGGAGGAGGGGGGCCAGTGAGAGAAGAGTACAAAGTCGTAGCACTCCTTCTGAAGCCAAGCCTGGGTCTCTTTGGACTTGTGGGCCGGCGCCGAGTCCTGTTGCCACACCCATGGTCTGCCACCGGCCACCTGATTGCACCAGGGGATCACCACACTCTTCAGCACATCCAGGTACACTTTGGTGTTGACTTTCAAGCCGACTTCAAAGATGTGAAGAGGCATGATGTGGCCCTCACTTGAAACCACACCAAAGACCATAATCGTAGCCGGAAACTTTGTTTTCATCACCCTGGGCACGTCCCTGTTATTCATGGCAATCCAGATTTGCATTTTGAGGGTGCTGGCAATGGTCCTGTTGTCATAACTTGGATCGGTAGAGAACATGAGTTGTACAGCGGCGCATCTCCGATCTCGCTCGTTGAACATTGTGTCACTTTCAGACATGATAGAAGGCTCTTGGGATTTTTACACACCTGGCCAACTAGTCGATGGTCTGCAACAAAAAAAGGAAACCGGTTTTTATTAAACGGAAATGGAATCATGTCGTCTTTTCTAGGGCGACAATTTTATCGTTCCACCCTGTATTAATACGTTTTTGTTCTTTTTTTTTTTTACCAGTCAACTCCACATAAGCCAAGGCTCTATACCAGAGTTTTTTAAAGTGGTCCCAATAGACCCCTGAAGGTGAATAAATTTCGGCAGGGTAAATAAAAGCATTGGGGATCCACAGGGGGGGGGATTTACTCGTTTGCATCAATAAATCCCTTAACAACAGAAAAATAAAAATCGCTGGCTCATGTAAATTAGTTGTTAGATATTGTACACCTAGTAGAATGCTTCATTGGTGAGATGGTCACTAGTGACGTGTCGTTCACATACTACCCCTTCAAAACCTTTGTGTATGTGCGTGTGTGTGTGTGTGAGAGAGAGAGAGAGAGAGAGAGAGAGAGAGATGGGGGGAGATAAATAACATTTTTAAACGAGCAAGAAATCAATTTTTTCAAACAATTAAATAGTTTCATTTATTTCTATCTAATACGAATTCTATTTACAATGAATCATTTATTTGCACAGTTTAATATTTTCAAGTATTGCTATGTATCACTAAAAATGCAATTAAACATCATTTACTTGTTTACAACAGTTAAATGATCAAATAGTTCTATTTCAAACTATTCAGTTTAGAATAAGTACACAGTTTGTTTTTTTTTTATTTACACACAGTTAGATGTAAAAAATAGTTCCATTTCAAGCAAAACTGCCCAAAATACCTCATTAAAACTAACGTATTTCCCGGCCTACAAGACGCATGATTTTCTAAGGTATTTGAAGAGGAAGTCCCCGGGGTTCTATAAACCCCTTTACAACAGAAATATTCTACAGTATATCATACTAAGGACTGAATTCCTCATGCGAGTAACATATTAACACTGGTTCGATAACTGAGTATCCTCTGTTTTGTATCCAAATAAATATGCATTTGATATATATGATCGTAAGCAAGTTCGTATTCTAGACCCGCTATTACGTTCAGTTTCGGACAATTACTCTCGGAAATAACGTTAACTCTTTTACCCTACCACTTATGCAGTTTAGTGTCATACTCTGAACATCCGCCTTTGGAGGAAAATTACCCCTCGGCAGGGGATACAAACAGTATATATAATAAGCATACGGGTTATTTAAATAAACGATCTGGTTCAGACGTCGTTAAACTTTTTCGGCATCTCAAACCTGCAAATTATTTCCACAGTGCCCACCAAACCCTTCTTTCCCATTTAAAAAATGATTCAATGAAATAATTTGCATTTATAGTTTACTGATTTTTTCGCATGCAAATTGTATTAAACAATCGTTAATTAGTTACGTTTTGTAATTTGATAATCAATTAATTTTTTTGGCGGGGATGGAAATTGAATTTGGTCCAAGAAGTTCATCAAGTAAAAAGTTAGAGAAGTCTTAGTCTAGATATCGTTAAAGCAGTACCAAGGACAGAATTCCAAAAGCGAGAAATAGACCTGGGAATAATGGCAATAAAGCGGTACTTCACATTTCCCAGTGTGAACCTGGGAGTAATAGCAATGAAGCGGTACTTCCCACTCCTCAGAGTTGACCTTAGAGTAATGGTAATAAAGTGGTACTTCACAGTCCCCAGAGTAGACCAGGGAGTAATGGTTATGAAGCGGTACTCCTTACTCCCAAGATCTCCAGAACTGGAGATGCCCCATCAGATGCAGTTTAGTGTCATACCCAGAACATCCACTTTTGGAGGAAAATTACCCCTCGGCAGGGGTTACAAACAGTATATTCTAAGCCCCAGCGACAGGGTAAAGATTATTTTGTGACAGCTATAATGAAAACAAAAATATATATACTCATACGTACGAAGGTGGGCCGAAAAGTTCAGAAGTTGACTAAGATACTCCCATCAAATATGACCAAATGAGGTTTATTTTTCATCGTAGCTCCCCACCCCCACCCTGTGGTCCATGTAAGCATCGGCATTTCAGTACTAGTATCCTATTCGTAAAAAACATCAACAGTAGATAAGACTTCCTCACAAGGACTTTTCTGTCAATAAACTTTTCTCCCCACTCTCGTCCGCGCACGAATATAGAAACGGTATTCATTTTCATATAGCATCAATCAGGTTCCATTGGACGAGTGGTACTTGAGGGGGGGGCATGATTACAAATTGTGACCCTATCTTTAAAAAATGTCTCAGAGAAACACGAGTAGGGCTATACAAGTTCAAAGGCTTTTCTGACCCAGACAATTGGGTCTTAAAGAAAAAAAAAATTGTTTAATGACATTTTCGAGAATTCTTTAATGCCAAAGCCATGTACTATATAACCCACAAGTGGCAGGGTAAAGGAGTTATCCTTGTTTCCGAAAGTAATAGTCCGAAAGGGAACGTAAAACGCAACTAGAATACGAACTTACTTACGACCATACCGCAGTCCCGCATGTTAACCACTACGCCACGGAGACTCAATAAAAAAACAATGAGAAATTCATTGAAAAATTTATATGAAAATAAATATCATAAGGGTCTCATAAGAAAACTTCATATTGGATTAAATTTTGCTTCTTTTTTTCCTTATTTTTCTTCATCATTCTTCTTCTTCTTCCTCATCATTCTTCTTCTTCTTCTTCTTCTTCTTCTTCTTCTTCTTCTTCTTCTTCTTCTTCTTCTTCATCATCATTCTTCTTCTTCTTCATCATTCTTCTTCTTCTTCTTCATCATCATTCTTCTTCTTCTTCTTCATTCTTCTTCTTCTTCTTCATCATCATTCTTCTTCTTCTTCATCATTCTTCTTCTTCATCATCATTCTTCTTCTTCATCATCATTCTTCTTCTTCTTCCTCTTTAAAACCTTCACTCTGGATAAACGTTCTAGATTCTGACTATTTAAATACCTCATGGCCAAATGAATGACAATTAACTCTTTGAATTTCCCATTAAAGAAATAAAAGAATTTTCACCGAAAATAATTATTTCTAAAAAGCTAATGAGGTGCTTGATTGCAGAGAATGAATTCTAATTGTTCATTAGGAACGTTTGCCTAAATTTAAAATTTGAACCTGGCAAACCTCTGATTAACATTCACAGCAGGATGCTGCAGTAAATGTCATAAAGATAACGGCCAAGTGTCAAGGAGAAAAATATTCTGTAATGATTAGATCATATGTGACGATCCTTTTACTTTAGACAGTGATTCATTAATTACAATGTCTGATTCCTGTCTTGAAACACATTTGGTGGAAAAGCATTTGCTTCTCGTATATATTTTAACCTAATGCACATAATGAACTTGTAAAAGAGGGCCTCCACTCTGAGCTCCTGGATATTTTTTCAAAGTTCATAGGCTGACCAAGATACAGTGTTAGTTCGAGATACGAAATTAATTCGTTCCGGAGGGGATTTCGTATCTTGGAATTTTCGTATTATGGGACATGATTTACACTATAAAAAGCGTAATTCGCTCCAGTCCCCAAAAGTGTAAATATTATACTCACCCGAAAGAATAGGTTCGTTAATGACAACATAGTCATTTACATAAATGTTAGAAAAGATAAGAGCACAACAAAGCGTTCACGTGATGCTACGAAATGAATTCTGGGAAGATCGCTGTCGGGCGGCACTTTCGATTTTCGTTTTTGTTTCTTGAATATTTTTTCGTTAAATGGGACAGAAATTTCTTCGAAGTCCATTTCGTATTCTGAATTTTTCGTATGATAGGGTTTTCGTAAGTCGTGTACTCTCACGAAATGTGAGCAAATGTTTTGATTTGGTTTCGTTTGGTTTGGTATGGTTTGGGTTGGTTTGGTTTGGTTTGGTATGGTTTCTTTGTTTGATGGTATTTCAAGCTTCATGGATTATTTTGTAGGAGGAGATATTGTATTCTGATATTTAATTTCCATTTTGTAGTGGTATATTTAATTTGTTCTTATATGTGGTTGCGTGTTCTCACAAACCGGAAGGTCGCCATTTATAGCGATGGGGATATAATTATTATTATTGGGTTTTTAGGTTTAAGTTGGTTTTGCGTTGGTTATGTTGGTATTACATTGGTTGCGTTGATATTTCGTTGGTAGCGTTGGTATTACGTTGGTTGCGTTGGTATTTCGTTGGTAGCGTTGGCATTACGTTGGTTGCTATCCCCTCGCTAAGTGTTGATGGAAAATAAAGGTGGTGGAGAAGAACGAAGACGTCATTAGGTTTTGTATCAAGGTTTTAATGGCAGCATGAAGTAAGGGGTTTACGCTGGTATGCTACGAGTCTCGTAGTAAGGAAAGAAGGTAGGAAGTTGTTAGAGTGTATCATCTAATTTGTTTTTAACTAAGTTCGGGCTGAATAGGACAGGTCATCCTGATTGGGTGAAAATTTTTAGCGACTCTAACGGTCAAATTAAATTACACGCCAAACAAAAAATACAAGTTTCTTTCTACTATAATTTAATGCCATCCTTGTGGAAGAATAGTTGTGGCTCTTTCTAACCCATAGCTTGCGAGGAAATAAGAAGATTCATACTTTTTGCAAGAGTATTATTCCTAAAGTGAACGTAATAGCAAGACAAATCTTTTTTATAGTATTACATGATGATGTCACATTCCAGCATGCTAGCCACTACGCCACGGCGACCCCCCCTCCGTGAACAAATGAAGTCTATTTCTAGCTTATTCTTCCTTGCTATCCACACACTCCTTCCATCAGGGCTGCAGTGCTTGGATTCCATCGGCTACAAAAGTTATCAACTACACATGTAATATAATGGCGGAGGGATTTCGTTTTATATATCTTGCCTTTCGGTTTAGTTAGGATGAGAACCTTTCGCTTAGCGCATGGGTTAGTTAGGTGCAACATTAACGCAGGTGTTCACGCACGCGCGGAGAGGATGCGTCATTCAGAGATGTCAAAATAAAAATCCCAGATAGGAATTGGACCAGGGTATTTGGGTGACGTCACGCACCGGAAGCGTGGGCTGAGATTTGAGAAAAAGCAGTTAGTTGAGTTCATGCCTCCGAAGAAGAAGGTTGACTTTCGGGGCCCGCCGAAGCCAGACGAATTTGTGCGCTACGGGCGCCGCGCGTTTGTTGGGTTGAGAGCTGACGATGTAAAAGCAGTCAGCATAGAAAGATTGTGTCTCTCTCCTCATGTCAAATAACCTTTAAATCAAAGGTAATAAAGTTTCCTACCTGAACCAATTTCGTGAATTTCGTGTTTTTAGATTCCCTATGTCTATTTCATACATCCGTATATCTGGCTATGTAACACACATAGGATGTCATCATATGAACTTTTCTGCCTTTATAAACATAAACCCTCTTATCACCAAGCTAGGGGTTAAATTGTATCAGTACTGTTCTTCTACATGGATTGTTTTGGCATTAAATAGCACACAAAGGTTGATATGCCATTAAACAAAAAAACCTAGCCAAGCCCACACCCGTATACTCTCTACAAATGACAAATGATACTCGAGACTGGTTGAAGCCCTAAACACCACGGTTTTGAAGCTAAAGAATTCAGTTCGCTCTAATATTTACAGCTGATGGGTGGCCAAATGGATTCGTTCCTTTCCTAGAGAATTAGTGTAGGGTCTAGTTTAGTTTGGTTGTGTTTCATGGCATATCAACTCTGGTGGGTTATTTAATGCCAGATCATATTTATGCATACATATATGATTTGTATAGCAGCAGTTAATGAATAACTACAAGAGCTCATTTTTTTGCACACAGTTAAATGATTTTAAGTATTACTATTAATTACAAATTAATTACTAAAAATTCAATCTAATATAAATCATTTGTTTATACACAGTTAACTGGTTTCAAATATTGCTATTTAACATTATTAATTCTATTTATCAAGTTAATTGGTTGGGTTTTATTGCATATCAACCCATGTTGGTTATTTTATGCCAAATCCTGTTATATATATATATATATATATATATATATATATATATATATATATATATATAGTTAGTTAGTTAGTTAGTTAGTTAGTTAGTTAGTTAGTAAATGAATAGTTTGTTGTTAAAATTTTTAAACGCACCGGAAATCATTTGTTTGCACAAATTTGTTTGTTAACTGGTTTCACAAATTTGTTAACTGGTTTGTTAACTGGTTTGTTAACTGGTTTCACAAGTTTGTTAACTGGTTTGCACAAATTTGTTTGTTAACTGGTTTCAAATATTGCTATTTAACATTATTAATTCTATCTATCAAGGTACTTGGTTGGGTTTTATTACATATCAACCCATGTAGGTTATTTAATGCCAAATCAACTTATATATAAATATATATATATATATATATATAGTAAATGAATAGTTCGTAGGTAACATTTTTAAAGGCGTCAGAACTCATTTGTTTGCACACAGTTAAATGGTTTTAAATAATGCTATCAAGCACTAATAATTCTATTTAATACTTATTTGTTGAATACAGATTAATCATTTTTGCACATTTGTATTTGTTGAATACAGATTTTTTTGCAGATTTTTTGCAGATTATTTTGCACATTTGTACTTGTTGAACACAGATTAATCATTTTTTTGCAAATAGGTTCAAGTATTTTTATCTAACACTAACAATTCAACATCAGTCACTTGTTTTCACACATCTAAATGGTTAAACAGTTCCATTAGATCCATATTGATGAGATCTTAACTGGTACTACCACACCAGGTTTTGATTGCACCATGGAGTAATGGCAATGAAGGATTAAGGTACATTCTCCAAAGTTCCCGAACTGAAGCCTCACCACCAAATGTAGTTTAATGTCATATCCAGGACGCACGCTGAGAGGAGGGTCTTACCTCTCTGCAGAGATGCAATTGTGTATTCTACACCTCCAGCTGAGTGAACTCGTGGAGAGTCTCCGTGGCTTGGTGGATAACGTACTGGATTGCGAATTCGTAGTAACTGAGTTCGAACTCCACTCGTGCTACTCGAACTAATTCCCTTAGAGAAGGTTGAACTTTCTTATTACCCGCAGCTGTTGCCTAAACAGTATCGTTACTGTTCTTCTACAAGATTGTTGGGGCTGTAGAATACACCGTCTAGAGGGCTAAGACCTTCCTCAACGAGTGTCCTGATATGACACTAAACAATCTGATAGTGAGGCTCTAGTGATGCTGGAACTTTGGGGAATGCGGAGCACCCCTTCATTGCCATTGCTCCCAGGTCCACTCTGGCCCGGAATGGTAGCACCTGATAGGGCCCTATCTATGGGTTAAATAGAACTAACTGCATACTTATGCTAAACTGAATTGCTTGAAATAGAAATGTTTTTGACAAATAAACTGTGTACTTACATTTAAATTGTGTGCTTATGCTAAACTGGATTGTTTGAAATGGAACTGTTTTTGACATTCAAACTGTACTTACACTAAACTGAATTGTTTAAAATAGAACTGTTTTGACATTTAACTGCATGTAAACAAGATCTGTACTTATTCTAAACTGAATTAGCTAAATTAGAACTGTTTGACTAAACTGAATAGCTTGAAATAGAAACGTTTTTGACAATTAAACTGTGTACTCATGCTAAACAGAATTGTTTGAAATAGAATTGATTATTTACATAAAAATATATTTGGCGTTAGATAACCTAGACAGGTTGATATGCCATAAAACCCAACCAATCAACTAACCAACCCAATCTACAAGATTGGCTTTGGCATTAAATAACCCAAGAAGGTTGATATGTCATTAAACAAAAAAACCAAACCAAAACATTCGCATGAAGGGAAATACAAACATTCTCATTCATTTAACCCGAACTCCCAGGCAATAGTCCGCCAGTCTTGCTTGCAAATCCTTACATCACGTGATGCTGGTATCATCGTTTCTTGATGATACCAGCATAAGAAAAATAAAATCTAAAACAGTTCGGTTTTGAATTACTTACTTAGAATTAATTTTTATTTATTGCGGACTTTTTGTCCTCATCTTGGTAGTTTTTTGTGTTGTTTCTTCTTTCACTACGTTTCGGCCAAATTTCACCTCTGGCCTTCTTCAGGTGATTTACCGCGACCTCAGATAGGAATGCTGAGTCTTGTAACTGTATCCCCAGTAATTACTGCCTTCCATAGTTGTTGTCTATCGCACCACGTTTTTTTTTGACCAAGTAAACCTCTGGCCGGCTTGGGTAGGAATTGAAACCGCTATCTTCTGACAATGCTCACCAGGAACCACAGAGACTCAACGCCACTATCCGCTGCACCACGAAACAACACAAAAACTACCAAGATGAGGACAAAAAGTCCGCAATAAATAAAAATTAATCCTCAGATTAAGAAGCCTCATCTCAAAATGATTCCAATTAAATACAATTTTTGAACTTAGTTCCTTAAGTTTCCTACATGATAACCATTATGTCAAATTCCTTCAATATTTTCCTTCTAAAGTGCCAAATGGTTAATTTTAACAAGTTCCTTTCTCAAATAAACCAACTGAAAGCAGAAATCAACAAAAAACATCTAAAATATGTTGAGAGAATAGATATGTATATCAAGGTACTGCTAAAGTGCGTACTTCTCATATTGAGAAGTACGTGGTTGGAGTACTTTACAAAGTCATGGCTGGGTTTGGTTTGGTTTGGTTTTCTGGCATATCAACCATTTCTTGGTTTTTTAATGCAAAATCCTGTTTTTACATATGTATTAAATATATGATCCGTAAAGATATGTTTTAGATACACATAGTTAAAAGATCCAACAGTTCTACTTCAAACAATTCAATCTAGCAAAAATTAACAAAGTTAGAGGGTTCCAAGTAGTGCTATCTATCACAAACAATTCAATTAAACATCAGTCATTTGTTTACACACAGTTAAATAATGAAACAGTTCTTTTTTAAACAATTCAATTTAGCATAAGTATTTGTTTGCACTCAGTTTAAATGCCAAACAGTTCTTTTTGGCCCATGGATAGGACCCTATCAAGTGCTACCCCTCCGGAATAGAATGTACGTGGGAGCGATAGCAATGAAGGGGTACTCTGCATTCCCCAAAGCTCCAACATTATTGGAGCCTGACCATCAGATTGCTTAGTGTCATATCCAGGACGTAAGTTGGTGGGGGGTCTTAACCATCTGCAGAGATGCAGTTGGTGTATTCTACAGCCCCAGCCGACTGGTCTGACAAATTCATAGGAAATCCTACACTTACGTAAGATTAAAGACAAAAGTCACCAAACATCTGTTGAATTTTTTTTTAAGGTGCATCAAGTATCGATGAACGACTCTTACCCTATTTTTTCTTAGCTCAATTGGGGAGATATCCTTAGACAGATTATTTCTAACTTTAATCCTTAAAGAGAACATGACCTGGTAATTGCATAGGTTTATTTGGTGATATGTTACATCTTGGCTCCCATGGCTTACGTCTTTGGTTTGCTATTTATTCTACTCATAGAATTGTGTCAGTGAAAAAAAAGGTTGGTTCTATGGAAGACTTTAAAAGATATTTCTATGTTAAGAAAGATAAAATTTACTGGAAGGTAAAATTATTACATCACCTTGAAGATGGCAGAAGATAGCAGAAAAATGGTAAATCATTCAGTAGATAAGGATTATTTTTTTAAAAAAGTAAAATACATTTTTTCATTTTTTTTTTTTTTCATAAATGTAAACTCTGCATTATTTGGAATGGGCTAATAGGAAAAATCATTTAATTTCACAAAAATATTTCATTTGAAACTATTCAAAATGGCGGTAAATCAGAGTGCACCAGGCTTGAACAGAGTTCTGCCATCAAATTTTTGGTGGTTGAGGAGTACAAACCATGTGAAATTTACGGAAAAATGTGCGATGTGTACGAAGAAGCATTTTTTAAATTAGAAAAAAAAACACGTTTACAAATGGGTCTAATATGGCTTTGCCTTTACGAATAGGAATCAAAAAGACAATCCATAGAGAGAAAAAACACACTGACTCTCCGGTAAAAGAAAAATTCCAGGCATTGTTGTCAGTTAAGAAGGTAGTGCTGACTGTGTTCAGGGGCATAAAAGGATCCATCACTATTGATTTTTTAAGAAGACTGCAACCGCAAACAGTGCTTCCTATTGCTAACTTCTTGGGCAAAATTCACCTTATTTATTGAATGACCATCGTATGTTATTTAATAACGTTAAAGATATGTCGAAATGTTGAAGAATAAAATCAAATATTTTTATGCATTGGCGCATCACGTGATGTAAGGATTTGTAAGGAAGAGTTCGAGTTTCAGTCGGTGCCTTTTACTTCTAACCTTGTGGCACCACTAAGCAAAGCTTATTAAATAATTATCTATTATAGTTGATTATTTTTATGCAATAAATCAAATGAATTTTTTGTTAACCCAGCTTGGTATAATGTGAAAATAACACAGTAAATGCAAAAATATATTTCTTTCAGATTTGTAGACACTTGGCTACCATATTTAACTCACGCATTAAAATGGAGAAAATAAGAAACAAGTTTCTGAGCAAAGCGGCAAATTGAGATAGCCAATCAGAAACAATGTCTACACTTACATATTCACGCGCGATATTCAATGCGGTCTATACGCAGGATCAAATGTCCACTCTAGCCATTGGGTTGAGTGATGCTATGTGTTCGTTTCTCGTATCCAGACGAAAATATTTCACCCACGTCACCGATATAGCGCACTACTTGTGGATCAATTGATTGATTTTAACAGTGTGTTCACCCGTCAAGGATTATTTTATGGCTAGAGGACAGGGAATCGCGTTCATTGTACGTTCATATTAACATTTTTTGTGCTATTGTTTGTTAAGAATTTGGTTTTTTTTGTACATGGTACTATCAAATATGAATAATTCTTAAACAGATCTATTTGACCCACAGATAGAGCCATTACAGGTACTACCACTCCAGGTATTATTGGACCTGGGAGTAAGGGTAATGAAGACGTGTTCCACATTCTCTAGATCTCCAGAAATAGAAACTCACCTTAAGATGTAGTTTAGTGTTAAACCCAGGACATGGCGTACTACTGTTGCACAGCAGAACATTATATATATATATATATATATATATATATATGTGTGTGTGTGTGTGTGTGTGTGTGTGTTAGACAAAGTATATGATTGAATATACGCAAATTATATAGATATGCAAATAAAAAAAATTTTGTCTTTAATTGGAATCATTTTGAGATAAGGCTTCTTAATCTGAGAATTAATTTTTTTTATTCGGGGCTTATGGCACAACGGATGGAGGCGCGGCGGATAGAGGCGTTGAGTCTCTACGGTTCCAGGTGAGCATTGTCAGAAGATAGCGGTTTCAATTCCTACCCAAGCCGGCCAGAGGTTTACTTTGTCAAAAAAACGTGGTGCGATAGACAACAACTATGGAAGGCAGTAATTCGTGGGGATACGGTTACAAGACTCAGCATTCCTATCCGAGATCACGGTTAAATCACCAGAGGTGAAATTTGGCCGAAACGTAGTGAAGTAGAAACAACACAAAAACTACCAAGATGAGGACAAAAAGTCCGCGATAAATAAAAAAAAATTAATTAATAGATTTTTGTTTCTTAAATTTTTGTTTAAAGTTTGAGTTTAAAGTTTGAGGGAAAAGTTTTCTATATAAAACAGAAGTTAAAAAATCTTTTCTTGTAAGCAAATTTAAAACCAGTCAGAGCGTGAATGTTTTTGAGAGCGATTGAGAATATTCAAGCAATAAAATATAGCAGCTTTTATTAGCCTAATCAAATCGTATATATTTTGTGTGCATAAAACATTTTGTGTGAATATGTCACTACGTAAAGAGAAAAATGTATTTTCATATGCGATTGCTGCTGGTATTTTCATCAGCAAGGTTAGTCTATCATATCATTATTAATAAATCTATATAAACGCTAATATATCGGCTCAATTTTTGAAAGAAAAGAATGTTAAATTTTCACGCAAAAAGAATAAATCACGAGGTTAAGTTGGTAGGAAATAAATCCATACCTCCTAGTAGAATAGAAAAATCCCGTGCTTATTTCTTCGCTTATTTATACGAGTGAGGTAGGCTCGAAATTGAATTTAAAATGTTGATAATTAATCTATGATTCGAATTGGCTAAAATATTGTATCTTGGAGGGAAAAGATTTCTTAAATTATTTTGGGTTTTGATCCTTCAAATTTTTCGCAGCAAGTCAAAGATTGTCGTCTGCGAAATCTCATGGAAATTTTAATGTGAGAGCGAATACGCTGATTTGTCAATAAATGCAAAAAATACGGATACAAAAATTACGGCTTCTTGAACCTATTTTTCTCACAAAAATTAACACTTTTTATCATGAAAATCAGTTGAATTCCCATAAATTTCTTGCCAGTTGTTTTTTGGTTTTTGTCTTTGTTTTTGTTTTTTCTTCTTCGTCCTATTTCGTACGTACACGTTTACTATTTTCTAAATTAGGTTCATTTTTTTTTTCTGAAATGCGTTTCATTGTTTCATTTTGTTTTTGTAAATTCACGACAGTTTTACCTTTTAACTTTTTATTAAATGTCATCTCACAGATCAGTGAATTAAAAAGAAAAAGTTAATTTCAATAGAAATAATGGAATTTTTTTTCCTTTTAAAGATATAATTATGAACAAAAGTTTGCAGAATCTTCTTTGCTAGAAAATCAAAAAGTAAAAAACTTTTTTCGTCTTTTTGTAAATAAAAAGAATTAAATGAATAACGCTGGAGACTTCTGCTTACACTGTTAATCAAAACAAATTTATAAATCATTATTTTCAAAGAGCATAAAATTTAACTATTTTGTGGACATATCTGATATTAAACTAAAAAAAAGTTGGGTTTTTTTAAGTATTTTTTTAAAATACTTTTTTTTAGTTTGATATCAGATATGTCCACAAAATAAGTCGTCAAGGCTGAAATTTTCACGCTATATTTTGGTGATGTATCAAAACCTCTTCCTTGGGGACATATCTACTAATCTTTGCTCTTGAGAAACCACATTTTCCTCTTTCATGTTTATTTCGCTTGCTCAAGAAACAAATTTGGTTTCTTTGTTTAATGGTATATCAACCTTTGTGGGTTATCTAATGCTAAATCCATCCTTGTAGAAGAACAGCAGAGATACTATTTAACTCATAGCAGGAAGAATAAGGGGGTCCATGCCTTTCCAAAGGATATTAGTCCGAAAGGGAACGTAATAACACGATTGGAGTTTGAACTTGCTTACTTCGAGACCACAGTCCAGCATTTTAGTCATTTAACAGAGATAGATAGATAGATATGAACTTCTGAGATAGATAGATAGATAGATAGATAGATAGATAGATAGATAGATAGATAGATAGATAGATCTAGACAAAATCCGCCAAAAATCTAACAGGAAACTCTTATTTACGACTTGAATATTCGGAGACGTAGTACGGAGTATGTCACGTAACATAGCAGCGGTTTTTTAACCAACCAGAGCTATGACTTATTGGAATTTATCGGACGCACATGGAATGGCTAAAGAGAAAAAATTACGACACTCCTAGAGATCCCGGGAACTCCTTGTGAAACCCGAATATAAACGCCGAATTCCAAAGAGTCGGCCTCATTCTCTGCTTCCACCAGCTGTCTGTGGTTCTCCATGGACTGCTATCTTATGAGCAACCCAAAACGGCCAGTAAGAAAACTGCCCCCACTATTATATTCACTTTGATGCGACCCTAGAAACTTATAGGGTACAAACCTAACAACTTCAATGGAGAAACCACCAACTACTTTTGAAGCATGGTAATTTACTAAGCTTTTTGCTTAGATGTGGCACAAGGCCATATGAAAGGGGCACTCAATGAAGCATAACATGTATCGTTCCCGTTGCAAGGACGTATTTTCGACTACCGAGCTAAGAGCACAGAAGAACGTTATTTGCAAACCATTTCTTTTAATCTCTTTTCCTTTCTTGATGGGTTTGGTTTGGTTTTATGGCATATCGGTTATTTACTGCCAAATCCAGTTTATATGAATATATTTGATAAATATGATTTAAAAACATACGTCAACAAAGTTAAATAGTTCCAAGTATTGCTATGTATCACTCACCATTCAATTAAACGTCCGTCATTTCTTTACACACAGTTAAATGATCAAACAGTTTTATTTCAAGCAATTCAATTTAGCAAGTCAGCATATTTAAATAGTTCCAAGTATTGCTACGTGTAACGAACAATTCAATTCATCATCAGTAATTTGTTTACATACAGTTAAATGATCAAACAGTTCTATTTCAAGCAATTAAATTTAGCATAAGTCAACAAAGTTAAATGGTTCCAGGTATTGTATGTATAACTAATAATTCAATTAAACATCAGTCATTTGTTTATATACAGTTAAATCATCAAACAGTTCTATTTCTAACAATTCAATTTAGCATAAATCATTTGTTTGCACTCAGTTTAAATGTCAATTCTATTTTACCCATAGATAGGACCCATCAGGTGCTACCACTCCTGGCCAGAGAAGACCTAGGAGCGATAGTAATGAAGGGGTACTCCGCATTCCCCAGAGCTCCAGTATTAAAGGAGCCAGACCATCAGATTGTTTTGTGTCATATCCAGGACACAAAGTGGGGGGGCTTACCCCTCTGCAGAGATGCACAATGTACAACAGAGCCTCAGCCGATAGGACTATCTTTTCTTGAGTGGTAGCTGTTGCATTCAATAAGTTTCCAGACTTTTTTACACAGGTATTTAAAATTGTCGAAGACTCTTGAAAATTCAGTATGTTATTGCTATACATCTTATGAGATGACTGACCAATTTTTATGATTTCAGGTTTAAATGAACAGCTACAACAGGAATTGGAATACACCCTTCTAAATCCTGATTGTCACAGCTGGTGAATTTCAAAATTGCTATCTGGACGTGAGAACACTTTAGAAGAACGATATACAATAAAAATGTCACAGAATCATGTGGAATGCTTCAGATTGCTTTTGGAGCATCTTGCATGAATCGAGCATCAGTTTTTGAGTGGCATACGGAAGGATTCAAGGAAGGCAGAGAGAGTCTGTGAGGGATTATGAGAGGTGTGGGGGGGAGTAAGGAAGTCAATAGACCAGAGTTGATTGGCCAAAGGGTTAGGGTTAGGGTTACTATGTTGAGGTTTTAAGGGAGTTCAGGAAGAGATTCCGTCGGAAGAGGCCAGCACTCTTCAAATCGGGTCAGTGGCATTTCCACCAGGACAATGCACCAGTCCACAACTCCATCGTTGTCACAGACTATTTGACCAAGATGGGCATTAAGACAGTTCCTCACCCTCTCTATAGTCCAAACCTTGCTCCCTGTGACTTTTGCTTTTTCCCTAAGCTCAGAGGCTGTCGTTATGAGACAATTGAGGAGATGAAAGAGGTTGTGACGAAAGTCATTGACACGCTCACACAAGAGGACTTCCGTGGGGCCTCCCAGAAGTTGTTGGAACAGTACAAGTGCATTGCTGCCGGGGGAGATTACTTTGAAGGGGACAAGAGTTTCATGTGTGTACTATCAATAAAAGTGCCCATACGAAAAAAGTCTGGAAACTTATTTAATGATTCTCGTAAAATTGTTGAACAAACTGTTATTGTGTTTTCTTTTCTTCAAAAGCTATTGACCCTATTTACTTTACTAATTTTGCTAATGTCCTTTAAAACTTTGGATTTCACCATGTTATTGTAAAATACATCAAATCTCTTCTGATTTATCCACTTCACTCTTCACACATCTAACTACTAAAACACACAATACACAGACAAACATTGACATTGCTGAAGAAAATAACATCTACCGGATGTTGATCCAACAATGGCCAGTGTCAAAATGAGAAAATCATGGCTTCTGCGCATAGGCTCCGCGCATACCCTATTCAAAATCCCCAGAAAATTCTATTTTCCAACCAATCATTTTTTCCCCCACAAATAGTGTTTTCTGGGACCGGTGTTTGAAGTCGGGAATATTGTTATATTTTGACCCCTCGCCCCGCCCTAAAAATGCTATTCCAAGGTAATACACCGGAAGGAAGTGACACATTCCAACGGCCAGTAATCGAAAGAGATCGCGTGGGCGGATTAAGGCTTATGATATGGGAAAAGGTGAAGGTCCCATTCTGCCATTACAGTCATGCACCGGAAGAGAGTAACCTCTGAACTGCATGACAGTTATTTCCGCTTGATGACGAATAAACATTCGATTTCAAAGATCCAGTAGGCGATCGTGTGGACGTTGAGTTATTATTTAACTCAGTTGAGTTTGGTTCCCAGAGCAGTTGCCAGCAGACTCCCAGAGGGTTAGAGACGAGATGTGGTAGGGAAGGCCACACCCGACCGAGGGGGACCTCGGAAAACCCCGATGCAGTTGCCAGGAGAGTTCCAGACAGTAGAGACCAGATGTGCTAGTAAAAGCCACACCCGACGAGGGGGCCCTCGGAAAGCCCCGATGGAGTGGACCCCAACATCAGGAGGACAAGACACAACGTGACGGTCATAACAGTGGGGTCAAAATATGAAGTTTATGTTCGGTCTCCAGCATCCTCTCACACGCAAACCTTGCAATAAAGTGAGAGGTATATATTTTCTAAAGAAGTCTTCATGCGTCCTTCATTCCTGCGTCCTTTCTTCTTGCGTCTTTGTCCTTGCGTCTGTATTGATGTTGTGTCGTTGTGATGCTGAATGATGATGGAGATGACAATATAACAATATATAAATAGGGCAAGCGGAAGTCACAGGAGCAGTTGAATCTACTCGATCCTCAAGGGGCCTTCCATCATGCTTTAACCCTCTTCAGAGGGGTTAGGTTTATTGCCTGGCGCCTAAGGCGCCAATTTTTAGAGGGAATGCCGACAGGGTCCGAGGCATTTTTGGGAATGCCGTGCGTGTCTGGGCTACGGCTCTGCGCTCGGACTCACCTTAAAAAGGCCTTGTGCCTCACTCCTTCGGATGGTGGGACGGCCGACAAATAGCGTTGAATCCCCGGCCGTCGCTGAGAGCGTCACCCAACAACACCATCAGACCAGATCAAAGCAACCGCTTACCGCCGACCAGATAACCGCCCGTCAGCCGGCTCGATATTCCATTCGCTTGTTTATTTTATTTATTCAATAAACGAAATCAACTAAATGTTCTTGTCAGTCTTATTTTGCAACCACACGTTTGTATATAACAACCAGAACTACTTTCAAGGATAAAATCACCACAACTTAAATACCTCCCAAAAATTAATTAGTTAATAAAAAAAATTAACTTACGGCGAGTGCATCCTGACGAATGAAAGGCCAGTGCGTCAATTACTGTGTCTTTTCCTAAGAACACGCAACACACATTTTCGAGCACTTCTGAAAAATCTGGTCACACTAAATGCACTCTACTGGCAGAGTCGTATGCAACCTTTTTTCACTGTCAGTAACCGATCGCACGTTCGAACTAATGCAGCACTGAAGCGTCAAAAAATAATTATCTCTTGCAGGAAAGTTTCTCGACCCATTTATACAAAATATAATTATTTCATATACAAAAGAATTCTGCCTCAAACTATGTCGTATTTGATAGGTTTTGGTTTCTTTGTTTAATGACATATTAACTTTCATGGGTTATTTAATCCCAAAGCCATTCTTGTAGAAGAACAATACTGGTACTATTTATCCCATAGCTGATGAACAAGGGGGTTCATATCTTTCCTAAGGGTCTGAAAATGAACGACTGGAGTTCGAACTCGTTTACTTTGAAGCCGCAGTTCAACACTTTTGTTATTACACCACGTAATAAAAGAAAGTGAAAAAATAGACAAGTACTTGGACCTTGCCAGAGGACTAAAAGAAACTGTGGAACATGAGGGTGACGGTGATAAAAATTGTTGTTGGTGTACTTGGTACAGTCCCCAAACACTTCAGAAAGAGATAGGAAATAATTAGAAATCAGCGTAAGAAACGAGACCATTCAGACTATAGCATTGTTGAGATTAGACAGAATACTGAGAGAGTCCTGAAGACCTGTGGAGAATGCTGTCACCTAGCCTCTTGTGAAAGACTACCCGCTAACGCTAGTATAAAAAAAAACTCGCAAGGAATTTTTAATAATAATAATAATAATGTAGATAGATAGATAGATAGATGTTCAGCCTGAATGCAGACACCGGAGAATTAACATACTGTTACAAATTGGAATGGAAATAGTTTTATTCGCTCAGAGCATTTTAAATGTATTGCTCTAACTTGAAAAAAAAATCGCTGTGGTGTGCCGTTTTTGCTGGGTTAGGGTTGCATAAAAGCAATGACAATTTTAGTTAGTTGTAGAGAGACACTTTTCTTTTTCAAATTCACTTTTTTTTCTTTTATTTACTTTTTTCAAATTTTTCACAATTTTTTCTTTTTAACCTTTTTTCTTTTTTCTCATCTCTTTTCTAGATAATTATTTTCTTTTATTATTTTATATTCGTTCCTTTATGCGTTTTTTATTTTTATTTTATTTTTTGTTTTGTTTTTTTGCTTTAAAATACAGGGAAAAGTGGGTAGGTGATTATGATACGTAGATTGGTTGCAGTCGGGTGATGTAATATGTCAGTTGAAAGGGTCTGGCGTGATCCGATTGGTGGTTTGACGGAGAACGCCCAACTGTTACTCTCAGCACCGGCAACTTAAAACACGTACACATTGAAAAAGGAATACAAGTTATTTCACACACGCGACACACTTCAAAAACTAAAAAGAATAAACTTCGCAAAAAAATGAATAAATAGATAACTTTTGTTTTTAAATCAGACGATTGCTTCTTGTTTGCATAAATTTTTAAACTCGTTTTGAATTCACAATTAAATGACGAAAATATCGATTAAAGTTATTATAAAACTTAACACAATTGGTAACATGTCAATCATATATATACATATATATATATATATATATATATATATATATATATATATATATATATATATTGTTGCGGGGCCGATAAGCACGTCGACCCCGCAAATGATTTAATTTAAGCGTGCAAGTAATGACAGCCAAAAGACAATGAAGGAAACAAAGGCGAGGTAACAAATATAACAAAGATGACAATTTATTGTCGTATTTACAAGGGCGTATGTAAAGTTCGTGAGAGGTATGTCTTCAGCTAGATGGTTGATGTTGGTAGCTGATGTTGGTCGAGTCGTAAATAGGTGCAGCTGGACGACTGTTGCGGGTAGTTGATGTCGGTCGAGTCGTAAAAGTGCAGCTGGACGATTATTGCGGGGAGCTGATGTCGGTCCAGGCTGGTAGATCGATGTCCCGGTTTTTGAAGTATATTGGATTAACCGGAGGTGGGGTCGATGTGGTTGCTAGCCCGTACAGCGAGTCGTACGTGGGCTAGATGCGGCAATGCTAGAGCAGTCCGTACAGCGAGTCGTACGTGCACTGGATGCTGAATTGCTGGAGCGTCGTGGTCGAAGTTGGTGTTGGCAGCTTGGTCGCGTAGAGTCGAGTGAGCGTGGTGACTAAGACTTAACCGTGTCTTAGTATTACGGACCACGTGAACGGACAGGGAAACCGTGGCTAAGGTTTGCCAGGCCTTAGTACATACGAAGTCGAATGAGCGAATCGGTGAAGCTAGGGCTTTGCCGTGCCCCTAGCTGTGCAGACGTATCGGAGACGGTAGCTATGGCTTTGCCGTGCCAAAGCTGTGCACTATCGAGCGAACAGGGCAGATGGCTGCGGCTAAGATTGGCGGTATCTTAGCGCTGCGCAGATAGGGAACTCGTGCCTTTAGCGCTGCACAGCCAAACGGACGACGGAACCAATCGAATGATTAAGATCGGGTGGTCTTAGAGTCCTCTTCGTGTTTGCCTCCAGGCTGTCTGCTTCGACGAGTCTGTAAGGACCGTCAGAGATACTCCAACCCGCAGAAGGTAACCTCTTGTGGTCCTTAAAAGGACCTTTTTGCATACCTAAGTGATGGAAAGGCGAATGCGACCACGAGTGGGATTTAGCTTTGAGGCTAGGCGAATACAACCACTAGATGATTGTCCCCTTTGAAGCTTGGTTCCCTAAGCTTCTAAGGAGACAATCATCTAGTGGTTGCAGGTTCAGTCCTGATTGCAGGCGATACAGGAATACTTAACACTTGTACCCAGTTATGGCTAACGGAATCAGAACAGGCGACCCCCGTGGATTCAATAAAGGACATAGTTCGAAAAACACCAGAAGAAGGCCGGAGGACATATCGGCCGAAATGTTCTGGAAATAACAATAAAGATGAAGACAATAGTACGATAACCCTTAATGATAAAAATCATCAAGCTTCGTCTAAAAAATTCAGACAACTAATATCGAATATCTTATCTATTAGTGTTTTTGGGTATCCTGTCTGATAGAGGGTTATGTGCAATTCTTCGAGACGAGTTTTTCTGAGGTTTTTATTAGTAACTATGGTGCATATTCTACGTGATACAGTGTAAAGGGGTGAATTTTATGCAGCTTTTGGGGTGGTGACTTTTGAAGTGGATGTATTGTTGGGTGTCTGTGGGTTAATGGTAAATATCGGTGATAATTTGGCCATTTTCATTTTTAATGAGCATGTCTAAAAATGATAGTTCTTTAAAGCTGTGTTCTATGGTAAATTTTGTTTTAGGAATTAGGTTGTGAAAATCGTTAATGTCGCTCCATGAGCATTTCCAGAATATGAAAAAATCTTCTAAGTATCTTTTCCATGATCTAGTAAAGCCTATTTTTATATTGTTGTTGTATTTTTACCAATGATTTCATATTGATTTTCTTCTAAATATGCTAAGGTTAATGTGGCGTATGTTTGTGCTATTTTATTTCTCGTAGTTGTTCCTAGGGTCTAGATGTAATTTGCGTTATTGAAAAGGAAAGAGTTATTTTTTAAAGGTTAGTTCTATACCATCAGTGATAATTTTTTTTGTTAGATTTTGGGTGTAATGTTTCTGGGTATTTTTCTATCCAAAATGAGATAGATAGTTTTCCTAATTCATGGGGTTATTACTGTTCAGGTTTGTGACGTCAAATGTAACTACCAGTGTGTCGGAATAGGTTTTTTGTGATATGGAGTTTAAAAAGTGAATGATATCTCAAATATAACTTTTTCTTTTGTTTAGAAATGGTTAGAGTAAAATTTCAACTACTTTGCTGAGACTGTTTGAGGGGCATGATGGGCCTGCTATTATGGGTCTAAATTTGTGGTCACTAGGGTTTGGAATTTCTATGCATTCAGTGTTTTGTGTTTCTACAACTTTTTTTTTATATTTGTGAATTTTTGGTAGTCCATAAAAATTGCTAGTTTTTGGGATGTAGTTTTTTAAGAAATCTTTTTCTTAAGAACTGGTCTGAATTCAGAGTTTTCCTTAACCTAGACTGGTAGCCATACCGATATCAAAGATATCAAAGAGCCCTGTCGGCTCTACTACTTACCCATAAATGGAGGGGAAATAGTTGGATTCATACTTTCCCCAAGGGTGTTGGTGCTATGTGAAATGCAAACAGCTTCATCCAGGATTTGAACTCGGGTCACCGTGTCAACTTCCAACGGTGATAACTATTACTCCAAGTGCGCCTATGTAGGGCACCTTAAAAAAACTGTAACAGCAGGAGTTTCTTATTTATGCAAAGTGTCGTCTGTAAGACAATAAACTGCATCAGATGCGGAGTCTCCAATTTTGGATTTTGTACAATGTGGAGTACCATTTCATTACTCTCAGCTCCACTGTGACCAGGAGTAGTAGTAACTACTAAGATCCCATATATGGGTCAACCAGAACTGTTCGATCTTTTATTAGGAATCATTATTGATATCAAATAGAATTATGACTATTACCAAGCAATACTTGAAACCATTTAAACGTGCGCAAACAATAAATAGCAATTCTTAAAACCCTTTAACTGCGTACAAACAAAACTATTAACGTTAGATAACAATACTTGAAACAATTTAACTGAGTACAAATTAATGATTAATATTAAACAGAAGTATTAAAGTATTTGCGTTAGTAATATTTGAAACCGTTTAACTGTATGCAAATAGAACTATTAACGTTAGATAGCAATACTTGAAACTATTTGTTTGCACACAACCGATTAATTTTCGACAGAATTATTGATATCAAATAACAACTGTGAACAAATAAATTAGCTCTGACTCGTTTAAAAATAATGTTACCGACAAGCTATATATATATATATATATGCTTTGGTATTAAATAACCAACAAGGGCTGATAAGCCATAAAACACAAGCAATCAAGCAATCTTATGCAAAAGTGTATAAATATTAATGAGCTTTACCATCCCAGAACTTGAGAAGTATCAGTAACGACTGAACTGAATCTGTATGTGTAGTTTTCTTTAAAAGTATCGTACCCTTCCAGCTACTCAAATCTAAAATCCCTGTTAAAAAACGTAATTTTTTATGACATTAGCAAAAGGAATTTTTCACCCCTACCGGAAACGACCAACCCTGGTATCAACAATAACGTCACCGTTTCATTGGGGAGTGGAATTTTCCGTTACCAACACGAGTGCTAATTTCGAGATGAATTAGCTCTACTGACTATACCGGAGATAGCCTCTAATTGCACTACAAAACAGATAGCATTAATAAGCTCCTCTCATTAGTATGATGAAATATTTCATTATTATTCATATTTAAAAAGGAAACTTCCTGTCTTTGACAACACAGAATTTTCTCCACTCACGCACGTGGCAGACTATCCACTACCCTCTCCTTTCTCTTCTATATAAAGGAAGTTACTGACAACAAACTTCATTAATAAGCTCCTCTCATTAGTATGATGAAATATTTCATTATTATTCATATTTAAAAAGGAAACTTCCTGTCTTTGACAACACAGAATTTTCTCCACTCACGCACGTGGCAGACTATCCACTACCCTGTCCTTTCTCTTCTATATAAAGGAAGTTACTGACTACAAACTTCAGTCAGAAACAACGACAACACCTCCTAGCACCCGTTCCGAGTAGTTGTGTCTGTGTACTATGACGTCTTGGCCTCGGGGCCCCCAAGGTCTTTGTCTGCTTGCAGGACTACGTTTATTGATTGGTACCTGAGGCAACCCAAAATGGGAATTCCGACGGGATCAAAAACTTCTGCACCAGCCGCCCATGAATTCGAGCGCGATTCCCACCATAAAAACGACTTTGTGCCATATATTGACTCGATGGGATGTCAGATAAATCGCGTCAGCGGTGGGCTTCGTGTCCGGAAGCGAGGGAATCGGACGAATTCCCTTCCACTGGTTGCAGCGCACCTCTTAAAAGCGCCTCTCCCATTAGCAAGCAGCCGACACAGGGTCCAACCAATCACAGCCGTTGACTCAGCACAGCCGATGCCAGGGTCCAATCAATCACAGCAGCTCTTTTAAGTAGTTCATATCAGAACTAAAATACGAAAGTCATCACCAGCCCTTTTAAGAGCTATTTCAGAAAGTTTCCTGAAGATCACCTCTGGTCCTCTCACTTATACCTCCGGGCGTCTTATAACTACCGGTTAACAGTCGATTCAGCTCTCCCGGCGTCTTATAACTACCGGGCTACATAGCTGCACCAGCAACTTGTTCCACAGTCTCACTGTTGTTAACTTGTTCAACAGTCTCACTGTTGTTGAGAACTTTAAGACTGTCGAGTCTATGCTTTCGACGTAAATTGGAATTTCCTTCAAACTCTTTTCTACCGATTTCTTGTCAAATAAAAATTGGTTCTTTTAATAAAATCACTTTGTTATCTTTGTTATCTTTGCCTTTCCTGTGTCACTTTACTCATTTCTAAAAGTTTTTAGAGTTAGCTTGTATAGAAGACCAAGTGACAAAAACAAGTAGTTGTTTAAAAACCTCACCGGCTCGTCACTTGGAATAGAATATCGCATTTTCTCGAAATGAACCTACTGGTCAGCAACTGAATTAGCATTTGTGATGGAGCAATAGCGGAAAAATATTTGGAGTTTGTTATCTTTAGGATTTTTATGTGGTTATCCCACATGATTTCTGTTACGTTTGGCATAAAGCCGGAATCAGGAAGCAACTATTAAGTCTGGCTCTCTACCAATGTTGGTTGAACCGAACAAATTAGTTGACTTTCCTTTTCTTTTGATAAGATATTATTACCCTGGCCTCCCCTCTCCTTCGGCTCATCTGGGACAGGTATGATCAGATGGACTGGGAGAAAGTAGGGGTGAAAGGAGCGTTTAGCGAAGGCCAGAAAGGCCAGCCAAGATTTTTGAACCAGTACTCTTAAGAATTGGAAGAAAGAGTACCGGAAGTACTGTGAAAGCAAAGAGTTCCACATTGATCAAGAACAGATTTTTTAGCGGTATCTAGTGGAGACATCTTGGAACCGATCGCGAAATGGTTTGGTTCGATTTCTTTGTTTAATGGCATATTTACGTTCGTTGGCTATTTAATTTCAAAGCCATCATTGTAAGACAGTAGTGGTACTATCTAACAGATAATTGGCAAGATAACGGTGTTCATATCTTTCCAAAGCGTATTCGTACAAAAGTGAACGTAATGGCTCTACTGGATTTTGTGAGACATAAAGACATTGAATTTTCTGTATTCATTAATCCCAGCCAGCCCAGCCAACTACATTTCTACAAAGATGTAACCCCCCACCACGAGTGTCCTGGATATGATACTAGACCATCTGATGGTAAGGCTCTTGTCCAAGAGCTCTGGAGAATATGAAGTACCCCTTAATAGCCATTGCTCCCTGGTCCTCTCTGATCCGAAATAGTAGCATCTGATAGAGACCTCTCTATAAGTCAAATAGAACTGTTTGACATATAAACTGTGTTCAAACAAATGACTTTTGCTAAGTTGAGTTGTTTGAAATAGAACTGTTTTATTATTTAACTGTGTGTAAACAAATGACTAAAGTCTAATTGAATAGTTAGTGATACATAGCAATACTTGAAACCATTTAACTGTGTAATGAGTAATGTTGAATCGAAGGATTAGTGTTAAATAGGAATACTTGAAACTTTTTAACTGTGTTAAATTGAATTATTGGTAATACATAACAATACTTGGAACCGTTTGACTGTGTCTAAAGGAATGAATAGTGTTAAATAGTAATATTTTTAACCACTTCACTGTATGCAAATGATTAATATTGAATAGAATTATTAGTGTAGAATAGCAATACTTGAAACCATTTAACTGTGTAGAAAATATAGTAAATAAGTGTGCAAACGAATTAGTTCTAATTCACTTAAAAATGAAATTACCAACGAACTATTCACTTACAAATCATATATGTTTATCCATCTAAACATTTGCAAACAAATGACTGATGTTAAATTGTAACTGTTACGTAGCAATTCAATTGCATGGTATGTAAACAAAATGAGCTCAGACTCGTTTAAAAATGTTATCAACAAAATGTGTTTACAAATCATATACATTTGATATATGTGGATTTGGCATTGAATAACCAGCAATGATTGATATACCATAAGACCCAACTAATCTAACCTTGATTCCTGCTTAAAACACCGTTTTTTATACCTTTCTGTCGAAACGCCAAAAATATTCATCTTATCTTGGTTGCAATCATTCTAAAAGTGTAGTTAAGGCCATTCAAAGTTTCTGATGGTTTAAAATCGTGCAGAAGCAAAAGGCGCAATCTCTAGCAAAAGATGTTTTCTTCTTTTTTTAGGCATATTATATTTCAACTTGAAGGAAATCGTTTGGAGGCAGAGAGAATGGGTAAGCGGTAGGGCGAAGATTTAAATGAGGGTGACCAGTGGTAGGATAAGAGGGCCAGATAATGTAGAATTTGATACTCGATGATATATGTAGCTTCGCTTGCCTTAGAGGGTAAAGCACGTCGGTGGCTTAACTCACCGTAATGGTGAAAAACAGATGTATCTTCTATGCTACCTTTTCTTTCATCCAATGATGACAGGATGTCACAGGAGGTCATTTACTCTCCTCCTGCAAAGAGAAAGGTGTCGACAAAAAATTCCCAACCCGTCTGCACCCCCCTATGTGGGGTACCTCAGATATCAGGAATTGTCTTTCACTTAACATATTTTAATGCAATGGGACAGGAGACGTTTGGCAGGATGGCTTTTGGAAACTGGGCCGTGAGTAAATCTACACTTCTCGAGTAAAAAGGCTGAGAAACAATTTTTAAAAAGTGATTGTATGATCAGGGAGCGTTCCTGCTTATATACCCAACAAGCAGACCAAGAAGTAGACTTCCGGTTCCAACGACCGGCTTACAGATTTCAGCCACTTGACTCAAAAATCTGCTAATTCTTTTATATTTGATTCGGGTAGACCAGCTGTAGTTAAGTTGAATCACAATTCTGTATTTACGGTAACTGATGTCTATATCAAACCGTTCATTAAAAAGTGGATTTTATACACTGGTCAGATATGTAAGTAAACAAGCACGAATTTTAATGGCCACTGTACTTTTTCTTTTTCCTATTTTTCTTTCTTTTATTCTTTTTTCTTTTCTTTTTTCTTTCTTTTCTTCTTTTTTCTTTTCTTCTTTCTTCTTTCTTTTCTTCCTTTTTCTTTTCTTTCTTTTTTCTTTCTCTTTTAATTTTTATCTCTCTTTTTTCTAAATTTTCTTTCTTTTCTTTTTGTTTTTTTCTTTTTCTTCTTTATTATTTTCTTCTTTTATTTTTCTTTCTTCATTGCTTGATTTTTTTATTTATTTTTCTTTCTTTCCTTCATTTCTTTCATTGCTTCTTCTATATTTTTTCTTAATATCCTTTCTTTCTTTTTCTTTCTTGTTTTTTCTTTTTCTTTCCTCCTTCCTTTTTCTTTCATTTCTTTCTTTCGTTTTGCTTTTTCTTTATTCTTTGTTTCTTTTCTTTCTTTATTTTTCTTTTCTTTCTTTTCCCTTTGTTTCTTTGGGGTTTTTTGCCTTTTACTTTCTTTGTTTCTTTTTTATTCCTTTTGTTTTCTTTCTTGTCTTCGTTTCTTTCTTTGCTTTTTCTTTCTATCTTTCTTTTCTTTTTTCTTTCCTTTTTCTTTTCTTTCTATTACTTTGCTTTCTTTTTCTTTCTTTATTCCTTTCCATTTATTATTTCTTTTTTTTCTTCCCTTCTTTCTTTCTTTCCTCCTTTCTTTCTTTTCTGTTTTTTCTCTCTTTCTTTTCTTTTCTTCTTTTTACCTTTCCTTCTCTTTCTTCCTGGTAGATCTAATGGTTTACGAGCCCGTGCTTTCAAAATTTCTGATTGATTGTTATTTATTTATTTGTTTATTTATTTATTTGAACTCTGAACTTCGAAGCCTAAATTTACCCTTTACTATTTAAGCGTGATTTCCACACCGGAAAAGCAGTGCAATGGTGTGTGGAGGGATAAAATAAAAGTACCACCAGTATACCGGTGTAACGGGCTCAATCTCTTTTTAAAAAACGGTGTGGTATGTGTGTTAAACAGTAGGTTAAATAAGTGGAACAGCTTGTATATTTCACAGCTCTAGATCATTCACTTATTGGTTGATCCGATAACTTTTCAGCACTCCCTCGTAATCAAATAAACGAAATGTTTTCAGTGAGGGTTAGTGAAATGCAAATGTGCTGCAATAGCGACGGTTCCAGCCTTTGTTAAGCAAATTAATAGGCTTTTTATTTTCCGCACAATAAAAACAGGCGCCAATTGTTATGCTCCCGTATATAGCTACACAAGGCACAAGGCAATTGTCTGCGCGCTGGTAATGTCTGTTTACATAAAAAAAAATATGTGTAACTTAAAAGATTTAAGGTAATCGTTTGATAAGAGAAACAAGTAAAGGATTGTTAGAGAAAATGTAGAGTGCAAAGGAATCATTAAACAGGAGACGAACAGAGCCATTTCTCTTTTGAGTTTTATTTACAACTAATTCTCTTTTGTCTGCAGTCAGCCCAGTCGGCTGTAGAATATGCCAACTACATCTCTACAGAAGACTAAGATGCCCACCCCACCCACCCCAAAAATGAGTGCCGTGGATATGACACTAAACTACATCTGTTAGTGAGCCTCCTGTCCTCGAACTTTCGGTAATGTAGCAATAGATATAGCGACATTTTTTAGTCATTCTCCATCTTTTATTCCATATATATATATATATATATATATATATATATATATATCCTCATGTCGTGCCGCTAGTACGGATTTTTCTGATCCTCTCTCGCCACTTGTCTCTATCGTCCCTCGTTCCTGATAGGTCATCCAGGCTACATTCTATATTAGTACAGAGCTGTTGTAGATAGGTTCCTACCTAGTTGCCCAAGCCTTGCTCGCTCGTGTGAAAAGGTCCACTTAAGTACATCGCTTATGAGTTCTTCCTTAGTTCCCCAGCTGTGTCCCGCATGTCTTGTTCGTCTAATTTGGATAGTCTTCGAGATTGGTAGTAGGTGGCCGTACAGCTACTGTTTTGTGGGATGTTACCTCCAGGATTTGTTCAGTACAGCTCGTAGCATTCTTGTGCAATTGCCGTCAAGCTTTTTCTACATACGCTGAGTCAGCGTCCTTGTGGTGCATCTATACAGTAGTATTGATAAAACTGCTCCTTGGAAAAAAACTACGTTTTATTTTATCTGATAGGTCTGATTTCCATATGACTGATCACCTATCCATAGTTGTCCCTGCCTTCGCTAGTAGCGTATTGATGTCATTTTCAATTGATGAGACGCTGCTGCTGATGTAGGTGAATTTATCCACAAGTTTCAGAAACCTACCATTTAGAGTGGAGATGTCATCTCTTTGATTAAAGCACATGTCGGCGTTCACATGGAAACCTATGCTACCTGCTAGCCGTCCCAGACTCTGCAGCAGATATATATATATATATATATATATACGTGGTTATATTTAGTGTAATTATCATTGATATTCTTGAATTTTTCTTGAAGTGTTATATAGGGGTTATGTAAGTAATGAGACCTTTTTTTTTTTTTTCAGGTTCACAACCCTGATTAAAAATCGACTGATCATTTGTACTGGAAAATTTACGATGGTTTTATGTTTTGTCAAAATTGAAAAATTGAGATAAACTAAGAATGGACGAGGTTATCTACTAGGGTGGGTCAAAAGTTTTGCAATTGTTTGATAACAAGAGGCGCAATTCGTCAGCTGCGCATGATTCTATCAAGGTCATGAAGGTGATGAAATGGATTGTTAAATGCTGTGCTACACACCGGACCTGCTTCTATGACATGGAGCACGGTGTTAGAATCAATGGTTTTAGACCTACCAGACCATGTCTGTTCGTTGACGATCTTGCAACCCTAGCGTATTTTTTAAAATCACCAACTTCACCGTTCGCAAAACATGTTTTTGGTTGCTTCCCGGGCATTATTGTAAAGTTCGAATTTGTAAAGTGTAAGTTTCTGAATTAGACTACATTACCCATTCATTATGTGCAGTTTCCAAATCACACACGGTGTGAAGCAGTGCACAAAATATCAACGCACCAACTATCATGTTACTACCGACTACAGCGGGCACCTTCCAATTGTATAACAGAGAAAGACGACAACACTCATGTATAAAATATAATCTACTTCTTTTTTTTTTATTACCCAATGAATGTAGGGATAGAGTAAACGACCAGGGGCGAAGCCACCGAAACTGTTGGATCACCCTTGGTCGGCGGCTGATAAGGACAAGGTATGGAGGTGCCCGTGGTGTAATGGTTATCGTCGCAGGAAATGGACACGACGACACGAGTTCAAATCCTGGACGAGACTAATTGCATTTCACATAGCACTTGGGAAAGGTATGAATCCAATTATTCTCCCTCCAGCTATGGGTAAATAGTAGGACAGATAAGGTTCTTAAGCCTTGGTGAGACAACTAGTCTAAGAGAAGGAGAACTCTGAATTCAAACCTGTTAGACTTCGCTTAAAAAATTGACCTTGTGTCATATCCTGCCCGAGCGGAGGGGTTGGTAAATATGATAAGGACAGGGTATTGCACGTGTTTTCACACATTGTATGATAAAATTTTAAAAAAGATATAAATATTTGAATATAATCTGCTTCTCATGGAACGGAGGAGTCAGAGTAAAAGAAGATCGAAGACGTTTGAGCAGCACGTGCAGGGGGCTGATGAGTACAGATCTTCGGTGAACGTTTTCTCCTTTGGATCAAAATCTTCCTAGTTACAGGACACCCAAGCGATTAATATGGGCATGCTTCTCGCCGGTATGTCAACCACACAAATTTTCGAGGTCACTCCTCCTTCAGCCTGCCACCTCCACAATTCACGTGAACACACATCCTTCTAGCATGCCACCTGCGCAATTTACGCAGCATTTCCACCGAGAACACCTCCGTCCTGCTTACTTAGGGTTCCAGGTGCATTTTCTGTTATTTTCATTCAATCAGAGTTCGACTTCCGCCACCGCATCGACAGATGTCAAAGAGGTCTTCAAGTCAACATCCAACTCTACAGCTAGAACTACTTCGGTTTCATAGTAAACTAACATGTACTAAAATGCAGAAAAGCTTTTGATTCACCCTAGTATTTTGTTGGGGATATAACACAAATGAAATTAATATTTTCGTCTTGATTATCTCGATTCTTCACCTGATCTCCAATTTCCCTGTCTCTTTGGGGACTGTTCCAAGAGTATCAACAACAACAGGTACCACCTTTTATCCTCATATTCCACAACCTTTTCAGCTCTCGAGCAAGATCCTGGTACTTGTCCAATTTTTGGTTTTAATTCATTTTCACTCAGTCGTCTACTAGAATGGCAAAATCCACGAGATGACAAATTATTTTCTTTTGGTTAATTAATATTTCTGTCCGGAATTTGGTGATCTGTTTGTATTGCAAAGCCCGAGAGAATTTTATGCGTCTCAGATTTTGGTTTGTACGAATACCATATTTCAGCATGTTCAAACTTCAATCTCTTACACAATTCCCAGTGAATCAACTTTCCTACCAGTCATGCTTGCTCTTGTATTCCTTTTGTGCAAATTTTCTGCATTCATTTTGTTTATCCTAGTTCCTCTCAGGAAGGAATTCAAGACAAGTTTGGTTTGTTTTAATTTGGTTTTATGGCATATCATGTAGGTTATTTGATGCCAAATCCTTTTTATACATTTAATAAATGATTTCTAAACACATTTTGTAGATAATATTTTCAAATCTCATTTTTAACACTGTTAAATCGTTTCATTTATATCTATCTAATACGAATAATTCAATTTGATTATTTGTTTGCACAGTTTAATGTTTTCAAGTATTGTTAAGTATTATTAACAATTCAGTTGAATGTCAGTCATTTATTTACACATAGTTAAATGATCGAATGGTTCTATTTCAAACAATTCAGTTTTGCATAAGTACAGAGTTTAAATGTAAAAAAGTTTTATTTGATCAATAGATAGGACCCTATCAAGTGCTACCATTCCTTGCCAGAGTAAACCTGGGAACGATGGCAATAAAGAGGTGCTCCACATTCCCCAAAGCTCCCGCATTCCTGAAGCCTCACAATCATATTGTTTAGTGTTATATCCAGGACAATTAGAGATGCAGTCATTATATTCTGCAGCCCCAGGTGACTAGGCTAGAATTCTTTAAAAAAAATTTATTGATGTTTCAACTAAACAAAAATTAAGATACAAAAACAGAGAAAAATGTTTACGTGAAGACATGTTATTAATAGAACTAAAACATACTTGCCAATTCACGAAAGATTCCTTTGGTCATTCTTGTTGGGTGTTGGTGGGAACGACTTAAAACGGCATTGGAATTGTACTAAGAGGTCCCCTGAAAGCGAACATCTGTAGAGGGGACAAAAATACGCCAAGGTCTTTCGGTATAAATTGAAAGTGGGCTGAATTTGTGTCTTTACCTGGATCTGTCGTAAGGTCAACGGATTTTATCGTCTCCCAGCGGCATCAGAAAAGTTCTCCAACAGGCAAGGGTAGATAATCCCACTCTTGAACGTGTAAAAAAAATTATTTCCATGTTTACCTCTCAGAATTCACATTTGCATCATTGCAGGTGTGTATAATTTAATTATATTTAATTAGATATTCCTGATAATGGAACTAAAGATCAAATTTTGATATCAAACTCCTGAATAATGTGATAAAAATATTTAACAAGTTTACACTGGTTTATAGATATTAAATACTATCCTGGGTGCAATTTTTGACGGGTCACAAGACATTTTGAATGGTCGAGAATTTGTAGAAGATAAACACCATTCTGGTCGAATTGAGAAAAATGCGAAAAAGTTTGGACTGTCATTAGATCTCTTCGACGGTTGATGATGTGAATGATTGTTAGTGAGTTAATAATGATCAACTAGTTTTCAATAAAGGTTACTCTCCTGAATTTTTTTTTCTCATTATTTTCTATATAATTTGCGAATGCGTTTTTGGCAATAACAAAATTATTCCAGTCCTTAACTCTTCCGACACATAGCGTAACGGTTATGGGCGTTGGTTCTCTAAGCTTCTAAAGAGACAATCATCTGGAGCTTTCAGGTTCAATCCAGACTACAAGCGAGTAACAATATAGGAATAATTAACACTTGTAACCGGTTGTGATTGACGGAATCAAAGCAAGTGACTCTCGTGGATTAACTAAAGGACGTGGTTCGAAGTTCCGCGTTGGCTCCCGAATTTGACAAGAAACACCTGAAGGCCGGAGAATATATCGGCCTAAACGTTGTGAATATAGCAATAAAGATGAAGACAATAGTCCGAAAACCCTGAATGATAAAAATCATTAAGCTTCGTCCAGAAACTCAGACAATTAACTTAAAAGTCATTTTTTACATACAGTCAACGCTAGTGTACTTAGCAAAATTGCTGTACCGGTATTGTTTTATTTTTAGTTTCAACATTTCTTATATTAATATATTCGATGTTTAAAACCTTTTTATTCTATTTCATCATCATCATCATCATCTTGACGTGCCATCAGCACGGATATCCCTCCCTATCGTTCATCGCTTCCGGTAGGTCCCCAGAGTTACACACCGTATCCTCACTGACCTGCTGTATGTAGGTTCGACCTGGCCGCCCTGCTTTTTCACGGCCATGTGAAGGGGTCCATAGAAGTACATCACTTGTGAGCTCGTCCCCATTTCTCCAGCAGTGTCTTGCATGTCTGGTTCGTCTAACTGTGATAGTTTTCGTGATGGGTGGTAGGTGGCCGTACAGCTGCTGCTTTGTGGGATATTGCCTCCAGGACTTGTTCAATATTGCTCGCAGCATTTATGTGTAGTTGCCGTCAGGCTTTTTCTCCGGCCGTTTAATCAGCGTCCATGTAGTCGTTCCGTATAGTAGTATCGACACGATCGCTGCTTGGAAGAAACTGCGTTTCATTCTATCGGTCAGGTTTGACTTCTATATGACCGATAGGCTATTGATAGCTGTCCATGCCTTTGTTAGTCGCGTGTCGATGTTTGTCTCGGTCGATGAGACACTACTTCCTAGGTAGGTGAACTTATCTACTAGTTTCAGAGAGCTACCGTTTATGGTGGAAATGTCGTCTGTTTGATTAAAGCATATATATTCTGTTTTGTGTGCATTGATATTGAGGCCAATGCCTGCGGCAGCTCGTTCCAGACTATGCAGTAGGGTTTCGGCTTGGGCGGGTGCATTTGCCAGAATCGCTATGTCATCGACGTAGTCGGCGTCGGTAACTGTTTTTTCGGGGTACCTTCTGCTTCTTTTCTTTGTCAGCTCGAAGCCGTTTTCTTTGATTTTATCGATCGATGTTCTAAGCACGTAGTCTAGACAGATGATAAAGAGGTATGATGCAAGTGTGTCTCCTTGCAGTACTCCAGCTACAATGTCGAAGTAGTCTATGTCTCCATCTGGAGAACGTACTTTCACTTTGGTGTTTCTATAGAGAATCATTATGGCTGCGACGGTTTAAAGTGGCAAGAATTGTCAATAGAATATAGGTAAAAGTTCCATGATTAGTGAAAATCGTATAAGGGTTCCCTAACAACATAATTGGTTTCTTTGTTTAATTGCATATCCACCTTCCTGAGTTATCTAATGCCAAATCCATCCGTGTAGAAGAACAGTAGTTGTATTATTTAACCCATAGCTGGGAGGATAAGGGGATTCATACCTTTCCTAAGGATATTGGTTTGAAAGTGAACATAATATCGAGATTTCATTTCAAACTCGCTTACTACTGTGTCTGTCACAGCCCAGCAAGTTAGTCACTACGCTACGAGGACCTCCTCCTTGACGATAAAATTAGTTTAGAAACCACTGGTAAATACCAATAAGAGAATAATTTTATTTTCAAACATAAAAAAATCGCTGCTTTATTTGCCTGTTTATCACTACAACTGCTGAGTAGATAAATCACCATCATCATCATGTCGAGCTGCCAGCATGAATCTCTCTAGCCCTCTCTCGCCACTTGTCTCTATCGTCCATCGTTCCCGGTATGTCTTAAAGGCTACATCCTGTATCGGCACAGAGCTGTTGTATATAGGTTCTAGCTGGTCGTCCTGACTTTGCTCGTCCATGTGAAAGGGTCCACAGGAGTATGTCGCTTATCAGTTCATCCTCACTTCTTCAGCAGTGTCCCACATGTCTGGTTCGTCTAACATGGATAGTTTTCGTGATGGGTGGTAAGTGGCCGTAGAGCTGCTGCTTTGTGGGGTGTTGCCTCCATGACTTGTCAATATTGATTTTTCTTACGGGCTGTGTTTATGCCAACGACAAAAAAAACTGTCGATACGTGCCGTCATCAACAGGTTGTGCTAACGATACTAGGTTCTCTGAGCCTCTCTCGCCATCTGTCGTTATCCTTCATCGCTCCTGGCAGGTCGTTCAGTGGGGCCTTCTACAGGTCTGCACAGAGCTGATGCATGTAAGTCCTTCCTGAGCGGCCAACACTAACCGGTCCTTGTGTGGGAGTCCATAAGAGAACCTCATTGATAAGTCCTTACTTTTCCAGCTGTGTCTAGTATATCTTATTGGTCTTAATTGGATGATTTGAGAGATGGGAAGCAAGGGGTAGTATAGCTACTGTTTTGTGGGGAGATGATTCCCGGATTTGTTCAAAACACCACGTAGCATTCTTGCGTAGTTCCCACCGTAGGTAAAGAGATTTACCAGCAACATTGACAAGCAACAACTACAAAGCCAAAGCAGACACATGACATCAAAGAACAAAAGAGAAAAAAAAACATTAAAGAAGGATGATAAAAGATATCAACAAAAGATGAGTTAAATTTAGTCATTTGAATCAGTGACTGAGTCAAGGTTGCTCAAAAGCTAATTGCAAGCAGAGCTGCTTTTGTTTTATATAGCACCCGCTGAAAATTTGCCCTACAGATAGGATTTTAAGCTAGTTCCTGCAAAAGGCCTAAATGATTACGAAGAAACTAATGCAACGGATTTTTTTTTCAGGTTGACAACCCTGATTGAAAAATTATGTTTGATATCAACTTTGAACATGAATGAAACATTCGGTTCGTGTGAGCCTCTTAGAATTCGCATTCTGATTTGTTTAATTGTTTAATGTGTAGGGTGCCAATTTGTAGGGGGACATGTTATTTGGTAGATATGATTAGTCCCCCAACATTTAATGTTGTTCTTTGATATATGTTTTGTTTAGTGGTGTGTCAATGCAAAAGGCACATGGAAAAAGGTAAACTAGGCACATGGAGACAAATGTAGCAAATGAAGCAAATGTGTAAAGTTATGAAACGGCGCGGACAAAAGGAACATTCAAAACGAGGCGACAAACAAAACAATTTTATACTCATAGCAAAACATGCAATGATACATTTAAAATATTGCTACAGTTCAATATTGTTAGTAAAATAGTCCTGTGTGTGTGTGTGTGTGTGTGTGTGTGTGTGTGTGTGTGTGTGTGTGTGTGTGTCTAAAACAACTAAAACTGCAGAAAGGGTTGAATAATGAAAGCGTCCTATTAAGGTTGATAACATATTTTTAAATGTTCATTTCTTCCCGTGGTTTGAAACAGTCGGTGTTTCCGAGGCTGGAAAAAGTCTCATAGTCAAAGTATTTTGAAGAAATGAATGTTTGCGAGGCTTATCCATTTTGTGGCTTTTGAAGTCTGTTGGTGAATAAGAGAGTCACACTGGAGAGAGTGTATTAGCACTGCAACAGAAATTGGGAAAAAGAGAAAGAGTGTTTGAAGACGACGTATTTATAGAAAATACGTGTCTTGGAATCGGCTCCAAAAAACGCGGGACGAAATTCAAACGCGGACGTAGTTTTAAGTAGGTCACGTGGTTCTTCTGGCTAATGGTTTCCCGAGACTGAATATTTGCGTGCGTCCGCCATCTTTGTTGTGGGAACAAGTGGCATACCGCCCAAATTAAATTATAGGAGTGTAAGTCCTATAAATGAACCTTCTTTGTTTAATCAACCTTCGTGAGTTATAGCGAGAGCTGTCCATGTAGAAGAATAATAGTGGTACTGTTTAACCAATTGCTGGGGGGGATAAGGGAGTTCTTACCTTTCCCAAGAGTATTAATCCGAACGTGAAAGTAATAGCGGAACTGCAGTTCGAACTCGCTCACTACGATGTCGCAGTCCAGCAAGTTAGCCACTTCCTCATGAGGGCTCTCCTCACATTCAGCTAAATAACTTTGGATTATTACAAGTTGTAATATAATAGCCGAGGGATTTCTTTTTATGCCTTTGGATTTAGTTAGGCAGAGAACCTTTCGGCTTAGTGCATGGGTTACTTAGGTGCAACATTAACGCAGGTGTTCACGCGCGTGCGGGTGGAGCGGACGTGTCACTCAGAGATGTCACAATAGCCCAGATGGGAAACGGGGATAGCAAGTGCGAATGAAGTCACGCACCGGAAGCGCGCGGAGTATTTTGGGAATTTTGAAGAAAGTTAATGGAGTTGAGAACTGGACACCGAAGGAGAAGGGTCGACTTTCGCTTGCTCGCGGAGGCCTTGGGCAGGTGTCGCACGAGATGGGGGTGTCAGATGAAAAAGCCAGAATAGAAAGAAAGTGTATCTGTCTCCTTATGTCGAAGAGCCTTTAAACTCAAAGGTAATAAATAGTTTCGTATCTGAACTAAGAAGTCGTGTTTTTCGTGTTTCGAGATTCCTATGTTCAATGTATATATGTTATGAACATCCCTATGTCCATTTCACGTCGCCATATCATGGCTATGTAACAAAGAGTGTTTAATTGAGTGTGACCTTAAAATAGAATACATGATTAAATTCTGTATTATACTTCGGGACAATCCAGCAGAAATATTGAACAAGTTTGCACAGGTTTATAGAGATCAAGTAATATACCGTGGCACAAGGTATTTTTAGATGGTCGAGAATTTGTGGAAGATGAACACCGTTCTGGTCTTCATGAGTTGAGGAAAAAAGCAACAAAATTGTGAACTCTCATCAGATCAAATCGATAAGTCTTGATCAACTGATTTTCAACTAAAGCTGTTAACCTGATTTTTTTTTTTCAAAATTGAATTTCATCACTTTCTATACACTCTGTGAACGCATTGTTGGCAACAACAAAAATATTCCAATGATAACACAGTTTGTTACTCCTATAGCATGAGTTCTTGGGACTATTTCTTATACTCGAAAATCAAAACCCAGCTCTGGTCTCAGTTTGAATTTTAATACTTTCTGAAGAACCAATCAACAGTCAGTTGAAGACTACCTTCTCAGTTTCATCGGTATATGACTTCTAAAGGGAAGGTAAATAAAGTGTTGTATATTGACCTCCGGCCCAGCCGGGCTGTCAAAAGAAGAAATACACCTGTGTAAATAACCGGTGCATCCGGTCGAAGGTATCAGGAGATCAGGAGCGACCTTGACTGTCGATGGGTTGAATTGAGTGCGAAATTGTGACGCTCGCAGGAAGAAGAGTGGACGTCTAATTATTATATAACCCCAGCGACAGGAAGTTCAGTTAGTTGGAGATAAGATGCGGTAGAGAGAACCAGCACCCAGCAGAGCAGTTGCAGTTGGAGAGAAGATGCTGGAATGAGGACCAGGCCCCCGGTTGAGCAGCCCAGGAGAACGGAAAAGAAACGCTGTTATGGCCATAAGAGTGGGGGTCAATATGTTGGAGTTCTGCTCAGTCTCCAACTCACCTCTCACACAGTAAAACCTTTAGTAACCCTATCGAACCCTTTCAAATAAAGTGAGAGGTATATTTTTCTAAAGACCTGTGTCCGCTCGTCTTCATTGCGTTGTTATGTTTCTACATGCATCTGCATATGAGTATGCAACAAAAGATTCCGCTGATACAATATAAAATTACTTATTTTTTTTTACAGTAACTCGTTATGCTAATTTGTAACACACTCTTCCATCGCAACAAAGTCAAGAAAAAAAAAACAGGACGTAATTTTGATTTCTGACTTGGCGAATTTCAGCAAGATGTTTACTTCATACAGTTAAACAAAAAGTAAATTTGTCTAGTTGGCTGGAGCTGTAGAATACACCAACTACATCACTGGAGAAGGGTAAGATTCCTCTCCTCTCAACGAATATTCTGGATATGACACTAAACAACCTGGTGGTGAGGTTTCAGTAATGCTGAAGCTTTGGGGAATGTGGAATACCCCTTCATTGCCATCGCTCTCAGGTCCACCTGGCCCGGAGTGGTAGCACCTGATAAGGGTCCTATCAATGGGTTAAATAGAACTAAACTGCGTACCTATGCTAAACTGAATCGTTTGAAATAGAACTGGTTTGTCATTTAAACTGAGTACATACGATAAACTGAATTATTTGAAATATAACCGTTTATTTGTATAAAAATGAATTTGGCATTATATAACCTACATAGGTTGATATGCCATAAAACCCAAACAAACAAACAAACAAACAAATAAACAAAAGTAAACATTCAATTTAGCTAACTTGATGGACACAGTATAAGGGACCAGTATAAAATTAGATTCACACCCATTGTTGGTTATTTAATGCCAAATCCTGTTTTTACAATTATATCAAATATATGATTTATAAACATATTTTGTACGTACTAAACTGCGTACCTATGCTAACCTGAATCGTTTGAAATAGAACTGGTTTGTCATTTAAACTGAGTACATACGATAAACTGAATTATTTGAAATATAACCGTTTATTTGTATAAAAATGAATTTGGCATTATATAACCTACATAGGTTGATATGCCATAAAACCCAAACAAACAAACAAATAAACAAATGATCAAACAATTCTATTTCTGACAAGTCTATTTAGCATCAGATGGTTTAATATCATATTATGGGGGGGGTCTTACCTATCTACAGCGATACAGTTGGTGTATTCAACAGCCCAGGCTGACTGGGCATCCATGTGTAGAAGTCCATAGGAACATCACTTATGAGTTCGTCCTTGCTTTTCCAGTAGTGTCCTGCATGTCTTGTTCGACGTACTTGGATAGTTTTAGTAAAGTGAGGTAATATATGTTGACAAAAGTGTTTTAACTTGTAGAGAAAGAACTGATATGGAAATACTTAGAGGAATCAAATCCTTCAATATTTTAGTAGTACTTGAGGCACAATTCGGCAACTGTAGATGCGTTTGCCGAGGTTGTGAAGGTGACGAACCACACTGGACTGTGAGATGCCGAGCCCGCCTGACACTCTCCGAATTCTCCTCGCTGAATTAGCTGTGGTCGTGAAGATGACGAACCACACTGGACCGTGAGATGTCGAGCCCGCCTGATACTCTCCGAATTCTACTCGCTGAATTAGCTGTGGTCGTAAAGGTGACGAACCACACTGGACTGTGAGATATCGATCCCACCTGATATTCTGCGCACGCTATTCACTGGATTTAGCTTGGGGCATGGCCTCGGGATCAACAGTTTTAGACCTCCTTGACTATACCTTGATTGTCCGTCAAGGTTCTTCCAATCCGAATGAAATTTCTTGAGCTATCTGTTCACTGTACTGTGATCAACTTCGCCTTCACCTTTCACACAAAAAAAGTTGATTTATTTTGGTTTGGTTTCTTTGTTTAATCGCATATCAACCTTCGTGGGTTATTCAATGGCAAAGCCATCCATGTAGAATAACAGCAGTGATACTATTCAACCTATAGCTGGGTAATTGTTTGATATTATTACTTTGGCAGTATAATTCTAAACTTGACCCTTATACTGCGCCCGTCTAGTTTGCTAAATCGAATGTTAATCTTTTTGTTTAACCGTATGAAGTAGGCATTTTGCTGAAATTTGCCACGTCAGAAATCAAACTGCTTTTTCTTTTCTTTTTTTTGTTTCGTTTTGTTTTATTTTGTTTTTTGTTTGTTTGTTTGTTGTTGTTGTTGTTTTTTGTTTTTGTTTTGTTTTGTTTTGTTTTGTTGTTTTTTTTTCATGACTTTATTACAAGGGAAGACTTAATAGAAAATTAGCATAACGAGTTACTGTAACGAAAAGTAACTACAACTGTAACAATTTGAATTCGGAAAGTAGCTGGGATCGAAACTCAGTTGACTCGAACGCCAATCCGAGACGCTACCCCTCATCCACGAGGAACTAGAAGCAGCGAAGTAAATTTTAAAACCGGGACATTGGCCCAGCGGTTAGAGTGTTCGCCAATGGCCCGGGAGACCTGGGTTCAATCCCAGGTCGAGTCATACCAAAGACTTTAAAAATGGTACTTGATACCACCTTGCTTAACACTCAGCATTATAAGGTACGGTTCAAGGGTAAAGTGGAGCAATCCTGGGAATGGAGTAGCGCCCTCCCCTACACCTTGATGTAGTAGCTATCGAAAAGGGAGCCTTCGGGTCACCCTCGACTTTTACATACATCCGCTTAACGGCTACCGAGACCTCAATTCATATATGAAGAGCCTTGCAATAAACGCTAATGGCAAGGCGATTACTTCATTCACTAAATAACTCAACCTTAGGGGAGTATATATATATATATATAATAATAATAATAATAATAATATATATATATATATAATGATGAGCCAGAAGTAATCTACCAAGGTTTCACCTACCGGTTCATCAGGATACAGAATTAACCTGATGAACCGATAGCTGAAACTTTAGTAGATTACTTCTGGCTCTTTAGGTATCTTTAATTTCGCTCTGTTTAGTGTATTGAGCACTCTTGCGTTTCAGCTTAGGTGATTCTGTCAGTGTTTATTTTTCTTTCGACTAGACAATCCAGTCCTGGTTGATTATTTTCAAGAAGTAAGAATGTTTTTAGTCTTTCAATTTTTGATTGATTTTTTCCCCAGATATCAGTTCTGTGATATTTTTTCATTTACAAATTGTATCATCAGGGTTTTTTCACACCGATAGAATAATAAAATCATCATCATCATCATGTCACGCTGCTAGCACGGATCTCCCTGATCCTCTCTCGCCACCCGTCTCTGTCATCCATTGCACCTCGGAGGTCTTCAAAGCTACATCCTGTAGTGGCACAGAGCTGTGAATTATAAAATAGATATAAAATAATTATATATATATATATATATATATATATATATATATATATATATATATATATGTGTGTGTGTGTGTGTGTGTGTGTGTCTATATATATATATATTTCAAAATGAATAAGTCCTCTAAGAGATTTATATCTTTTTAAGTTTCCAGCTTGTTGCTTTCGTCAGACAACATTTAGTAATTTACTAGGCGTTTTGCTTAGATGAGGCATAAGGCCATATGAATGGGGCACTCGATGAGACTCGAACTCACTCTGGTAGGTTTGCTTGTCGAATGGTTTTTCAAGTTTTGGATCGGTTTATATAAGGTCACTGATTTGTGTTAGATTTCTTGAAGGGGTTGGTTCTTTCTTTCTCTTCTTTCTCCTCTCTTTTTCTTTCTCTGAGTGTGTCTCCAATTTTCCCTTGAGGGTACATTTTTATTTCCCCAATTAGTCTTTGATATTTGATATGCTATGTATATATGTATATATGTGTGTGTGTGTGTATGTGTGTGTGCGCGTGCACGCGCTTGAGCACACTCGCGCACAAGTGTATGTATATGTGTGCGTGTGTGCGTGTGCACGCGTATTTAGCAGTTAATTTGTAATTTTATCTTGACTTCTGAAGTCGATGAAAGACAACCAATAAAAAATCTGTTCAAAATATGCATACGTATTTTTTTAATCGTCCAAATTCTCGATATTGCGGATATTCCTTATTTCCGAAACAGAAGCAGCAATATCATCACAGATCACAACCCTAACAGAATCATTAGCCTTCTAGAATAGATACACACACACACACACACACACACACACACACATATATATAATCTTTGTCACTGCACTTAATCAAACGATTCTCAATTATTCATGTAGATCGAACATTATACTGTGAACATTCTTTTTGAATAAAGAATCAGCTAATAACAGTATCAAGCTTAAATGTCTGCTTTCATAGGTCTGTAGTCATTTACGAAGCTTTATACAAGGCCAGAAGAATGGGACACTCGAAAAAAAAACGAACTCACGCGCAAGTCTATAAGCCCCGCTTGTTAACCACAGTACTACACAAAGCTCCCACAATCTTAGATCGGTAGATCAATCGAAAATTTGATGTGAAATATGAAGATATTTACTCCTAATTTTGAATTTGAACGATAACAGCAAATCTTTCTTTAGGATTTTCTTAAGTTCATTTCATAAGGAGAATGCATTAATTTGAATTGAATATGTTTACCTAAAAGTGAGCTCATCAAACGCGCATACGATCACACATACACACGCGCAAGCATAAATCTTAATGTGGGCTTCTATTACAATGTTATTGATGGTAAGAGCAGCTGTCGTTTCACTACTGCTTAAAATTTTCGAAAATAAATCAAGGCTCATTGGAATGATAAATTTGTCTAACTGCAAACATAATCGGCAGTTTTATAGTTGATAAACTACTGAAGAGGTGTTTTCCTAATTGAATTCGGAAATAGTACGACATTTAAGCTTTCTCGTCCTCCATGCAATGCTTATTAATTGGGCTATGTTAATGAAATGCTGAAAAACGTTATTTGCATGGGAAGTACAGAATATGTAAATGAAGATTATCATATTTACCAACCCCTCCGCTCGGGCAGGGTATGACACAAGGTCAATTTTTAAGCGGACTAACAGGTTTGAATTCAGAGTTTTCCTTCTCCTAGACTAGTTGCCTCACCAAGGCTAAAGAACCTAGTCGGCCCTACTATTTATCCATAGCTGGAGGGAGAATAATTGGATTCATACCTTTCCCAAGGGTATTAGTGCAATGTGAAATGCAATCAGTCTCGTCCAGGATTTGAACTCGTGTCGCCGTGTCCATTTCCTACGACGATAACCATTACACCACGGGCACCTCCATATGTAAATGAAGATTATGCTTTCAGAGAATATACAAACAATAACCAGAATTTGTCAGCGAATTACTTCAAATGAGGGTGGGCTGAAATGTTCATAGACTGAGAAATTCATATAATGACATCATATCAAGCATTTACAACAAATATGGTATAGAAAACGAAGACAAGTGGGACAAAATATTTATTAAGATAAGTCATGAGATTCGATTTATGACAAGTTAGGACAATTTATGAACATTTAATTATTAGTAAGGTAACAGGCAAAGGACTGATCACAAATTAGGATTTCAAATCAAGGAAATTGAAATTCTATAAAATTTCCTCTTTTTTTTTTCGACAAAATCTTTGGTAACTTTGACAAAAAATAATCCAGGAAAATAATTACTTCCTATGAGTTCCTAAACTATTGAATATTCATTAAAGTTAGTGGAAAGAAAAAAACAGTTCAGTTTTTTTATTGTTTTGTTTTGTTTTATTTTGTTTCTGTCTTGTTTTTGTTTTGTTTTTGTATTGTTTTTTCGTGTTTTTTTAAGGGGTGTGGGTCATTACTGTAAGTAGACCTGCAACTTTCATTTGCATACTAAACTGGGTTGTTGTGGCTAACGTACTGGACTGTATCGTATGTTAGCGAGTTCAAACTACAGTCACCCTATTACATTCACTGTCGGACAAATAACCTCAGGAAAGACATGAACCCTCTTATCTCTCCAGCTATGTGTTAAATAATACCACTACTGTCTTTCTACAAGGGTGGCTTGGCATCGAATAACGTTTTATCTGTCTATAATCATTTTTGCACACAATACCAACCGGTTTTGTTTGCTGGTTGGCTGGTTGGTTGTTTGGGTTTTATGGCATATCAACCCTTGAAGGTTATTTAACGCCAAATCCATTTTTATGCAAATAGTCAGTTCTATTTCGAACAATTTAGTTTAGCATGAGTACATAGCTTAATTGTCAGAAACATTTCTATTTCAAGCTATTCAGTTAAGTCAAACAGTTCTAATTCAGCTAATTCAGTTTAGTATAAGTATAGATTTTGTTTACACACAGTTAAATGTCAAAACTGTTCTATATTAAACAATTTAGTTTTGCGTAAGTAGATTTTCAATGTCAAAAACAGTTCCATTTCAAACAATTCAGTTTAGCATAAGCACGCAGTTTAAATATAAGTACAGTTTGATTGTCAAAAACATTTTTATTTCAAGCTATTCAGTTTATTCAAACAGTTCTAATTCAAACAATTCAGTTTAGCATAAGTATGCAGTGAGGCCTATTTACCCCATAGATAGAGCCCTATCAGGTGCTACCATTCTGGGCCAGAGTAGACATGGGAGCAATGGCAATGAAGGAGTGCTCCGCATTCCCCAAAGCTCCAGCATTACTGGAACCTCACAATCAGATTGTTTAGAGTCATATACAGGACACTCAATGGAGAGGGTCTTACCTCTCAGCAGAGGTATAGTCGGTGTATTCTATAGCCCCAACCGAATACACAGGGTTAATGTCAAAACAGTTTTATTTCGGAATATTCAGCTTAGCATAAGTACGCAGTTTAAATGTCAAAAAACCATGGCTTAGTTCTATTTAACCCATAGATAGGACCCTTTATCAGGTGCTACCATTCCGAGCCGGAGCGGTCCTGGAAGCGATGGCAATGAAGGGATACTCCGCATTCCCTAAAGATCCAGCATTACTGGAGCCTCACCATCAGATTTTTTAATGTCATATCCAGGACACTCGTTGGTGGATAGGTCTTACCCCTTTACAGAGAAGCAGTCGGTGTATTCTACAGCCTCAGCCGACTAGGTCTGGTTTCGTTTGTTAAGTAATTTAATAGTCTGGCTTATTAACCATTACACCACCCGAGGCGCCCAGGTTTCGTTTGTTTAACGATATATAAACTCCCCATGGGTTATTTAATACCGAAATTTAATTCATATACAAATGTTTAATTATCATATCTATTTTCAATTTTCCATTAGTTTGGTTTGGTTTTATGAACATATCAACCATTGTAGGTTATTCAATGCCAAATCCTTTTTATACATGTATCTTAAATATATGATTAATATTTTTAAACGAGCCAGAACTCACCTTTTTCACAGAGTTGAATGGTTTCACTTATCTCTAATACGAATACACAGTTAGATGATCAAACACTTCTCTTTCCAACAATTCAGTTTAGCGTGTCAGCAAAGTTAAATGGTTCCAAGTATTGCTATGTATCACTGACAATTCAATAAAACATCAGTCATTTGTTTACACACAATTAAATGATCAAACAGTTCTATTTCAAACAATTCTGTTTGCCATTCGAACAGATGTTTTTACACATATTTAAATGTAAAAACAGTTCCATCCCAAACAACTCTGTTTTGCATAAGTACACAGTTTAAATGTCAAATAGTTCTATTTGACAGATAGATAGGACCCTATCAGGTTCTACCACTCCAATAAATCAGGGAGCAATGGAAATGATACGGTACTCCGCATTTCCCAAAGCTCCAGCATAAATGGAGTCTCACCATCTGATAGTTTAGTGTCATATCTAGTACACTCGTTTGGGATGTCTTACCCTTCTGCAGAGATACAGTTGGTGTATTCTATAGCCCCAGCCGACTGGGCCTCAATCTTCTATTGAATTTTTTTGGTCTTTGGTGAAACTCCAGTTCTGGGGTGTATTGACGCACCATTTCCTTACTATTACTCCCAGGTCCACTCTGCCCCCGGAATGGTAGTACCGGTAAGGGTCCCATCTATGTGTAATATAGATTTGTTTGAAAATGATTCGTATTAGATAGGAATACTTGACACCGTAATTGAAGCTATTATTGTTTACTAATGATACTTTTTTTGAAAACATATGATTGCTTGCAAATTATTTTTGAAAACATATAATTGCTTGCAAATTATTGGTGTTAGATAAGAATAACTGAAACTATATAACCATGTGCTAACAAATGATTAGATAAAAATGCAATTATATAATTTACCGAGTTATATGGTATCAAGTATTCCTATCAAATACAAACAATCATATTTAACTATTGGAGGGGATCCTAATAGGCACTACCACTCCAAATCAGAGTGGACCTGGGAGTAATGGAAATGAAGATGAGAGACTCCATACTCCCCAGAGCTACAGAATTAGAGCCGCACAACCAGATACAATTTAATTTTGGAGAGGTATCTTACCCCTCTTAGGGGATACAGTTGTCGTATTCTAATCCCTGTCGATAGGAATTGTATAATTTTGGAATTCAATATAAAAGAGTTAAATCTTATCGAAATACGTTGAAATACAATATAAAAAATCTCGCATGAAAAGTAGGAAAATAAGCAGATTCATTGATTGATTTTTAATGGCATGTCAACCCTTCTAGCGTTATTTTATGCCAAGAGGTTAGAGAATCGCATTCATTGTACATTGATAATTACATTTTTATGGAGTTGTTTCTTAAGAGGTTTTTTTTTTCGCGTATGCTCCACTTGAATACGAATAATCTTTTGAATAGATGTGTTTTACCCATAGACAATACCCGAACAGGTACTACTGGGAGTAATGGAAGGGGTATTCTGTAATACGTAGATCTCCAAAACTTGAGTTTCACTATTAGATGCAGTTTAGTATAATACCCAAGACATCCCCAGCCCAGTCGGCTGGGCTGTAAAATACACCGACTGATTCTCTGCAAACGAGTGGCCCGGATATGACATTAAAAATCTGATGGTGAGGCTCCAGTAATACTGGATCTTTAGGGAATGCGGAGTACCCCTTCATTACCATCGCTCCCACGTCCATTCGGGCCTGAAATGGTAGCGACAGATTATGTCTTATCTATGAGTCAAATAGAACTGTTTGACATCCAAACTATGTTTAACTGTGTGCAAACAAATGATTCATAGTAAATTAAGTTATTCGTGTTTGATAGAAATACTTGAAAAAATTTAACTATGTGCAAGGCTGTGGCTCATATAAAAACGTTTTAAAATCATATTTAATATATATGTATAAACAGGATTTGGCATTAAATAACCTACAATGGTTGATATGCTATAAAACCAAACCAAACTCAGACATCCCTTTTTTGGGATGGGAATTTTATTTTTCTACTGGGTATACAGTCAGAATATTCTTTTACCCAACCAACGAGGCGTGAAATATGCATTTTTGTCATTTGAGACATTCAATCTATTCTTATTTCTCAAATGTTACCTTTCGCTCCCTAAAATTCAGTTTTCGAACGTCATATTTATTGATCTCCTTCTAATCCACAGGCATTTGTTAGCATCTCAGATAATCCCATCAATACCCAGAGGTCGATATTGAACACTTTTTGCGATCCTTGCAAATCCCCCCCCCTTTTTTTTTTGCCTGCGTTTCATCGTTTACTAGATGAAAAGAGACATCAACAAAGATTATTTTTAAAAATCTACGATTTAAATTCAAGAAATTTTTTTGTCAATCTTTTCATTCAAATCTATCTCAGCGTAACCAGTAGGTTGTACAGATGTATGTGGGAGAATGAAATGAGAGAGACCGAGAGAGAGAAAAAGACAGAGAGAGTCTATAGTAGGAAAAACTCTATATATCCCTGTCAGATACTCTCTCTCTCTATCTCTATCTCTCTCTCTTTCTTTCTTTCTCTCTCTCTCTCCATTGGGTAAGTGGGTAGAGTATTCGTCATGTCCCGGGAGACCGGGGTTCAATCCCAAGTCGAATCATACCAAAGACCCCAAAAAATGGTACTTGATGCCGCCTTGCTTAGCATTCAGCATTATAAGGTACAGATCAATGATAAAGTGGAGCAATTCAAGGAAAAGAGTTGCGCTCTTCCCTACACCTCGCTGTAGTAGCTATTAAAAAGGGAGCCTTCGGGTCGCCCTCGACAAGTGTCGCTAACTTTACTTACATATATAAACTAAAAAGGGATTATTTCCATTACGACTACTGTGACTTTAAGTTTCATGCGCCAATATTTTTCCTCTCTCTCTCTCTCTCTCTCTCTCTATCTATCTATCTATCTATCTATCTATATCTCTGAACATTTCGACATATCACACAGTTTTTATCCAACAAAATGTGTCGTTTGTTATACAAGCAGTCTTTAATTTCAATATCCATTGCTTAATCTAACTGGCTAAATTTGAATATCACACATGTAAAAGTACATTACGATGAAGAATGATATACAAATAGAAGAATGATATAGAAAGGAAAGAATATATTGTAAAAGGGAAGAATAATACAGAAAGTAAAGAATAATATAGAAAGGAAAAAAAATTGTGCATTTTGATGGCAGTATATTTAACACAAAGAATATTGACAGTTACTTTTTCATTTTTAAAGGGTTCTAATCTGATTGTTCTGTAAATCTTCTTTTAAAAAAATAAAATAAAAATAAGCAATCATTTGACAGCAACTGTTCGTCCCTCTGGTATGATGGCGGCAGTGGTGCTACAGAGAATGACCAGCAATCTGCATTGCATCAGCCACTCCACGATGTTTAAAACCCTCAAGCAAAAAATAATTTCCATTTGTATTATCTTTCGGTTGGGATGGGTTGGGTTGGGTTGGTAGCTTTGGTTTTATGGCATATCAACTATTATAAATTATTTAATGCCAAATCCGGTTTATACAAATATATTAGATATATATGATTTGCAAAGTTAAATCAACAAAGAAAAATGGTTCTAAGTGTTGCTTAGTATCACCAACAATTCAATTAAACATCAGTCATTTATTTACACACAGTTAAATAATTTAACAATTTTATTCCAAACAATTTAATTTAGCATAAGTCATTGTTTGGACACCGTTTGAATGTCAAACAGTTCTATTTGACCAATTGAAAGGACCCTATCAGAGTGGAGCGATGCCAATGAAAGCGTACTCTGCATTCCCCGAAGCTCCAGCATTACTCGAGCCTCACCGTCAGATTGTTTAGTGTCAAAATCAGGACACCCGTTGAAGGGGGGGGGGTCTTACCCCTCTGCAGAGATTTAGCCAGTGTATTTTACAGCCCCAGCTGACTGGGCTGTTATCTTTGTAGAAAACTGTAATTATTATTATTTGTTAGTTATGCCTTTTACGTATCTTCGATTTTTACTTTCTTTTCACATCAACATTTAAAAAAAAAAAAAGAATCTTTGCACCCATCATATACACAATTAATATAACATACACATTCAGATCAAATTCTGAAAAGTAATTAATCCGATAGTTCCCAAAAATGCACTTTTAAATTCATTTTCTTACTGTTTTTTTTTTTTTTTTTTTTTTTTTTCTGGGGCCATCCAATTTAATCTTAAAATGTTAAACGCTTTTGCTGTTTTTGATCTGATTAAGTATTTTTTTCAAAAAATAACTCTATAAGTAAAAAAATTCCTAGTAGACTTAGTTTTTGAAATCCGTCTTGACAGCAAATTTCAAGTTCGAAAAATATTCAAAAATATTTACTATAATTTAAAAATTCCATTAGTTATTTTGAAAGTTTCGGTAAGATTATGAAACACATAAAGGTTTTTTGTGGTTGTGGTGAATTGTTGATATATTTGGGAGATACTCCTTTGTTTTCTTAGCCCATTCACTTGTTATCTTCTTTTCATGTCGAAGCTGTAAAAGGACGTAAGGAAAAAGACTGAGATGCCTTTAGTCTCAACTTGTGGGGTACGACTATTCTGTAGTGAAAATATTTTCCTAAACCAGTAGAAATAGTCATGCTCCCCCAAATAAGGCATTTGAAAAACTTAAAGGAATCATCAGAGGCAGCTACTAGCAGGAGAGACACAACGCGTTGTTAAGTTCGGGACTTAACAAGTACGTGCGGCCCTAGGTAGCAGCTGAGAGAAAAAAGGTTCGTCAGTCCAAGTCGAGGTGATAAAAACTTCAGAGGCCGAGTTTCTCTTTGGCGCTAGAAAGCCCCTCTTTTTAGGTGTGCGCTGATTTCGCTTCTTGTAAGAGGCCTCCTGGGAAACTGTTACTTTTGTATTTATTCATTTTATTTTATTTCATTTTTTATGTTATTGTCTTTTCTTATTTCCCGTCGAGATCACCTGTCATTCTTCTTTCTAGTAAAATAAAAGTAAGTAAAGTTGGCGACCATAGTCGAAGATGACCCGAAGGCTCCCTTTTGAATAGCTACTACACCAAGGTGTAGGAGAGGGCGCTTCTCCATTCCATGGATTGCTCCACTTTACCCTTGATCCTTACCTTATAAGTGCTAATTTCTTCTTTCTAGTAAAGTAATCAATCCTAATCTCTCCAATATAATCTTTTACTCTTTTTTATGATTTTTGCTACTCTTCTTTGTATACCCTCCAATCTCAATATAATATTTCAGTTTCCATGCAGAGACACTGGAGCCCAAGCCTGAGTACAATATTCTATGTGGTGATTTATTAGGTGTTATTTTTAAAACAACACAGAAGCAACCTAAAAGAGAAACAGTGGAAATAAGTAGTCACCTCAGTTTTATCAGAAGACAACAACATTCATATGACATTCTAGTTTTTTGACAATAACCAGAGAATGTTCGGAAACATTTTGAGCCGGGCGGGGGGAGGGGGAACTCTAGAGAATTCTTACTCTTTCTTTACATCGCTTACCTTGTACAGAAACAAGAAAGGTTTATCAAAAGAAATAAGGTAACATTAACCGGATATTGTCTGGACGATGGTTTATAACAAAATGAATAAAACACGTCACTGCGCAGGTAGGCTTTGCGCATCCACCCGGTTGAAATGTAAAAATGAATTTACAATTTTAAAAAAATCCTTTTTTCAACCAATCATGAAGTTTTTCGGAACTGATTCGGTTCAGTTTAGCATGTCAACCAAGTTAAATGGTTCAATGTATATAAACTGGCTCATTGGCCAAGTGGGTAGAGTGTTCATCAATGGTCCGGGAGACCTGGGTTCAATCTCAGGTCGCGTCATACCAAAGACTTTTAAAATGGTACTTGATCCCTTTTTGCTTAATACTCAGCGATATAAGGTACGTATCAAGGGTAAAGTGGAGCAATACAGGGAAATGAGTAGCGCCCCCCTAAACCTCGGTGTAGTAGCTATAGAAAAGGGAACCTTCTAGTCACCTTCGACTATGGTCGCCAACTTTATATATATAAGCGCTCGGGACAATTTTGGGAAATTCATTTACCAATTCCAACCTGAAACTAAGACCCTTATCAGGAAACTTGAAAGGATCTTAAATAAATTATACGGACAATTTTTTTCTTTATTATTTTATGAAACATGCTTAAATGAAAGACTACAGCCTACCACACACACACTCATATATATATATATATATATATATCATTAACTTTTTATAACTATAATTCTGATTGTGTAAAAAGAAAACAGATGATACAATTTGCAAATAAAAAATCCTACACAAACTGATATCCGGAAAAAAAATCATTAAAAAAAAAGACTAAAAACATACGCACAACTTAAAAATAATCAATCAATAACGCATGTCTATCCAAGAGAAAAAACACCAACAGAATTTCTTAAGCCATATACATATATATATATTGTCATCCACAGACAGACTCAACAGACCGACATGCTCCTGTTGGCGAAGCTTAGAACATACTGACTGTATCCACTGCAGAGGGATACCCCTACGACCAAAAAAGCAAAAGAGGAAGTTCTGGATATGACACTAAATAATACTGGATGGTGGGGATCCAGTTCGGTTAATCTGAGAAGTATAGAATAACCCTTGTTATACACAGAAATCTCTTTTGATTTACAAATACATTTCAAACCAACTCACCAAGCAAAATGAATAAATAAAGAAACAAATAAAAACATCGTGAGCGTTCGTTTCTGTTGAAAAAAAGGTAACATTAACCGGATATTGTCTGGACGATAGTTTATAACAAAATGAATAAAAGCTCTGCGCATCCATCCGCTTGAAATGTAAAAATGAATTTACAATTTTAAAAAATCCTTTTTTCAACCAATCATGAAGTTTATAGGATTTACACTCCGATATTTTAAACTGGCCGTACTGCCACTTGTTCCCGAAACAAAGATGGCGGACGTCAGTAAACTAATCAGTCTCGGGAACCTATTGGCCAGGAAAACCACGTGGTTAGTGCTCACAACTACGTCCGCAACTTCAATTTTTGTCCCGTGTTTTTGGAGCCTACAGCATGACAAAGATTGTCTATAAATACTCTCATATTCCAACACTCATTCTCTTTCCATTGTGGCTTCCAGAGAGAACACTCTCACTCTCTCCATTTCGACTAACAGAGTCAACACACGCTTCCTCTTTTTTACATTTGACTTCCTGCTGTCAATCGCAACCATTCTCTTCCTTTTTCGGTAAGTCTTTTTCCAGCCTCGAACACAACCACAGAAATTTCGTCAAACCCCGAAAGAGACAAACAACCAACATGGGAGAAGACACATGCCTTCTAGCACACGTTGCTATATTTCTATATATCATTACTTTACATGAAATACTTAGTCCACATACATTTTGTAATCGACAGGACACTTTCAATATTTAGTCTTTTTCTATAATATCTGTGTTAGTACACACATACACACACACACACACAGGAATATTCAATAGACAATATTAGAATATTTGTAATGTTTCTTTTTTATGAATTTCTTGATATATAAATTTGATTTTGTTTGTACTGCTTTGTTTTGAATGTTCTTTTCTCTGCGTCTCTCACATCTTTAATTCATTTGCCTTTTCAACTATAAACCAACAATAAATTTTGGGGGAACAAAATATTCACCAAACATACCACCACAAAATGGAGAGTAACATATCCACTAAAAAATTACATATCCCCACAAGTCTTTCGGAACTGATTCGAGCCCATACATGGCTATATAAACGGTCAACTAAAGTTCACAAAAGTCAGTGGTAGCGCGTCAATGATCTGTGACCTTACATTACAGACAACCAAGTCCCCAGCATTTCCACCACTAGACTAAGACCGCTCATGGCTTACCGACCTACGTTACACCGTGTAAAGAAAAAAGGCAACCTCTTGACAAAGAGGAACAGGCTTTCTTTCTCTTTCAGGCGATGACCAGCGATTTGACAACACCATTTTGCTGTCTGGTGTTTGGGCACCACGCATACGTCTTTGGACGTGGCGTTGGTTAGTCCCTTTCACCCAATAGCAGCTTTCTCTCGGTCAGCTTTATGCTGAAATATAAAAGATCCATAAATGAACTACAAACTTACCGGACTTGGACAAATTTCCAAAAGAAAACTAACCCTTATGGAAGCCCGAAATACCAAACGAGGACAAACACATGCATGAAACGATTAACGTATTTTTGACACCTTAACTGGGGGATTGAACCATTTCAATGTATTCAGGAAAAACTCCCTCACCCATGGAACCCAGTAAATAAAAGAAACGTCTTCGTCTCTTATCTGTTGCTGTCTTTTCTTTTGTATAATTCTTTTTGGGACTTTCTTGGGCAAGGCGTTACACCGACTAGTCAACGTGGGGGTAAAATAAAATAACCAAAATATGGAGTCAGATATCAAACGGCAACACAGCCTTGCCCTTTGCCCGTGACCTTCAGCCTTATACCCGACAACACCACTGTGCCGCAAACAAACAAACCAGCTACCGAAGAACAATTTACACCTACTCATCTCCTGACCCTTATCTGGTGAAAGAAAAAAGCCTGTATGTGCTTTATTATACCGATTTTTATTTATTTAAAAATAAACGAACGTAAATCCATTCCTCTCGCCCGTTGTCTCTTTTTAGAGTCCTATCGACTGGTCGAATAGATCTGTTTGAAAATTAGTTATAATTGATAGGTCTGTGTGCAAAATAAAACTTCTTAAGAAAGAATTAAACAAGAAAGTAAATATGTATGTACACTGAATACGATTCACTAACCTCTAGTCATAAAATAACCCTACGCGGGTGGTATTCCATTAAAATCTATCAATAAATAGATAGTCGTTACAAATATCATTCAATTTCACTTTTGTCTCTTTTCTTTCTTTCTACTAAATAACATGCCACCTAAGGTGATTTTCAGAAATTGTCTAAGTTGTCTTAATGGCAGTCAGATAACGTAAAACTAATACTTTTTGAGTCAACACAAATATGATCGTCTGCTAAATATCGATAAAAACACACAAAAACTAGTCAAGCAACTAATGAAAGACACTCGGCTTTGTACAAACGTAAAACTATCATAATAATGACCAGTTTTGCAGTTATACAAACGAGTTCTGGAAAACAATATTCTCCTAAAACTGACGTGAAAAAGCCTCTGAGAATAATTTTCTTCATAACGTTTGATTGAATCGTTTTATCTATCTCGGACTATTCATTGTTTACATACGAGAGTAGTTCACAAGCTTCTAAGCCTCACTCAAAAACAAGAGCCATGGCTGAATATTTTTCGTTGTGGCAACGCACAACTGTTGTATACTCATATGCAGATGCATGCAAAATCATAACAACGACACAATAAAGACGAGCGACACAGTTCCGAGAAAAATATACCTCTCACTTTATTAAAAGGGTTGGGTGTGAGAGGGAGTTGGAGACCGAACAGAACTGCAACATATTGACTCCCACTCTGTTGGCCATAACCACGTTTCTTTCCCGTTCTCCTTGGCTGCTCAACCGGGGGCCTGGGGGCCCACTCTGCTGGGTGCTGGTTTTCTCTACCGCATCTTATCTCCAACTCATCTGATCTCCAACTCGTCTGATCTCCAAACTGACTGACTTCCTGTCTTCACCCGGGTTATATAATCGTTCGACGTCCACCTTGTGGGCGTCACAAATCTCACTCATACAACCCGTCCACGGTCAAGGTTATAATATCCTGATATTCCTCGACCGGATGCACCTGTTATTTAAACAGGTGCATTTCCTATTTTGACAGCTTGGCCGTGAAAAAGCCTCAGAGAATATATCATTGTCAATATGCAGCACAACCACTTCTAATAAACTTAGAAAAACTAATTCAGATTTCTTTCTTAATTTTTGTACAGGTAAGGCCTATACAAGGGTGCAACAAATTTAAAATCTGGGTGGGGCTTAGAACTTTTTGAAAGACCCTCGTATACATATACATATATTTTTCTTCATACAACGTGTGAAAGCACGTGCGATACCCTGCCCTCATCTGGCGTCAACCAAGGGTGATAACACAGTTTCGGTAGCTCAAGGCGGTACAGTTTCGGTAGCTCAAGGCGGTAGCTCAAGGCGGTACTCTACCAAGCAGCTTTCGTCACAGGACAGGGTATTTCAAAGAATTATATATATATATATATATATATATATATATATATATATATATATATATATATATATATATACGCCAGATCAACTAAAAGCAGAGATTACATTGTACGTTCATCTTCATTTTTAGTGAAGCTTGTGATTTTTAAAAACGCGTTTACTTTCGGCCGTTTTAATGACTCATTTAAAAATAAGATTACCTACAATCTATTGACTTACAAATTACATACATAACCATTTAACTGAGTGTAAACAAATGAGTTCTGGCTGGTTTGCAAATGTTATCGACAAACTATGCGTTCACAAATCATATCTATAAAAAAGATCTGGCATAAAATAACCCACAAGGGTTGATAAGCCGTAAAACCAAACCGAACCAAACCAAAACAAAATAGAAATAAAATTGCATAAATATATATAAAGATTGTACTCTACAGTTTCAATGCCGTAGAGTTAGGTAATGAATAATACCTAATAATGTATCATTGTCAATAGACTTGTTGCTTCTTGTGTAGATCTCAAAAGGGGTGTATTGCTGTTTTTTTTTTTTTTTACAAGTAATGGAAAAAAAGGTTGACACAGAGCTGATTTTTAATTACCTACATTATTCAGTATCAACTTAAAGTCAGCTTTCACGTTGTTAGTATTTAACTGTCATTTTAGATGGCGGAGGAATCTATGTTAATTAATAAATTGCGATTATTTTTTTCACAGGTTTTGCTCGAGGGTGGAATTCGAGTAGTTCCTTCAACTCCGTTTTAAAGGATTCATTTTTATTTTTAAAAAAGCGTATCCTTTCACAGAAAATAAAACAACACTTTGAAAAAAAAGAAAGGAAAAAATAAAAAAAGACAAACGCGCCTTGTGCGTACAACTAACAACTATTTATTACCAAGTAAATAAAAATAAATAAAAAGGAGTTACAAAATTTTGAAGAAAAACTCTAGTTGCTAAAATTAATTGCTATTTTAGCGACCAATCAAAAAACTGAATCAAGTAACAATGATACAAATTGTTTCGAAAAAGCACTGGGTCACTCATGAATTACAAGGAACTAGTATCTTCAACAAAGATGACGGTACTTACAACCCCAAAAAAGATAGTTGTATGAATGGAAAAAAGATTTGGAAGAGTCTCTTAGGCGACAACATCTCTTGGGAAAACCTGTTCAGTGTTCTGTCAAGAATACAGCGAATATGCAAACACATGGGGGTTCATTCAACAATTCTTTCAGCACTTGTATAGGACAGCAAATTCAATTGCACACCTCATGGTTTGAGTCAAGACAGCACAAATTCCCAGATATAGGTACCATCATATTTCGCTTGGAAGAATACAGTTCAGCAGGGTAGTTCTAGTGGGCATCTCGTGGTCAAAGTCGTGACAGCACAAATTCACAGATATAGGCAACAGCATATTTCTCTTGGAGATGTTCAGCACACCAGCAAAATTCATTGAGGGATTTACTCCCTATTCACTATTTTCCCTTAACTGTAGGGAACAGCACATCCTGTGAAAATTCACAGGACAACAAAAATGACGTCTTCTCTGCTCTGTGGCTTCAGCAGGCGGTATCAGTTCCAAAAAATCATGTCATTTCCTTCCGGCGGTGACAACCATAAAAGTCCCTTCCAAAAAGAAGTTCCTATTAGAATAAAATAATTCCAACACATTGAGGCTTCAGTTTCAAATCACAAGAAAACTCCTAACTCATTACTATGAAATAATTCTGATATTCTCCTATCGCACAAGAAGTGAGGAAGTTGAAGAATTGGCCGCGTTCAATATCGTTTTTAAACACAGTACAAGTCGACCCAATCAATTTCGATTTGGAAACATCTTCTTAGTCACAGGATGAAAATACAATTTTCAGTTGACAATATTTGAAGAAAATGAAAAGGATGGTATTGCAGAGTAAAAATTTCAATTTTAGATAGAAGTTTTTACACTGTTCCCTCAGGCTCAAAAGATATTCGTCATAAAAAAGCCGATGAAACCTCTGTTGCATATCATCTCTAATTCGAAGACAACTTACAATTTCTGAATTATTGAAATGATTAAAAAATGTGGAACTTTCATTCTCAGCCATCCTAAGTATTAATCCCTCTTTGATGTATGGACTGATAAAATTGACTGGGGCAGTGATGTCTATCTGTTACGTTCCGCCCTCTGATCAAACAAACGACAACACGGAATTTGTATATAACAATATATATTTATTTTCTCGACGGACGCTTGTGTGAAGTAGGAGCAGTCAGGAGAGGAATTAGGATCGTTCGTCGATGAGGCTTGAACTTTTCGATGTCAGGAGACGATGGCCGAGACAACGCACACAGCGTGACGACGAGAGAGGTTTCGTGAACAGCGGGATCCTTTTTTCTCTGTCTTCTTCTGTTCAATTCGTCGGCCTTATATTACCTTCAAACTCCCACGCAGAGATAAAGACACGCTTCTACGCCTCTGCAATTTTTCCGATCTCAGGCGATTGGGATGTGTTACTTCCGCTCATTTGGAATGGCCTGTGTAAACGTCGTCGAGCGGAAATAACTGTCATGCAGTTCACAGGTCACTCTCTTCCGGTGCATCATTGAAGTGGGACCTTCACCTTGTCCCATATTATCAGCCGAGCACACCTGCGCGCTTTCTTTCGATTATTGGCCATTGGGATGTGTCACATCCGCTATCTTCGGAATTGGAGGTGTGATCATCATCGAGCGGAAATAACTATCATGCAGTTCATAGGTCAATCTCTTCCGGCGCATCACTTTTTTTTAAGGCACAGTGAGAATTTTTACCTTGTCTCATATTGTGAGCCAAGCTGTATTTTACATATCCCCATAGAGGAAGAGAGTTTATTGCATTTGTATATCTGAAAACAGCGTCAGCCGATCATAAAATTCAACTGCCTTTCTCCCGACAGCTTTATAAAGATACTGCTTTATTGTCTTAATCATTCGTTCAGCACTTTCGTAAGTATTCTCTAATTCTGATGTATTCTCACAGGTAACCAGCAAATTGTCTACATAAAATTTGTTTTTCAGCTCCCATGCACACTCATTGCCATTGAACTTAAGCAAGTGGAATTGGATCAAAAAATTTATAATAAATGGACAAGCCACAAATCCAAAATTAAGTGTTGTGTATCGAAAACCACAACATTTTCACCCACTCTTACAAAAAACAAAAAAAAAAAAAAAAACAGAAGTGTTTCTTATCGACCTCCGATTTTAATTTTATCATTAAAAATGTCTAGCAGATATCATCCATAAAAACATGGGAATTATTTCTGAAGTACAACAGAAGATCCAGCAAGTCATTTAAAAAGTTGATGCCAGCATAAACAGCTTCATTCAGCGAAAGGGCATTCCTAACTTTCATGGAGCAATTGAATACTGGCCTGATTTTAGTTGTGGTCATCCTTAATCACAGGGCGGTGAGGGATCCAAATACAATTGCCTTATTGTTCAGGAGAGACATTGAAACTCTCAATGATTCCCTCTCGGTCCTGTTCAAGAAAAGCCTCTGTGAATAGATTAAGGATCTCTCTTTTAGTTAGAGAGTCACTCACTCTATCCAACACCTTCAGAGAAATCGCATGGTTAGAGGGGACCAAATTTACTTTTTCCTCATCCCAAGAGATGATAATATAGTAAGATCCATCCTGAAAGGAAATGGAATCTTCAAACTCCTGGATTTTCTAGCAATCATAGGAGCTCAAGGTGTTCTCTGTAATTCGTAAAGCTTCAAAGGAAAACATGCGATCAAGGTTGTTTTTTTCGGCCGCCGGGTATTCAAAAACACTTTTTAACGGGTCAGCATAGTAAGATTTTGGATTCAAAGCAAAATTCACTTGAGTATGGAGAGAGGATTCCGCAACCAAAGTACTAAAGCTGTATTCTGGCATTCGGGTTACGACAGCACATTCAGGAGGACGGAAGTCCAAAAATGGAAGACATCCCCGAATAGAACAATGCCAAAAGAAAGCTTCCAAGCACAACTTCGCATACATTTTATTTTTTGGAAACTCTCTCCATATGCTGAATGCCGTCAATACCAATGGGTCCCTCTACCTTAATTTCTCCAGGGGGTGTCCTCGTGGTGTAATGGTTAAAGCGATGAACTGCGGAATCGTAGTACGCGAGTTCGTACTCCAGTCGCGCTATTATGTTCACTTTCGGGCAAATACCCTTGGGAAAGGTATGAACCCCCTTATTCTCCCTCCAGCTATGGGTAAATAGTAGGACGGACTAGGTTCTTCAGCCTTGTTGAGGCAACTAGTCTAGGAGAAGGAAAACTCTGAATTCAAACCTGTTAAACTCCGCTTAAAAATTGACCTTGTGTCATATCCTGCCCGAGCGGAGGGGTTGGTAAATAGTACCTTAATTTCTCCATTGACCGTTTTATTAAAGTCATCAGCAAGCTAACTTTAAATTTTTAGTCAAATCATCCAGCCTAGAAATAGGTAAATCTAAACTGATATTACGGTCAAACAACGCCTTAAACGACAAAGTGTTATCACCTACAGCGGTATTAAATGGGGCTTTCTTTAGACACCGCATATCTTCTCTTAAAAACATCTTTATATTTAACTGTAGGGCTGGTAAGGAGTCAATTTTTATACCTCGCCCTTTGGGAACCTCATCAGACAGGTAAGATCGTTGACTGCCCTAATCCAACAAGCAATTCAGCATGTATTTATGTCCATTTTTCGACATCGTGATCTTGACAAGGGGAAGCAACAATTCCTTGTGACAAGCCGAACTAACCGAAAGACTAGGTGAAGATGCCTTGTCCTTATCAAGACACAAGGAAAAGTAGTGGGCACCCTGCTTACAAGTTTTGCAGGGCTTAAACTCTCTCCTATTTCCCCTGCAGTCAGTACCCAAATGCCGGGGACTGACACATAAACAGCACAACTTTTTTTACTTTGCACTGCTTTAACTTGCTTTCCACGGTTGGGAACCTCGGGCACATAGAAAGAAAGTAAGAATTTGAATCACATAAGTTACATTTGAAAACTTTGCGGTGGAGGACAGAATTAGTATTAAAATTTTGTAAGCAAGTTTTATTTCTACAAGGAGGGGGGGTTGGCCTTACATACTGTGATTTTTGGCCTGTCCACAGGTTTATTCTGTGTGCATTTTAGAGTACTGATATCATCGGAAAAATGTTCTATCATGAAACTAATGCTAAAATAGTTACTGCTGGATAGCCTAATCATTTCCCTTTTGAAGAAGCCAGGTAGTTTATTAATACCACGTGACTAACCAGCTCCTCTCCGGGGGTTTCCCTAGTCATAAAATCCAAACCGTAGGAGGATTTCAGCTCCCAGAGGTTGGCTTTCACATGCGTACAAAAAGTTCACAGAGCATCCAAATCAAACTCTGCTTTGAGCTAGTGAGACAAATTTTCTGCAAATATTTGACTTTTTATGAGGTCAAGGTCTAAGAACTCACTTCTCAATATATCTAAGGCCATGAAATAACTTTCGTCCGATACAGAAAGATGCTCGATAACTTGAGTACTGAAGTAGCTCCTCAGAATTTGCTATTTACAGGCGCTGGTCTTTATCCCAATGACCAAATTCTCAAACTGCGCCAAGAACTTCTTAAGCGCCAGATTATTAGCCGTATTACCCGCAAATACAGTACATTTCAATTTGGGTAGTACCACTGGCCCTAGCAAATCCACACTATTGATAGGTGTAGTATCACGACAGAATGGATATGAATCTTCGCTCCCATATACTAAGCTTGCCTCTATAGCGTCCACCTCCCGCCAAATTCTTTGCTTAAATAAAACATTTGCATCCAGAAACTAATCAATTTCTTCTGGGTTTACTTCTTTCTCCGTATAATACTGCACTAGTTCTTCGGCCCTTTTATCAAAATTACTGATAATTAGGCTAATTTCATTTTTAAGTCAACTAAAATTCCGTTTGTCCGGACTACTTGCTGTCAATAGTCTATTTAACCTTCTTTTTAGGAAGTCTAAAGCTTTGGTTAGTTATAACACAGTTTTGTCAGCCATGATGAAAGTTCAAAATTCACAAAAAACACCAAAATAGAAGGAATGAATAGCTCAAGAATTGCATGCACCAGTTTATGAAAGCTTCAGCCTAACTAATACTGTCAAAATTTACAGCCACGAAAAAAAAAATTGATTTTAGCAAAGAAAGAAAAAGCATTATTTTTTATAAAAAAAACAAAAACGAATCCTTTCACAGAAAATAAAAAAGCTCTTTGAAAAAAAGAAAGGAAAAATAAAAAGACAAACGTGCCTAGTGCGTACAACTAAGAACTATTTATTACCAAGTAAATAAAAATGAATAAAAAGAAGTTATGAAATAAATAAAAATAAATAAAAAGGAGTTACTAAGTTTTGAAGAAAAACTCTAGTTGCTAAAATATATTGCTATTTTAGCGACCAGTAAAGAAAAATACTGAATCAAGTAACAATGATACAAATTGTTTCGAAAAAGCACTGGGTCAATCGTGAATTACAAGGAACTAGTATGTCTTCAACAAACAAAGGTGATGGTACTTACAACCCAAAAAAAGATAGTTGTATGAATGGAAAAAAGATTTGGAAGAGTCTCTAAGGCGACAACATCTCTTGGGAAAACCTGTTCAGTGTTCCGTCAAGAATACAGCGAATATGCAAACACATGGGGGTTCATTCAGCAATCCTTTCAGTACTTGGACACCTCGTGGTCAAAGTCGAGACAGCACAAATTCACAGATATAGGCAACAGCATATTTCTCTTGGAGAGGTTCAGCACACCAGCAAAACACATTGAGGGATTTACTTCCTATTCACTGTTTTCGTTTAACTGGAGGGAACAGCAAGGTTTAAAAACCCGCATATCCTGCAAAAATTCACTGGACAACAAAAATGACGTCTTCTCTGCTATAGATAGAGCAGTATCGACACGATACTGCTAGATACATGATACAGATAGAGCAGTATCGACACGACCGCTGCCTGGAAGAAACTGCGTTTCATTTTATTGGTCAGGTCTGACTTCCATATGACCGATAGGCTTCAACCGAAAAGGGTTATTCTCTTAGCAGGCGGTGTCAGTTCCAAAAAAGCATGTCATTTCCTTCTGGCGGGGACAACCATAAAAGTCCCTTCCCAGAAGATATTCCCATTAGAATAAAATAATTCCCACACACTGAGACTTCAGTTTCAAATCGCAAGAAAATTCCTATCATGTGAGATCTACCAACCAATAAGAGCACATCTACCTTATTTGAAATAACTACCAAACTTCTCCACGGGTAGGATGTGACAAATGGCTGATCTTTAAACTGAGTAAAGCTGGCTTAAATTCAGATATTTTCCTTCGCCTATCATCATCATCATCTTGTCGTACCACCAGCACGGATATCCCTGATCCTCTCTCGCCACTCCTCCCTATCGTTCATCGCTTCTGGCCGGTCCTCAGGGCTACATCCCTTATCGGCACAGAGCTGTTGTATGTAGGTTCGAGCTGGTCGCCCCGCTTTTGCTCGGCCATGTGAAGGGTCCATAGGAGTACGTCATTTATGAGCTCGTCCCTGCTTCTCTAGCAGTGTCCTGCATGTCTGGTTCGTCTAACTTGGATAGTTTTCGTGATAGGTGGTAGGTGGCCGTATAGCTGCTGCTTTATGGGGTGTTGCCTCCGGGACTTGTTCAGTATTGCTCGCACCATTCTTGTATAATTGCCATCAAACTTTTTCTCTATCCGTTTAGTTAACGTCCATGTAGTGCATCCATAGAGCAGTATCGACACGACCGCTGCCTGGAAGAAACTGCGTTTCATTTTATTGGTCAGGTCTGACTTCCATATGACCGATAGGCTATCGATAGCAGTCCATACCTTTGTTAGTCGCGTGTCGATGTCAGTCTCGGTTGATGAGACACTGCTTCCAAAGTAGGGGAACTTGTCAACTAGTTTCAGAGAGCTACCGTTTAGTGTAGAAATGTCGCCTGTTTGATTAAAGCATGTATTCCGTTTTGTTGGTTACCTAACCAAGACTAAAAACTTAGTCTGCCCTACTATTTTACCCATTGCTGAAAAAACTTTGACAACTAGCAGAATTTACACATATACGTGACCCATTTAGATATAAAGTCTTCCACGGCCAGAAAAGGACTGGCGAAATTTAATTTCTGTGCAGTCGGCTCGACGCATATTTTCCGAATGAGTTGCTGAAACTAAATCGAAAATTAGAATTAACTTTGCTGAAGATTAAGAGAAACTAAACTGCTTCATTTTTTAAAAAAATCCTAATAAGCATCTTACTTGTTTGTTTGTTTATTTTTTTATCTAATTGTGCTGTTAATTCATTGTTGGTGGTAGGAGTGCTACTGTCACCAATACGCAGAAAAAACGAAGCTAGCAGAGGGAGCAAGGGAAAGTGTAATCCAACGTAAATAAAAAAAAACATTTTATTCATTTGAGACCACCGTTTTCCTTGATTTCTTGTTGTCAAGACGATCCGGTCATTTCTTCACTTTTATCGGTGTATTGAGAAGTGGAGAAAATATTTAGTCTGTGGGGGGAGTATGTAATTAAGTTATTTCAGTGGATATACATCCGTATTTTACAGGTATTGCTCCCAATATTATTTCCTCCATAATTACAACACAAAACTTTACAATCACGTGAAAGAAATGGAATAGAACACAACGAACATTAAACAACAAAGAATTTAATATGCATAAAACAGAATATGAAAACAAATAAAATACATGATGTGTAAATGACCTTTTGGAAAATAAAGTTTGGCAAGAAGAAAATAAATTTGTTTAAAGGTGTGTGTATGTTCATGTTAACGGAGTCCGTAAATAAGTCGTTCTTACTTAAATTAAGTTCATGTCTTGTTTTATGATTGTGGCGACAGCGTGTCGCGTTGATGAAAGAAGTTTGTCGGTTTTTTCTTTTGAACGTGATTCGTGGCCATCTGTAGCTAGGTCATGAACTTTGGTGTGGAAGAAAAGGAATTTGCCGGACAGAGTATCGGCTACTGCTTTACTGACTTCGTAGCTTCGTCCTCGTGGTGTAATGGTTAAAGCGATGGACTGGGGAATCGTAGTACGCGAGTTCGTACTCCAGTTTCGCTATTACGTTCACTTTCGGGCAAATACCCTTGAGAAAGGTATGAATCCCCCTTATCCTCCCAGCTATGGGTTAAATAGTACCACTACTGTTCTTCTTGGAGAATGGCTTTGGCATTAAATAACCTACAAAGGTTGATATGCCTTTAAACAAAGAAACTAAAGAAACCGCACGAATAGGGTGCGATACAAGGTCAATTTTTAAGTGAAGTTTGACTGGTTTGAATTCAGAATTTTCTTTCTCCTAGACCGGTTACCACACCAGGATTAAAGAGCTCAGTCTGTCCTACTATTTACTCATAGCTAGAGAGAGAATAGTTGGATTGATACTTTTCCGAAGTAGAGAGGTGGTCGCCGGTGCAGGAGTGGTAGTTACCGCTGCGGTGAAGTGGTCGCCGGTGCAAGAAGGTAGCTGCTGGTGCCGTCTCAAAGAGTATTAGACTTTCTGAATTAGACCTGAAAAGGGTTGTTAGATTGAAAGGCTAGTAGTCGTGTCTGCTGCATTGTGCCGTCTCAGGAGGTGTTTGGTAAGACTTTCTGAGTAGCCATGAAAAAGGCTTTTAAGCTGAGAGGCTGGCAATCTTCCTGCGTTGTCTGCGACTGGAATCTGGACGTCTGCTTCAGTGGAAACCTTGATACTTTTAGCGCCATGTGAAATGCAAACTGCTCCGTCCAGGTTTTGAACTCGAGTCACCGTGTACATTTCCTACGACGGTAACGATTTCACTACAAACGCGTCCTCAAGATCAAGAGAATAACGTATTTAGTAATAAATTTGATGTTACACAAACTGATGATCTTTCACCTTTACATTGCTTTCCTCAACGCCATATTGAATTCTTTTATAACCAAAACAGTTAACTTCAACACCTCCATACTCTTAATAACTTTTATAATTGTCCCCTGCTATAGGTTTAAATAGTTCCACTTCTGTTCTTCCACAAGGATGGCTTCGGCATTAAATAACCCACGAATGTGGGTTAATATGCCATTAAACAACCAAACCAAACAGCTCTGTCAGTGAACTGTAAGCGTTCTTTATGTTCTTCCGTGAAACAAACTTGGTTGTTCTGTCCAATACAAGAAGTCACGTATTTTATACAAGTAAAGTTGTCTCTCTTTAGTCGAGGGCGACCAGAAGGCTCCCTTTTCAATAACTACTACACTGAGGTGTAGGGGAGGGCGCTACTCCTTTCCCTGGATTGCTCCACTTTACCCTTGATACGTACCTTATATTGCTTAAGCAAGGAGGTATCATGTACCATTTTTAAAGTCTTTGGTATGACACGACCTGGGATTGAACCCAGGTCTCCTGGACCATTGGCGAACACTCAAACGATTATAGGAAGTGATTATTTTCCTTGATTATTGTTGTCAAACTTTGCTTAGTTGTAGTAAAAGTTATAAATTTTAAGAGAAAATTCTCAGAAATTCCTTGATTTGATATCTTAATTTGTAGTTCTTTCTTTCCAGGTTAGTAAGCAGTTGTCAGAGTCTCCTGGACCATTGGCGAACACTCTACCCACTAGGACATTGACAACAGTCAGTTTCTCACCAATGCGTTCATCAGACCAGACTTTGCCTGATGAACGCAGAGGTGAGAAACTCACAGTTACCAAGCATCGTTGAATCTATGTCTACGCAATCCTAAAGTTGTATAGCATGATGAAGGAATGAATGACCATAACATTTTCTTTACAAAAATATATATCTCTTTTTATTACTTCTCGAAAGGTCCAAAATTCTGTAAGTGCGAGGGAAACAGGGAGAGAGAACGCAAATACAGACTCATTGAAGACTGCTATATTGACCTTTTCTCAATTCACGTTGTGCTTCCATATTCAGGGACCAACTTAGCACTTCTGCTTCCTTGAAGACTGGTTCTCGAACGAGTTCTGCCGGGAGCAACTTGGCCCTCGCTGCTTGTTATACTACTAGGAGAAAGGATTGAAAATATACGATTTCAAGTATGAAATAAAAAAACCAGTGTAAAGAGTTTTTGAATTATATCAGCTGCCTGAACTATCTGACTCCAACTAATGTTGAAGAACAAGGGTGGCTGAAAAGTTCATTGGCTGAGTAAGATACTCTCATGGAATGTGACCAAATGAAGTTTAATTTTCAACCTAGAGTTATGTAGTCTTTTACTCTCGATTAATTATGGCTTCTTGTCGCCATTTTGCTTTCGCGATCCAAATGCCGTATTTTCTTGTCTTCATTGTTCGATGATCTTTGCTTAGATGAACAATAAGAACACATCTTTTGTGTAGATTATTTATTCACTTCAAATATATTACTGACTCCCAAAGCAAGTTGAAAGCACCTGAACAATATCGACCAGAGATGGAAAATTAAGTCCTTTCAATTCGACTGAACTCGGCTAACTAAATCAAAGTGATAATCCATCCTCAAAACTTCTACAATTTCAGTCAGCTAACCTTCAACTGTCAATCACACTAATTCGACGCCAACGGTTTCCGCTTATGAAACAACCGTTTTACATATTTCAAAACCACGCTACTTGCCAAATAAAAGATCCAGTCAATCTTTTATTTTACAATAGTTTCTTAGGCGGTCCATGCACTTCTTCTATCGGTATTGCAGTCCTTTGATCTCAGTCAAAAAAGGAGAGATGATGTCATTATTTGTGCTTTTCAGCCAATGAACTTTTCAGCCCGCCCACGTTACCTGCGTTCATGTTTTTCCGGATAAATTTGTTGGGTAAACATTTTAGTACACATTGACTATAAAATAAGAGGGAGGGATCCTCGTGGCATAATGACTAAAGTGCTAAATTCTTAGCTTCGTAATAAGCGAGTTTGAACTGTCACGTTCACTTTCGGGTATGAGTCTCCTTATCCCCCCCCGATAAAGGTTAAATAGTAACACTGCTATTCAACAAGGTCAGCTTTGGCATTTAATAACCCCCAATAGTATCATCTCTCTTCTTCTTAAACAATAGTTTTGGCATTAAAAAGAACTATATCTGCAAAGGGGTAAGACCCCACCCCAACGAGTGTCCTGGATATGACACAAAAAAATCTGATGGTGAGGTTCCAGTGATGCTGGGGCTTTGGGGAATGCGGACCACCCTACATTGCTATTGCTCCCAAGACTACTCTGGCCCAGAATGGTAGCACCTGGTAGAGCCTTATCTATGGGTTAAATAGAACTGAACTGCATACTTATGCTAAACTGAATTGTTTGAATTAAAACTGTTTGACAAAACTGAATAGCTTACTAAAGAAATATTTTGACAATTAAACTGTATTTATGCTAAACTGAATTGTTTGAAATAGATCTGATTATTTGTATAAAAATGGATTTGGCATTAAATAACCTACAAAGGTTGATATGCCATAAAACCCAACTAGCCAACCAACCAACCAATCTACACCACACAAAGGAGCTTGTAGAATGGTCGGCTGCTGCAGTGCAGACATATTGGGTTCAATTCTTATTAGATAGCCTAATATTGTGACTTTGTACTAGACAAAATAAAGCTGATTAAATATAAATTATTCTTTAGTTGCCTACACTGGAACAAAATTTTCCATGTTTGTCTCTTAGAGATACTGCTAGTGGGAATTGCTAGTTGTTTTCTTTTATTTGGTTTCTTAGTCTAATGGCATATCAGCCTTTGTGGGATATTTAATGCCAGTAATTCTTGTAGAAGAACAGCAGTGAGACTATTTAACCTACAGCTGGATGGGGGGATTAGAGGGTTCATGCCTTTCCTAAGAGAATTAGCACTATGTGAAATACAAATAGCCTTGTCCAGGATTCGAACTCAGGTTGCCGTGTCTGTTTCCTACAACGATAACCGTTACAGCAAGAGCGCCTCCTGTTGAACTTTAACAGTTTATACCCATTCTGACAGTGAAAAAAATCTTCGTTTAACGACATATCAACCTTCGAGGGTTATTTAATGCCAAAGCCATCCTCGTAGGAGAACACCAGTGATACGATTTAACTCGTAGCTGGGGGGGATGTTAAGGGTGGTCATACCCTTTCACAGGGGTATTAGTCCAAAAGTGAAGGTAATATAGCTTACTTCAAAGCCGCAGTCCAGTATTTCAGCCATCACGCCACAAGAAATTCCTGAAAAAAATCTCTTTTTCAAATAAAATCCAGACAAAAATATGGCAGGAAATAGATGTGAAAGTAAGTTATCCCAGCCCAGACCCTATAAACTAACAAAAAGGCAATTGAAAACTTGTAGAGTTGCTAGTATTCAAACATTGAGAATGAAGAAAACAAGATTTATATAATACATTAGATCTCCCATAAAAAGAAATGTCCAGAGATATCGAGAGAGAAGGAGTACAAAGTAATATAGAAAAAGAAACGACGTATAAAAGCTCGAGATCCACGAGGGGCATAAAACTTCTTCGATTATGGGAGGTGTAATGATAATAAACAGAAATATGTGTAACTTGCAGGTGAAAGAGTGGGATAGATACAGTCATGCTACTAGGAGAAAGGATTGAAAATATACGATTACTATTATCAGTTGTTCTATCAAGTACTGACTCGAGTAATAATTTCAACACCAACAACTCAACCTACCCAACTATTTTCCTATCACTTGGAGAGGCGGAGAAGAACAAATGGATTCATATTGGATCACTAAGTAAGCATCTGTTATATCAAGCATATGGTTGTAAGGAAAGGACGAAAACACAGAGTCGCAAATCAAACAAGAAGACAAGTGAAAAATTTAACAATCGTATTAACAAACAAGAAACTAAAGATTCAAACAATTGGGTTGGTGAATATGAAAATCTGTGAGAAATTGAGAAGAAAAACGTTCGTAATTGTATCGATTAGAATGAATTAATTTTAGGAAATTTGACGTGTGTTGAATGGTAGTAGAATCGAGAAATAAAAATGTTCCAATATTTGTGCTGATAGGGGTGAGTAACAGACGTACGGGGTCAACCAAAGTTTATGTCGATAAGGAAGGAGAAACGTCGGCGTTGAAAAAGTGGAATGTCAGTGGGGGAGGTGATTCTCGGGTCATGCGGCTTCCATTAAAGGTCGCAGTAAGAAGGTAAAGACAAATTTAGGTGATGTTGAATGTTGCAGGCGTCACGGTCGATGTTCTTCTCTGTCTGTGCCGTTCTTCTCTGATTGGGCCTCGAAGGAACCTTGTGCTTAATAGTTCTCCCTTCCTCAAATCAGATTAACTTCGGTCTTTCTTTATTTTTTAACGCGAAGGTCATAGATTGGTCGAAAAATTACTTTTAATTTAATTGATTTCTTTTTTGGGGAGGGGTGAGAAATTCTATCAACATTTCACCGTGCGCAGAGCCTGTGCGCAGAGACACACTTTTCACTTTGGTAAAAATCTCGATCCCGGCAACATCCGGTGAGTTCTCTCCTGTCCTGTTAGTTGGAATTACCATTATTTTTTACGATAAATCAGATCTTTATCAGTCATATAACAGATCGAACCCACTAACAATATGTACTTACCCAACTCCTCCATCACGGACAGGATGTGACACTCAGTTTTTAAGTGAAGTACAGGTGGTTTGAATTCAGAGTTTTACTTCTCCTAGACTGGTGAAAGTAGTAGTGAAAGTGCTGGAGTTCGCCATTAAAGTAAGCGAGTTCGAACTCCAGTCGCACAATTACGTTCACTTTAGGACCAATGCCCTTGGGAAAGGTATTGATCCTCCTATTCTTCCCAGCAATAGGTTATTTAGTGAGTTCGAGACTCATTGGGTGCCCCTTATATCTGACTTTGTGTTACAACTAAGCAAAGCTTAGTAAAGGATTATATCGGTGTACTTAGTTCGAATTTCCGCAAAAATTGCTTTAGGTTAATTTCGTGTAAATGCTCGTGGGGAAAGCCTGAATCCATCTCCCCTAAAAGCGTGACTGGAAGCTGTTAAAGCTAAATTATCTCATCTCCGATTTTCTCATCATCAAATAAAAGTAACATAGATAAATAAATAAACAAGATGGAGGTTTATTGCCGTTTATCTTACTATGATTTACTTTGGAGGTGCCTGTGGTGTAATGGTTATTCGTAGGGGAATGGACAAGGCAACACGAGTTCAAATCCTGGACGAGGCTGATTGCATTTTACATAGCACTAATACCCTTAGGAAAGGTATGAATCCAATTATTCTCCCTCCAGCTATGGGTAAATAGTAGGACAGACTGGGTTCTTCAGCCTTGGTGAGGCAACTGGTCTAGGAGAAGGAAAACTCTGAATTCAAACCTGTTAAACTCCGCTTAAAAAATTGACCTTGTGTCATATCCTGCCCGAGCGGAGGGGTTGGATAAATAGGATATTACTATGATTTATATATATTGATTTGTGGCTGATACTTCAGTTTTGGAACCATGGTACCTATTGCTGCGTTCTCTAGATTCAAAGTAGAATATTGTTTTCGTTTTTGTTTTTTACCATTGCCATTCCTTATCATATTCCAATCCAAGCAGCCGTCTATAATGACAAACAAAAGTTAGTTAACTTGGAGTAGTTTGAGAATGTTTTCTTTTTTTTTTTTTTTTTTTTATTGAGGTAGCTTACAAGATTATCAATCGATTTCAGACTGTTCTTTATTTATCTAGTAATAGAATCACAACGTTTTCGTTCCGACTATTTCGTTCACAGCTGCAAATTGTATGCTTCCCGTAATGAATTTTTGTAGTAGTATAAGAGCTATTCAACACTAGTACTTTCAAAAAATGTTCGGTTTGGTTTCTTTGTTTAATGGCATATCAACTCTTTTTAGGTTATGCCAAAGCCATTCTCCTAGAAGAACAGTAGTGGTGTTATTTAACCCATAGCTGGGAGGATAAGGGGGTTCATACCTTTCCCAAGGGTATTTGCCCGAAACACTCAGTATTATAAGGTATGGATCAAGGGTAAGTGGAGCAATCCAGGGAAAGAAGCAGCATCCTCTCCTTCACCTCAGTGTTATAGCTATTGAAAAGGGAGTCTTTGGGTCACCCTCGAATACGATCGCCCAACTTACATTTAACTTACATATGTATATATACTCACCTTTTTTGCTCATTCCGTTACAAACTGTTTCATATGGTTTAAAAGCAAAAGAAACACAATCCTCAGATAGAAGTTTCTTTTCTTAAGCTGTGGCTGTATCGTTACTACTCTGTGGTTGCACCACCTGAACTCTGACGAAACGCTGAGAGAAAAAGCTAGATGGGAGCTATACAAGAATGCTTCGTGTGGCTGGAACAAATCTTGGAGGCAGCACCTTGCAAAACAGCAATTGCAGGGCCACTAACCTCCCATCTCACAAACCATCCAAGTAAGACAGATAAAACATGCGAAGCAATGCTGGAGAAACAATGACGAACTTATCACTGACGTTCTCCCTTGGAGTCCTACACTTGGACACACCAATGTTAGCCGACCAGTAAAAACTTATATACATCAACTCTGTGTGGACACTAGATGCAGTCTAGAGGATCTGTCAAGAGCAATGGATGATAGAAACCAAAAGCGAGACATAGAGGACTCTGTGCTGCCAGCATGACTTAATAATATATATATATATATATATATATATATATATATATATATATATATATATAGGAGAGAGAGAGACAGAGATAGAGAGAGAGTGGGGATATCAATTGTTAGTAATTGTTGACTGCCATCATTTAAATTTAATCTGAAATTTTTTTCTCGGTTGAGAAATGTCGTACGAATGACACAAAATCTTATTACGATGAAATTAATGTGTTGCATAGACTATAGATTGATTGATTGGTTTATGGCATATCAAACCGTCAAGGTTTATTTCATGCCTACAAATTCGGGAATTATATTCCTTGTAGATTTATATTAACATTTTTGTGGGTAGTTGTTTCATAAGAGATTTTTTGCACTTAGCTATATATCAAGTATTCATATCTAATACTAATAATAATATGCTTTCACATAATAACAGCCATTTGCTTGCACACAGTTATATGGTTTCAAGAAATCACTAGTAAACAACTAGAACTTCAAGTAACTATTCTTAATACAAATAATTTGCATACGGTTATATGGTTTCAAGTATTCCTATCTAGTACAAGTAAGTTTTAAACAGATCTATTCGGCCTATAGATAGGAACCTAATAGGTATGAGTACTCCAGATCAGATTGGATCTGGGAGTAATGACAATGAAGGGGTTCTCCACTTTCCTCGGGTCTCCAGAACTGGAGCTTCATCGTCATATTCAGTTTGGTATCATGCCCAGGACACCGGGGGGTGGGGTTTACCCCTCTGTAGGGAATACAGTAAGCGTATTGAAGCCCCGTCGATTAGGCGAACAGATTTTAGATATTTTTAACGACACCTGTTGTCGCCTTATCAAAAATGCGTGGAGTTTTCAAATGTTGGTGCTCTTAATGCTTTAAGATCTATCGGGGGGGGGGGTTGACGACAAGAAAGCCGATATAAGGCCGGGAATCCCCGTAGTGTGTACAAAGCGATTGAACGTCCATTGTCATGCCGTTTAACACATCAGTACACGTATACTTGTTCCTCTCACAACAATCATAAGAGCGTGTCATTGTAATTCGAGTAAGTAGTAAGTTGGGGACGATCTGTATGTTTGGTCGTGCGTTTTTTGTTTGTTTTTTGTTGTTGTTTTTTTGGGGGGGGCGTTTTTTTGGTTGTTTTTTGGGGGGGTTGTTTTTTTTGTTGTTTTTGTTGTTGTTTTTTTTTTTTTTGGTTTATGTTTTATTTAAAAAAAAAACCTGAAGATGAATAAAAATGGAACTACAAAGTGTTTCTTCGGTTGTCCAAATTAAACATTGTTTAGAATATGTGTATATTAGTATTATTTGTTTTGTTATATTTTTCTTGACGACCTGTGAATCTGTTGGTCTCTGGTATGACAGCGGTCAGTGATAATATTAACATGAAGACCTCTTTTGACATGCTACGTAAATTGCATGGGTAGCATAACAAGAAATAGCCCTGTTTCCTAAAGTAAACAGAATGCAGATGCCCCAGCGAAAATGCTGCTGAAATAGTGTGGGTGACATGCTTGAAGAGTCGAACGCTGCAAGCAGAAAAAGAATAAGAAGTACACCTGTTTCTTAAAGTAAATAGGACGTTGGTGTTTCCTCCACGGAAGTGCTGCATAAGTTACGAGAGTGGCATATTAGCCAAGAGGCTTGTCCGCGTGCAATGCGTAAGCGGGAGGTGTGACCAGGGATTGCGTGGGCGTCTGGAAAATTATATAAACCAACGAAGACTTCGACCCCGACAGAACGAAGCAGAAAGACAGAGAGGTTTTACAGAAAAAAACGCGCCGTCGTCCCACTGTGTGTGCATTTCAGCTATCCCCGGATCGCTTTTACTCTACATATACGTACATTTCGAGTAATAAAAAAAAACAAAACAAAAAGAAGCAGCTTATATTCACTATATACAACACTTCCATTTAGGAAGAAGTTTATGTTTCTAACAAGTATTTCATGTTTATCTATTTATATCGAGGATCTGAGTTATCAAAAAATGGCGTTCAGCATACTTACAAGCCACATAAAATTATTCAGCTGAAAATTGCAGTGTAAAGTACATATTTCAATAGAAACTCAGCCCGTTGCTCTCATAAAAATTTCGATATGATGTACTGTTTTATTTACATACAGACATAATTAAATTTTTTGTATTAGCTTAGAAGTGAAATATTAGATGATCGTTATTATTTCCTCTTACTTCCAGCTGTTTTTTATCGCAATTATTCAGATTGTCAGTCAACGGTTGTTAATAATCTTTGCAGATCGAAAATAAAGAATAAATTCTTTTCCTCCCTGGAGAGACATTAAAAAAGGAAATCCAAGTACCTCTGTACCATCGCCATGATACGGATACGTGTGAAACGTACATATAATGTTCATAACATATATACATAGAACATAGGAATCCCGAAACATGAAAAACACGTAACGACTTCTTAGTTCAGGTACGAAACCTTTTATTACCTTTGAGTTAAAGGTTTCGACATAAGGAAGAGAGATGCACAATCTTTCTATTCTGGATTTTCCATCTGCCCCTCCCCCCCCTATCACGTGCGCACCCGCCACAAGGCCACTGGCCTGGCTTCGGCGAGCTAGCGAAAGTCAACCGTCTTCTTCCGAGCCAGGAACTCAACTCAACTGACTTTTTCAAAATCCCCCAAATCCTCCGCGCGCTTCCGGTGCGTGACGTCATTCGCACTCTCTAGCCCCGTTTCCCATCTGGGCTATTGTGACATCTCTGAGTGACACGTCCGCTCCGTGTGCGCGCGTGAATACCTGCGTTAATGTTGCACCTGAGTAACCCATGCACTGAGTCGAAAGGTTCTCAGCCTAACTAAACCCAAAGGCATAAAACGAAATCCCTCGGCCATTATATTACACCTCCAAGATCTCTAACAAAACAACTAAAAAGAAGAGTATGGCAAATGACCCGTTAAAATACCTGGTAGCAGAGAAGATAGTCGAGTCCCCATTTTCCAAGGACCAATATCATTATAAGTATATCCGTGATATATTAAAATGTAAGTAAAGACAAAATAAACTCATTTACACATACAAGAGCACTTCATATCTACAATATGCATACCAAAGAATACACAAACGTGTCCCAACAGCTAAAACTATACACAAGTTGTTCTATGAACAACCAGTATATAGAAGGGGTACAGAAATGAAAAACGGCTTACTTGACGGCACCACTGGTAGTGTAATGGTTAGCAAGCTAGACTAGCAAACCTACAAGAGTGAGTTCAGGTTTCATTGGGTGCCCCATTCATTCGATCTTGTGCTACATCGAAGCAAAGAGCTTCGTAAATTACTACTTGAGAAGTATAGATAATATAGTAGTTTGGCCTTACTGTTCCTTGACAGGATAAGAACTCTGAGAGGTCGAGGTGGGTTTTCTGACGCTGTCTTATGACACCCCCACAGCCCCCGAACGGGCATATAATATATCCAAGGGAGATAATCGTTTATAGCACCCCTTTTCCTGTAAATAGCAGCGAATACAGGCTCCGTTTATTTATTCATTGTTACATTGTGGGTTCGATTTGTCCACATCTGGATGCCCAGGTGTTCGAATGGTCTACAGTATCTATCTAACGCACCATGGTACTGGGACGCGATGCAAGGTTGGATTAACGTACCATGCCCTACAAGAAGCATGCCCCTTGAGTGACAAGCGCAAAACTTGCTCATGTCCCGTCGGTATTCACATTCCATGGTACCTCAGACTCCGGGTAATCAACCCAGAACTTACTCTCTTTTTTAGGCTTGAGGAGAAATGCCGCCCGCCCATAAAAGAAAGGAATCTGCGAAGTAAACCCTTCGAAAAGATAAGTACAGCTTAAAACTGTTTTTCCTTCTACCTATCCTAAATATTGGGAATTATATATATATTCAGAAAAGGAAAGAAAGTAAATGAACGAGTGGACTTAGATAAAGAAAAGAGAAAGGAAATGTTTCTTAAATCTCATAATTATTTGTTTGGTCCTCACTAATTAAAATTTTGTTATATTTTAAATGCTCCCTCGTGTTGAAATATATTCGTTATGTTGTTTATCTATCGAGTTGCCTTCTTTTGTACATTATCTTTTTCAGCTTCGTATCGTTTTCATTTACTCTCGCTAAATGTCTTATTCGCCTTAAAAAAACATTACAAGGGAATTTTGGAAATTTGACTACAGTGAAATGTATTTTGTTTTAACCTAGAAGTCCATGCTTTCCGTTATCCGAGGGGGGTAAGAAAACGAAGGACTTGGTGGGGTATATAAAGTGAAATTGGGAAACCCCTCGCCAGCGTCGAGATGAGTCTAGCCCCAAATCAACCCGCATATTATTTGCCAGTTACCTTATGCCCGAAACAGGAGTCTTGACTAGGACTTATTTTGCGAAGGGGTCAAGTGCCACACTGCCCCGACGTCACATGTGCATAAAATAAACTCTCGTCTTGAGATAAATATTTATGCACCGTTACACAATGAATAACTATCTCTTTTGGGTAATTAGCATATCCGAAGAGTGTCAATGGCAGTTCCAGAAACCTATTCTCGACCTCTTTTTGCCTTTGTTATTTGAACGGTAAAGACGTTGTCTCTGACCCTCTCAGGGAGTGGTAAGGCCAAACGATTATATTATCTATACTCATCAATTAAACCTTTTTCCATTGGTTACTACTACATACTGCTTGTTCATAGAACAATGTGAATGATTCTAACTGTTAAGACTCGTTTGTACATTATTTCTTTTAATACCATTCAATATCGTAAAAATATCAAATGTTAAATGTCTTTGCGTACATAAATAAGTATATCTTGTGTTTTCGTCCATTGTGTTAACTGTTAGTATATCACGGATATACTAATGCTAATATTGTTTCTTGGTGAGTATGTATTCAACTAAGTATTTTACCTACCATCAAGCATACCAATACACCAATGAACCTATTCAGTACTTAAAATGCGTGAACAGCTGGTACTTTTAGTAACCTGAGGCTTATATACTAGACTAAGTTTAATCAATGACAGTAGTTTTTTGTTGACAACAAAAAGGTAAACTTTTAATCCAAATTTAATGAATATCCCCAGTAATCTGGTTTAGACGAGGGAGCGCTACATATGTACTGTGTCTTGGGTAGGAATAGCCTGGGGAAGCCCTATGAGGAATTATCATGCAAAGCCCCTTGACTTGGCAAACAGGTGCGCTACCTTCCTAGCAGCCGAGAGAAAGAGGCTCCTTTCAGTTCTAGCGGTGAAGACTGAAGTGAGAATGGATTTCTCTTTGGTGCCAGTAAGTCTGTCTTTCAGGCATGTGCGGATTTCGCTTCGTGTCAGAGGCTTCTGGGAACTTCTACGTTTTTTTACTTTATTTTTCATCATTTTTTAATTTTCTTTTTATTAATCCCGACAGCCCATTCTTCTCAAGGTCTACAACTAGTTTGAATCTAATTTTCCTTCTCCTAAACTGGTCGACATACCAAGGTTAAAAAAAGACCGTCTCCCTATTACTTATCCATTACTGGAGGTGGGTACTTAGATTCATCCTTTTCCTAAAGTATTAGCACTATGTGAAATACAAACAGCCTCGTTCAGGATTTGAATTCGGGTAGCCATGTCTACTTCCTACGACGATAACCGTTACGCCACGAACGCCTCGATGAATGTATTCAACTTAAAAGAAATCAGAAAGTTTACTAATCTTTTACCCCCCCCTCCCTTTAAGATTGTTTTTTGCGGCATGGATTCTACGGTGGAAATACGTGATTTTGATTGGTCGCCTTTCGACCTGATTGTCTCCGACCGCACTTAATAGTTTTAAAGACTATACACCACCCCACTTTTAGAAAACCTATTCTTTGACGTCTGTATTTACATAGAGTTCTGATAGATGAGAAATCTGTTTAGTGTTCCTTCAATAATCGATGCCTGTTGTATTGTACATAGTAAACTTACAGCGTATCTATTTTTAAGACAACTTCTCTCTCTCTCGTTTTGTATGCATGGGGTTTTTTGTGGGGGGTATTTTTCTTTGCACATAAACTGTAAACACACATCGCATTCTTACGTTCTTTTTTGCCCCGTAAATAACACAAAGATGTAAATAGTGTGGTATACAGTGACGCTGTAAAAAGCCTCAGTTTTAATAATCGTATCCACAAGTAAACTACCGCATACAACCACAAAAATCAAGCAGTGTACTCACATGCATATGATATGCTTAAAACCAGTAAATAAGAATCATAAATAACTCCCGAACATTTGACATGTTAACGTCATTATTATTTAATTATATCCCTTCAACAATTAACGCACTCGCATGTTCACACGTCGTTTTTAATTACAAAAGTAGAGCTAGTTTTTACACAAGTGCACTGACTACTCTTTTTAAATGCTAGTGTGGTATCTTAACGATATAAGAAAACTAATAAGCAAAGACATACCCTCAAAAGTACCGCAGACACACAAACCACGACTATTTTATTAATCGAATAATTAGATACTACTACATCAACATGTGAATTTTTAACTTGCATCATACACACATTCTATCGTTCATAAGTCTTAAATATCTCTCCTTCTCACACACCCGCGTGATATTAAAAGACAAAACTTGCATATATATACAATAGATTCCCGACCGACGTCGCTCACTGCTAGGTAGTGTTGTGTCTGCAAAAAGCTCACTTCAGTTCCCTACAAAATATATTTATTTCTTTAAGGCAAAAAATATACCTTACTCGGCTGATTCGGACAATCTTTAAGAGGTTTGTAATCGACCGAATATTTTATTATGGACAGTTCTGAAAATTCTAATTCTTTCATTTCATTCTAGATTTTTAATCACATTTCCACGTGTAAATTCACAAATATTTTTTTTACTACTTCGTTTTAACATACTGTCAGTACGGTAATTTCATTTGGAAACTTAAGACCTGGGATATTTTGCTTATTGCTTTTTCCACTATATGCATTGTCTTAAAAAAAAAACAGTTTTATTGCGCACTTTTTTTCTTTTTAACCAGTTTGTTTGTAACGTACTTTTTTTTTTTCTCTTTTAATCCCGAAGTACAACAGGTACGACATTCTACTTGCGTTTAACTGCGAATTAAATACGTTTGCTGCATAAATATCTTGATGTTTTTATCAATCGGTTTTAATATAAATAAGTAGTATCAATTGATAATTTCAGTAATGTGTTTATATAACTATTCAAATGGAATTTAGATGAATTTTAATGGGTTGAAATGAAAACCTTGTTACGTAGGATTTAATTCAAAAAGTTATTTCGTTGAATGTGCTGCGAAAATGTTTTAAATTGACATAGGTTTATTTTTGGGTGAATTATATTGAATGGAGACTTAAAAAAAGAGAGGGAAAGCATTTGTTAGTTGTTTACGTAATTTTCTGAAACATGCTCCCATCTTTGCCGGCAATCTGATTTTGTTGTTGCCCAGCTTGCTTTTGCATCAATAGTTCCTATTAAACTATTTAAAAATTGCTGTTAATGTTACAATTTTGAAGTTTTTGTTTGTCGTGATATAGAAATGCAACCGAAAATGTTGACGCCGTCGGACTTAGTACCCTCAAATACAAACGTAAGCGTTTGAGGGTAATAAGTCCAACGGAGGCGGGGGGGTCTTCGTTGTTGCATTTTTTTTTTTTTTTTTTTTTTTTTTTTTAAGTACAGGCCCAGGTAAAAGAAAACTAAACATTTTTGTGACCAATCTTTCTCCGCTTTACGCAAAGCTAGTGTATTTGATTTTTAGATATTGGGCGCGGGAATCTACATTCCCTTGTACCAGGGTGGGTGAATTAGTTTTTAACTCAGATTTCTTGTCACAAAATGATGATAGACTATTTTTGGACCAATATTTCAAACTTATTTTAAATTTGTTTTATTTTACAGCACATCTATTCCTGATGGGATATTTAGTGCCAATACCGTTATTTTGGTTTCGTTTTATTTTACTTTTCTTTAGTTATTTTAAGGTATGAGAGGTTGGTTAGGTGAAATAACTTTTAAATGGATATGTATACAGGCATTTAAAGTTATAATTTATAGTATTGTTAAACTTCTTAAAAGAAGTTTGAATGTTTTTATATTTGTATTTTGAAAAAGGTCTTTGAAATTATTTGCTTTGTAATATTTTTGGCGTGTAGGGGACTGTTCGATATAGTCTATTAAATAATATTTCACTGTATATACCTCCTGCATTCGGGAGGATCTTCGTGTAATATAAAGCAACCAATTTAAACTAGAAGATAAAAAGTTGAAAGTAAGTTTGAAGGTTCAATTCAAGTGTCATCGTTTACTTTTACCTCAGATTTTAAAACCATTACAAAGTGACAAGACTAATAAAATGAGTAAAAAAATTACAGTTACACGGAGAGGTTGAAGAAATTAGAATTAAGTACTTTATTAGAAAAAAAAATGAAAGGAGATTTAATTGAAACATTCAAAATAATTAATCGAATTCTAGTGGACGTTTTTTAAATGCAATATATTTTTGGAACGAATTACCTAATCAGATAAAAAACATCTTGTGTAAAGATAAAATTTTGATTAAAGTGGATAATTTCAGAAAAAAATGGTAAAAATAATTCAAGAACGTATGTCTGGGAACTCATAGGTGAATTATTTAACAGAATTTGATCTGTATATAGATATTGCATTAATAGTGAAAATGTTCAGTGCAAAGATTTTTTTCTTTAGGGTTGATGCGAGAAGATAGTAAAATGAAAAAATGCCCAAGGAGGTATGACAAACGAAACACTACTTTTCCAGTCTACTTAATAGAAAAAAAAATCCTCGATAACATCTTCATTCATTCTTTCTTTTTAAACACTTTTGTATACAATTCAAGAAAGGGTAATCTATTAAAAAGATCTCCGTATATCAGGAAAATCTTTCATCCATCCTTATATATTGGTGAGAAAATTCGCCTGTCTGTCGATATAGTTAATTCTATGACTGATGAGATATATATTCCCTTAATCTTCAGCATGTAACCTTCACTCATAATATATAGATTTACCTATTTTATTTTCCTTCTCTTTACTTACTGCTTGTCATTACAACACTTGTAGCAGCGGTACAAGTAAATAATAGTACTAACAACACTACTATTACTATTTTTCTCTCCTCAAATTCAACTACGGTAAAACCTGGACTTGTTTCTCTTTCATCTCCTTCTCTAGGTAGGAAAATAAGTTATATTTTCTTTTTGTCAAAATGTTTTTATGCATATTTTCTTTTAATTAAAAAAAGATCTTTAAACTAAAAGTCTGTCATTATACATGATTATGTAAATTTTGAATTAAAAATGATTCTAAGTGTATATTCATTGCAAGATAAATTCTACTTTAAGGTTAATATTTTAAATTCTTCATTCATTTATGTAGTTTTAAGATGTTTGGATGGGATAAATGTCAACATTTGAAAATATCCTCAGATCAAAGACTAAATATTTTAATTGGCATAATTTAACTTTCTAATTGTTCAATAACTGGGAAATTATTTTCAACTTAAATTTACTTTTAACTTTTTAAGAACGTTTTTTACAAGTGGTAAATGTTTTTTTTTTTTTTTTTTTTTTTTTTTTTTTTTTTTTTTTTGAGGGAGGGTTATCGTAATATTTTCTTTCACATGATTGAACTTGGTCCATTTTTGTCGGGATCTTACAAGTAAAATCGTGATAACTTTTCTGATTTTCACCGCTTTAGTTAACGTGCATGTGCTTCACCAACCTGGCACATCTGTACTTTTAAGACCTCCTCGTAGTGTTGACTTTAACCATTTAGCATCTTAAAAATATCTTAAAATTTTGATGACTTTCTAGGGAAAAAAAAACCTCTTTTTGATAGTGCTTAGTGAAGGGAAAAAGTATTTGCAGTTTAAAAAATTGAATATTTTTGTCACTCAAAACTAACATCCTAATGTTAACTGTTGATTTCAGTTCTTTGTCATTTTCACTTTAAACACTCTTGAAAGTTTGTACTTATTTCTCATTCAGAAAAAAGAAGAAAAAAAACTCTTATCAGCACTGGAATTTTAATGATTAAAATTATTTAAAAGAAATAAACGGATCTTCGTTCTCGATTTCACTTGAGGTTCTCTGAGAGCAAAAAGATATTACGTGCACCCAATAGCCTCTGAGCTTACTTAAAATTCTTGCTTGATTTGTTAATTATGGAAAAATATTCGATGTGTGTGTGTGTGTGTATATATATATATATATATGACCCATGAAGATGTCGACATAAGTATGAAAACTGCTATTTTGAAATTAGGGAGGTGAAAACTATTAAAGTTTTTGTTTGATCTAGATTCCTTATCTTTTTTTTTCTTTAAAGCGTTTGCTTTAAGGTTTTTTAAATCAAATTTCTCGAAGTTTTTATTTAATTTTTACATCAACTTATGATAAATTGAAATGAAACTTAAACTACGAAGTATAAAAATATTCTAAAATTCAATTGAATCAACATAAGTCACTGTCAATAATAATTGATAACAACTTGATATTATTTGATTCGTGAACTCTTGTGACAAACCTGAAAATTTGGGTCTTTTTTTTATTTGTTGTAGTGTGTACTCATTAATGCCAGTCTCACACTTATAAAATCTTTTTTGCTTTGTTTTTGTTTCAATGAATTAGTAGTAATTACTAGCACTGCTACTTCTGTTTACTAGTAGTAAAGTAGTAGAATTTGCACATGTGTATAATTTGACTATGAAGACGAAAAAAATCTTGAAATACTATTTTCTTTCAACAATGCTGTTGATTTTTGATTTTTACACAAAAAAAATCTAAGTATTTATTTGTTTGTTGCTAAATTAAAAAGATTTCTTTAGTTAAATAACAGTAAGAAAATCGAATAATTGAAGGAAAAAAGATTTTTAAATGAGTATTTTTAGCTATTTTTTTTTTTTTCAAAATATTGAAATTTTTTGTACAATTAAAATTTTAAAACAAATTTGTTCTTGACTAGAATACTTCTGTAAAGAAAATTTCTTTAATGTGATACTCAAAATCACCATGCAGATCAGAATAAGTTTCAATTATTTTACGTTTTTTTTTTTTTTTTTTTTGGTGTTTTGTTTTACTCTTTTCTTTTTTTAAAGAACAGTTACATTTAAAAATTACATCTTTAACTAGCTACAATTTACTCATACGCCATATTTCTTTAGTATTAAAATGTCGACTTGTTGAGACTTAAATGTAACTTCAGTTAAAAAAGCTAATGACTGAAACTTACTCTTAAACCCGATTAATTATTTTTTTTTTTCTTTAATATTTTTGTACATTACTGCAGAAATAACGGAAACTTTATTGAAATCTTTTGAAATGAGACAAAACTATCACAAATTTCTAAATTGTTTTCGATATACTTTTAAACATTTCAACAACTCAAATTAGTTTTTAATCATCCTAGGATGAATGAACTTTAAAATCAGCAACTTTATTATTCCCAGTGTCCGTACATTTTTGTTTGGGCTTTTCCGTGCCGAATTTCAAGAGAAAAATTTTACCTCTCGATTACAATCAACTACAAATGTTTAGTGGCTCATCAATAAGTGCAGGCATCAGGAAACGTTTGTGGAGAGGAGATATAATTTGGGACTGGAGATATTTATCGGGTAACTGACAAGAATGATACAAATATTTAGCTAAGATTTTTTTTATCGTGAAAGAAAAAAAAGGTAAAACGTCTTCCTTGATAGTCGTATTTATTCATTTATTACTAAACGACCGATGAACGGTTATAACAGCGGTCCATGATGATATTCCTACTTAGAAAGTTAAAGATTTAAATATTCTGATTTGCATTTCTTAGTTTACCATTATCGCCTTTATATCTTAAATTTGGATGATTTAAAAAAACAAAACAAAAAAAAGTTCAACGTTGAATGCGCACTCGACAGAATCATTCGGTTGCAAATTTGACTGGAATTGGTTTTGTTCTCTAAGTGTATCTTGAGTGCATTGCTCTAACAGAAATATATCTATGATGTGCTTTTTTTGTTTTTGATTTTTGTTTTTTGTATTTTTGTTTGCATTTCTTTGCTGCTGCTTACAGTAATATAACATAATTCGAATTTCAGGAGCCAGAACACAAGACCAAAAAAAAAAATAAAATAAATGAAATGGCCGAATAAAATCGTTTTATGGTTTCAGGTTTCACCTATATCAAAGCTCCAAAAATCAATTTCGTCGTTTTTATTTTATTTATAGAAATACTAGTACCACTATTACTGCGATGTTGTTGATTTTTAGTATGGAATAGGAAAACAATATAAAATCATGGAAATGTCTCTCGTTCGTTCTTTCGACTTCATTCGTTTCATTCATTGTTGATTGTCAAAAGAAAAAAAAGATTTCAGTAGATTTACCAGTGAAAAATTTACCACACGAATCTTACTTATTTACAACCAATAAATTCGAATTGATTTTTTTCTTCATTAAAACAGTAATACCTTAACAAGGGTTTTTTTTTAATTTTATTTTTTCTTTTGCTTTTTTTTTATTTATTTATTTATTTATTTATTTTTATTTATTTTTTTTTTTTTTTGATAAACATTGTTGGTTTGAGTCGCTGGATCGATATCTCAACCCCCCTACGGGGATTTTTTTTTTTTTCCCCTACATACAGTTACGTGTAAAATCAGTGATATCCAGTTATTTTTCTCATTTGAATGACGTGCTCAGAAGTAGGATAGGGTCGTTTGGTTTATTAATTTAATGTGCAGGGTGGGTGAGGATCCGTCCCACTCTTATGTAAGAAAAAAGGAATACTTGTTCCGAACAGCTACTCGTTTTTTTTTTTTGTCTTTTTGTTTTTGTTATAGTTTTTCTTTATTTTCTTGTTATCTTCTTGCCTTTTTTTTTTTTTTTTTTTTTTATCATCTATGATAAATAATTCACTTGAAACTAAATCTGCTTTCTCTACTTAAATAACTAAAGTCTTTTTTCGCTTTTTCTTTTTTGTCTCTAAAGATAGACAAAAAGAAAAGATTTGTCTTTTTTTAAAAAAAAGAAAGAAATATAAAAAGTGAGCAAAAATCTCGTTAATATATAAATCTTTAAAATGTACCAAATCCCGTAAAAATAGTTAGAAAGCTGAAAGAGTGAGACGATTGTAAATATCTTTACATGTCCGAAAAAAGAAAGCATTAAAAATGAATGAACTAATTCGTCCCTTTGTTTTTTTTACATTTTTCTTTCTATCCGTCGTCATTTTTTCACATATTTACCCGCAGTCGTACCAATGTTGTTGGTAATCATCCTATGAAAGTCTTCGTGATTCGATTTACTACACTTACATGCACATACATTGAATACACACACAGAAATCAATATTTCTAACTACATAAAACTACGGTGGCTCAAACTGTAAAGATGCTGGTTTTAATTGCTTTTACATAATGCCCATGAACAGGCATCTGGACATTGAATACGTTATTATATACCTATCTCCAGAATATTTTGTGCGTATGTGTGTTTACCAAGTTCATGCAAAGGTTTTTCAGGAATATTAATCTTCAAATTACAATACGGCCCGTTGTAACAGTAGTCCATGATGATATTGATACTTCTATTTAGAAAGGAGTGAATGATTCTAATTAGCATTTATAGATCTTCGTTATATCAAGAATTTGGATGATTAGATACAGTACAAACGTGAATACTACTCCCGCCAAAAAATCATTTAGTTGCAAATTGGACAGGAAATTGATTTATTCTATAAGGGCATTTTAAGTGCATTGCTCTAATAAAAACATGAGAATATTAGTAATATTTTATTTCATTTTTTTTAATGCTTGGAGAGAAGCCATCATAGCCTCGGATTTGTCTTGGGGTGAAAAATAGTGTATTCGTTTGACAAGGAAGGTCCGTTTCTTCCTAATTAATCTTATACTTGTAAAATCTTATGCAAAGTTATGGGCTATCAGATTTTAGAAGTACTTTTTTTTGTTCGTTGTTTTGTTTTGTTTTTTTTATTCTTAAGTATATTTGCGAGCGATTAAGAGGAAATATTTTAGAAATTGTTTACAAAATGCAATACTATTTTGGTAGGTAAGGTGTGCCAAAGGAATTGGTTGCATGTAAAGTCGAACGATGTCAAAACAGTGAGGCTGACGGTTTATATAATAATAAACAATAGTGTCGGTCACCTCATATAGGGTGACGTGTATGTTCATTTGGCGGGGCGGTGGATATAGAAAAAGTTAGTTCAGCTGTAAAAGAGTTGAGTGAATTAACAGCGAACCAGGCGGACGTGAGGTGTAAATCTGTTAATACTGCTCCTAGGAACAGTGCAGATAAGTTCAACCTCACCAGTTTTTAAATAAAATACGATAGATTGAGTGAAAGTGTCTCTGTATATATGTCTGCCTGTATGTATGTCTCTCAAGAAAAGCAGAAAAAACAAAATCCAAATTTGATGAATTTATTATGAAAGTCGACGTTGAACGTTTCGATTATAACCTTCTTCAGGACTTTAAATTCATGAAAAGTATTAAAATAGTGATGGATGTTTCATCAAACATCCATCGCTATTTTGATAACACTTTTCATGAATTTAAAGTCTTGAAGAAGGTTATTATAACCAAAACATCTAATGTCGACTTTTATAATAAATTCATCAAATTTAGATTATTTTATTTGTTCTACTTTTCTTCATACAGTCAGATTTAATATCTTTATTTACTTCTATATATATATATATATATATATATATATATATATATGTGATTGGTTTCGTTGTTTTTTTTCTTAATGAAATATATATATATTGTGTGTATTTAGAACCTGAAATAAACTTTGATATCTATTCCCTGTTTTGAATTAAATAGAAATTGAATTGACTAGATAATTGTCCTGTGACGTATTTATCTTTTCTCTTTAAGTGTGTTATATATATATATATATATATATATATATATATATGATATTATTTATGTGTAATGACTATTCGAATCGCTTATCCAAATGAAGCATTATTTTCCTTTCTGTGGGCGGAGCTTAGAATACGCTAACTGTATCTCCTGAAGAAGGGTAAGACCATCCACACACACACACACATCCTCTAAAAAATGAATATGATACTAAACTGCATTATGTAATTATTCTCGTTTTGATCCTAGACTCTTATACCATGTAACAGAATTTTGGAGCACATTATCTCACTAGACTCCCCACCTTCAAATAAAGAAACATTAAAACATTGCTTTTATGTTGAATTGATCAAAATGAATTCAATTGAACATCTTCCTTGTTAATTTCAAGGTTGGTGACATTTTGATGAGTGTTAACCTCTTAAAATCAGTCTATCATCTCAAATATCATTGATATAGTGCATTTTTATTTAGTGTCCTGTTATTAGTATTATTCAGGTTATATCCAAGAGTATACAGTCATGTTTAAAAAATGATTCAGTAGGTCCTCAGATTGTATGAATAAAATATTTTTACTAACCATTTCAGAGAAAGGGCTCCTATTATTCATTAAGCTTTGATTCATCTGGCACAGGTTTCAGTATTTGCTGTTACAAAGTGGTCACCCACCCAAGTACTGAACAGACTTGTTGTCTCTTAATTTTGCTGATTTGATGTAAACCAGTGCTTTTATCATAGAAAGCAGGACTTAGATTTGGCTCAAAGCCGAAAATATATATTTACTAAATCAATTATATTGTGTTAAAGGAATCTCTAAAATTAAGAATGCATCTCTGCATTTTTTTTATTGCAATTATTTGTCTGCACACAGTTATATATCAAGTATTTCTATCCAATACAAATAACTTATAGCTTGTTTTAAGTATCAAATTTGATCCAAATGTTGATCTCTGTATTTTCGGGAAATATCTATTCTTGCATTTGTTGTTTGTTATTCTTTTTCTTGGGTTCATGCCTACATCATCAGTATTAATATTTAGTTACCAATTGTGACTCAGCCCAGTCAGTTGGGGCTGTAGAATACACTGACTGCATCTCTGCAGAGGGGTGAGAGTCCTCCAACAAATGTCCTGATGGGACATTAAGCCATGTGTGGGTCAAATAAAACTGTTTGGCATTAAAACTGTGTGCAAACAAATGACTTATGATTAATGGAATTGTTAGAAGTAGAACTGTTTGATCATTTACTGTGTGTAAACAAATGACTGATGTTTAATTGAATTGTTAGTGATACATAGCAATACCTTGAACCATTTAACTGTGTGCAAGCAAATGATAAATTGCAAATAAAAATATTTGCATTCAATCCTAATACTTGGAACCATTTGACTGTATAAAAGAATGAGCTCAGGCTCTTTTAAAAATGTATCTACCAAATGAGTTTACAAATCATCTGATATATGTAAAAACGGGATCTGGCATTAAATTACCAACAATGATTGATATGCTATAAAACCCTACCAAACCTCAACTAACTGTAACTCTTTCACTGTTTCTGGCTTTTGTTTAATGGCATGTCAGCCTTTGTGGGTAATTCAATGTCAAAGCCATCCCTGTTGAGCAGTGGTGGTACTGTTTGACCTATAGCTGGAGGAAGAGGGATAAGGGTCACTGTTTCAGTTTGTTTAATGTATTTTCACTAGGTATTTCATCATCTTGAAAACGGGAGATTGGCCTAGCGGTTAGAGTGTTCGCCAATGGCCTGGGAGACCTGGGTCATACCAAAGACTCAAAAAATGGTACTTGATGCCTCCTTGCTTAACATTCAGCATTATAAGGTACGAATCAAAGATAAAGTGGAGCAAGCCAGGGAAGGAGTAGCGCCCTCCCCTACACCTTGGTGTAGTAGCTATTGAAAAGGGAGCCTTTGGGTCACCCTCGACTATGGTTGCCAACTTTACTATTTTATCATCTACTGCTATATAGATGCACCACTTAGACGCTAACAAAACGGCTGGAGAAGAAGCTTGATGGCAATTACACAAGAATGCTGCGAGCAATATTGAACAAGTCCTGGTGGCAACACCCCACAAGGCACCTACTATACGGCCACCTGCCTCCCATCACGAAAACTATCCAAGTTAGACGAACCAGACATGCAGGACACTGCTGGAGAAGCAGAGACAAGCTCATAAGTGATGTACTCCTATGGGCCCCCACATATGACCAAGCAAAAGCAGGACGACCAGCTCGAACATGCATACAGCAGCTATGTGAGGATACGGGACGTAGCCTTAAAGACCTGCCAGAGGCGATGAACGATAGGGAGAAGTGGCGAGAGAGGGTCAGGGATATCCATGCTAGTGGGACGACATGATGATGATTCTTTCTATACAAATTTTGGCTGGTTGGGTTTTTATGGCGTATCAACCATTGAAGGCTAATAAATCTTGTTTATACATATAGATGTTAAAAATATTATGTAGGTAATTTTATCTTTTAAAAAATTAGAGCAAAATGGTTTCAAGTATTGTTATATAAACGAATATTTCAATTTTTGCACTCGGTTAAAGGGTTTCAATCATTACTATTCAATTTAACACCATTTTAACAATGGTCAAACAGTTTTATTTAGTCTATAGGTAGGACCCTATCAGGTACTACCATTCCAAATCAAAGTAGACCTGAAAGTGATGGCAATAAAGGGCTACTTTACAATCCCCCTAAGCTCCAGAACTGGAGCCTCACCATCAGATGGTTTCGTGTCATATCCAGGACACTTGTTGGCAGAGGGGGTCTTACCCCGCCCCTGCAGAGATTCAGTCTGCTTATTCTACTGTCCCAGTCAACTAGACTAACAAATTTTGGATGAAATTGGAAAAGTTGACTGTCCTTTTTACTTGAAATTTATAATTCATTATCCTTGTATCCGTGGTGTAATTGTTATCGTCGTAGGAAACGAACACGGCGACACGAGTTCAAATCCTGGACGAAACTCATTGCATTTCACATAGCACTAATACCCTTGGGAAAGGTATGAATTCAATTATTCTCCCTCCAGCTATGGGTAAATAGTAGGGCCGACTAGGTTCTTCAGCCTTGGTTAGTCAACTAGTCTAGGAGAAGGAAAACTCTGAATTCAAACCTGTTAAACTCCGCTTAAAAATTGACCTTGTGTCATATCCTGCCCGGGCGGAGGGGTTGGTAAATAGGATTATCCTTTTTGTTTTTGTTTTTTTTAATTTTTTTCTTCCTTCCATGAAAAAAATTTGAGGGGGTAATTTCTAATAAACAATCCCAAAATAATATCATATACAAATGTCCCTTATTTGCTGGCAAAATATTGAAATGGACTGATTGGTGTAAACAAATATGTATCTGGGGATAATTCTTATTTCAACTCTCTCTCTTTCTGATTCAAAGATTCAAATCAGTTGCGATTAATTCAGCCCAGACTATATCAATATTAAATGAAGTGTAAGGTTAGCTGTTTGTAATCGATATTAATTATATATCTAAAACCATTTATTACTAGAAAATAAATCAATTGATGATAGAATTTCATTTACAGATAATTCTTTTTCATTAATAATTCATTTATACTTGGTATACTGAGGCTGTAGAATTCCAATTGCATGTCTACAGAGGGGTAAGACCTCCCCCCGATGCATGTCCTGGATATGACACTAAACCATTTAATGTTTTGTAGCTTTGGAGAATGTAGAGTACTCCTTCATTGCCATTACTCTCAGGTCCACTCTGACCCAGACTAATAGTACCTATTAAGGTCTTATCTATGGGTCAAATAGAACTATTTAATGATTGAAACCATTTAACTGTGTGCAAATAAATGAATAATGTTTAAAGAATTATTAGTATTAGTGCTACCAAACGACTGATGTTAAATTGAATTATTAGTATAGCATAGCAATATTTGGAACCATTTAACTGTCGCAAATGAATAAATAATGTTAAAAAAATTTAGTATTAGTGCTAACAATTGACTGATATTAAAGTGAATTATTAGTATTACGTAGCAATACTTGAAACCATTTAACTGTGTGCAAATAGAACTATGCTAATAGTTCTAGTGTTAATGAATGAATAATGTTGAATAGAATTATTAGTGTTACATAGCAATACTTGAAATCATTTAACTGTATGCAACAAATGAGCTCTGGCTCATTTATAATGTTCCCAACAAACTACTCATTTACAAATTGTATATATGGCATTAAATAATTACATATATTAAATAATTAAATATAATCATTAAATAATTACATATATTATAAAAACAGGATTTGGTATTAGATAACCTACAAGGGTTGATATGCCATAAAACCCCGCCAAAGCCAAATCCACCTTTTGGCATCCCACATTATTTAATGATTAGTAGAGTGTTTGCCAATGGTCCGGGAGACCAGGATTCAATTCCAGGTTGAGTCATACCAAAGACTCAAAAACTGGTACTTGATGCCACCTTGTTTAATACTCACTATTATGAGGTGAGGATCAAGGGTAAAGTGGAGCAATCCAGGAAATGGAGTAGTGCCCTCCCCTACACCTCAGTGTGGTAGCTATTGAAAAAAAGGGAACTTTTGGGTCACTTTTGACTAACATTGCCAACTTTAAGTTAGGCTAGCATACCATTGTTAGTGATTTCAGTTCTCACTGTGTGCCTATCTTGTCTTGTTTCCAGCCAAGCTTAGTGAATAACAACTATATAGCCTACTGATATGTAGGAGTCCCCATGGCATAGTTTGCCCAGTCGTCAGGGGCTGTAGAATACACCGACTGCTTCTCTGCAGTGGGGTAAGACCCCCCCAACGAGTGTCCTGGATATGACACTAAACAATCTGATGGTGAGGTTCCAGCAATGCTGGAGCTATGGGGAATGCGGAGTACCCCTTCATTGCCATCGCTCCCAGGTCCACTCTGGCCCGGAGTGGTAGCACCTGATAAGGGTCCTATCTATGGGTTAAATAGAACAAAACTGTGCTTCTTTCACTATACTGATTTTTGCATTTAAACTGCGTATTTATGCTAAACTGAATTGTTTAAAATAGAACTGTTTTGACATTGGAACTGCGTACTAGTGCTGAACTGAACTGCTCGAAATAGAACTATTTTTGACGTCTAAACTGTGTACTTATGCTGAACTGAATTATCTGAAATAAAACTGTCTGACATTTAAATCTGTGTATTGCCCGGTCAGCTGGGGCTGTAGAATACACTGATTGCACCTCTGCAGAGGGGTAAGACCCCCCCCCCTAACGAGTGTCCTGGATATGACACTAAACAATCTGATGGTGAGGTTCCAACAATGCTGGAGCTTTGGGGAATGCGGAGTACCCCTTCATTGCCATCGCTCCCAGGTCCACTCTGGCCCGGAGTGGTAGCACCTGATAGGGCCCTATCTATGGGTTAAATAGAAATAACAGCATACTTATGCTAAAATGAATGGAGTAAACTGAATAGCTTGAAATAGAAACGTTTTTGACAATTAAACCGTACTTACACTTAAACTGCGTGCTTATGCTTAACTGAATTATTTCAAATAGAACTGTTTTTCGACATTAAAACTGTATTTATACTTAAGTGAATTGTTACATATAACTGCTTGAATAGTTTGAAATGGAAATGTTTTTGACAATTAAACTGTGTACTTATGTTAAACTGAACTATTTTCAATAGAACAGATTATTTACATAAAAATGGATTTGGCGTTAAATAACCTACAAAGGTTGATATGCCATAAAACCAAACAAACCAAACCATGGCATAGTGGCTAACGTGCTTGACTGCAACCTCATATTAAAAGAGTTCAAACTCCAGTTGCACTAATATTTTCATTTTCAGATTAATACCTTTCAGAAATGTATGAGCTTGCTTATTCTCCCAGTATGGATCAAATAGTACCACTACTGTTCTTCTACTAAAGACTAAAAAATGGTACATGATGCCTCCTTGCTAAACACTCGGCATTGTAAGTTATGGATCCATGGTAAGTGGAGCAATCCCGGGAAAGGAGTAGCACCCCCTACACCTTAGTGTAGTACTATTTACCAACCCCTCCGCTCGGGCAGGATATGACACAAGGTCAATTTTTAAGCGGAGTTTAACAGGTTTTGAATTCAGAGTTTTCCTTCTCCTAGACTAGTTGCCTCACCAAGGCTGAAGAACCTAGTCCGTCCTACTATTTACCCATAGCTGGAGGGAGAATAAGGGGATTCATACCTTTCCCAAGGGTATTTGCCCGAAAGTGAACGTAATAGCGCGACTGGAGTACGAACTCGCGTACTACGATTCCGCAGTTCATCGCTTTAACCATTACACCACGAGGACACCCTCAATATCTACTACACCTTAGTGTAGTAGCTATTGAAAAGAGAGCCTTTGGGTGACCCTCGACTACTGTCAGCTTACTTATTGTTCTTCTACAAGGATAGCTTTGGCATTAAATAACCCATGAAAGTTGATATACCATTTGATAAAAAAACAACAACCAACCAACCAACCAACCAATCTGAAATAACAAAAGTATTACATTTAAACAATTTGGAACAACGATTATCCATTGACTGCGTCTCCTGCAGAGTGGTAATCCCCACACACACTAGCTTAAAAGAAAAAGTTCTCAGTATGTCACTAAATTTCATCTAGTGTTGAACATCTAGTTTCGGAGCTGTTGGGAGAGTGGACTGTGGAGTACCCTTTCATTATCAGGTCCACTCTGACCTGGAGTGGAAGTATCTGTTAGGGTCCCATCTATGCATCAAGTTGATTAGTTTTGAAAATAATAAATATTAAATAGGAATACTTAAAATCATATAACACTAAGCAAATTATTTCTATTAAGAATAGTTACTTAAATTAAAATTGTTTACGAAGGATTATTTTTATTAATTAGTTGAAACCATTAATGTGCAAATAAGATAGGAATATTTGAAGCCATGTAACTGTGTGCTTACAAATGATCACTATTAAATAGAATAGTTATTTGAAACTATATAATTACTTACAATTGTTTATTGACTTTAATTATATAGATGGATTTTTTTCCAGAAATTATTAGTATTAGACAGGAATAATTGAAACCATATTGATGTGCTAACAAATTATTATTATTATTATTATTATTAAATAGGAATAGTTACTTGAAACCATGTAATTTCTTGAAAAAGAGGCTAATTTCAGCATTAAATAACCTAACAAGGGTTGGTATGCCATAAAATTAACACAATTATAATTGGGCTTGAAATCTTTCTTAAAATTTTTAACTGATTTTCATTTGAAATTCTACTTGAGTGGCTGAGGATTTAAAATCAAGCATGAAGAGATATCTATTGATACATTTGGATTTCTATTAAAGAAAAGTACTCTTCAGTAGCTAAGAAGAAAAAAAAATGTAATCTTATGTATATATATATATATATATATATATATATGTATGTTCTGGTGAAGACTGCCAAGTATGTTCTTTTTAGGATCTTTAGGTGAAGATGTTCAAGTCTTATTATTTTCCTTACATTTGGGTCAAAGTGATGAAGAAAGTGTCCCAAGCACTTTCAACCATTTCACAGGTCATCCTCAGGGGTTTTGTTTGATTGTTTGTTTCTGTGAGTTGCTATATTTATTTGAAGTGTTTTTTTTGCAGGGGGAGGGGGTATGATATATAGTTGGTTCATTCTGTTTGGAGAGGTGGTAGTTATTGAATATGGGGCACTTTCTTGAACTTGACCCAGACATAAGGAAAATAATAAGACCTGAACATCTTCACTTAAAGATTCTAAAAAGAAAATATTCTACGGTCTTCTATAGAACATGCTTAAATAATGACTTGCTGCCTAAGTACACTAATATATATATAGAGAGAGAGAGAGAGATTGGCTTTTCTACTTTATTATGTGATTTTTTTTTTTTTTTTGCAAATATATGCTCACTTAGCAATTAATATGCTCTTTAATATGCTCACTTAGCATAAGCGATATCATGGGAAATGGAATCAACTACCCAAGTTCAACTCCTCAACAAGGCTATTTGCATTTCATTATGCACTAATATCGTTGAGAAAGGCATGAATCCATCTGTTCTCCCTCCAGGCAGATTTGGTTCTTTAGCCTTTATTAGGCTAAGGAAAACTCTAAATTCAAACCAGCTTTAGATTGCTTAAAAAATTGACCTTATGTCACCTCCTTCCTGTAATGGTGGGAGTTGGATGAATATAAACATTAAATATTAAAATGTTTTTGTATGTTGAAGAGAAAATAGTCTTTTTGTCGCCTAAGAAACATCAAGCCCATATTTCTTAGCAATAGCCTTAGCACCCTTTCATACACCCTACACACAAACTAGCAGACTAACGACCTTTGGGTCCTGGCTGAAAAATTGCTAAAAGTATAAAATGTAATGTTATTTAACAGCTATACAGGCTGTTAACTGATTTCAGTATTTTAGTTGCTCCGTCGGCTGCGGCTGTAGAATATACTGACTGCACTTCTGCAGAGGGGTAAGATCCCCTCTTCAATGAGTGTCCTGATATGACACTAAACAATCTGATGGTGAGGTTCCAACAATGCTGGAGCTTCGGGGAATACAGAGCACTCCTCCATTGTCATTGCTCAAATGTCCACTCTGGCCCGGAATGGTAGCACCTGATAGGGCCCTATCTATAGGTTAAATAGAACTAACTGCATACTTATCCTAAACTGAATTGTTTGAATTATAACTGTTTGACTAAACTGAATAGCTTGAAATAGAAACGTTTTTGACTATTAAACTGTACTTACATTTAAACTGTGTGCTTATGCTAAACTGAATTGTTTGAAATGGAACTGTTTTTGACATTGAAACTGTACTTACGCTAAACTGAATTGTTTAATTTGGAAGTGTTTTGACATTTAACTGCATGTAAACAAAATCTGTACTTATACTAAACTGAATTAGCTAAATTAGAACTGTTTGAATAAACTGAATAGCTTGAAATAGAAATGTTTTTGTACTCATACTAAACTGAATTGTTTGAAATAGAACTATTTGTATAAAAATGGATTTGGCCTTAAATAACCTACAAAATTTGATAGGCCATAAAACCCAAACAACCAGCCAACAAACTTGAGTATTTTAGAGGCAATTTAGAGAGTGTGTGTGTGTGTGTGTGTGTGTGTGTGTGTGTGTGTGTGTAAAAAGGTAAACAGCAAAAGATATATGTGAATGCCATCACCCCAAAACTTTTAATGTGTGTAAGAACTGACAAGACTGCCCAAATATGTTTGAAAACATTTTATTTCACATATAAGTGCAGCTGTGAAACCTGCAATTAAAACAAAACATTGGCATAAGCACATAGGGAAAATATACAAAGCCAAAACATTTACAAAAGACAAAACAAATTCTCTACAATATAACATAAATTTCCAATAAAGTTTACATTCACCACGTGTGGCCATCTTAAATTCAACAGGAAATGTTTATGCCTAATAAGGTAACAAATTCTGACATTTAAATCATTGAGACTTTTTCTTCTTTTACAAAAGTAGTAAAAGTATATTAAAAAATGATCACTATTATATCTAACTTATCCACTTTGAATACATGAATTAAGTTTGAATATTTGAAAAAGAGAACTGCATAAAAGTACAATTACATTTACCATGTTTGAGGAATAATTAGTTTAAAACAAATAATTTACAATTTCAAGAGAGTTAATATATTTTACCTCATTGGCACCATTGGGCTCAAGCGATTCTGAATCTATCTCAGTATCTTGTAACTGAATGAGAATGCAGATTGAACTACTGCCTTGGATCCTGTTCTGAAAAAACGTTTTGTGATTCTACCCGAATCTCATGAGAGAAAGGGCTAAAAATCCCTACACCCTAGAATCATAGCCAGCCAGCTTTCTATGTTTTTTGCCTAAGACCTTTGTGTACTCATTGTACCATTTTTACTCTCTTTTTGATTTTATCTTGCTAAAAAGATGAATTTTTTTTATTTGCTATAAGCATTTTAAACTATTTAAATTATCAGAAAATTAGGGGAAATATTTGCTTGGCAAGTAATTTTACTGAGAGTGACCAGGTTACTGTGGCTATAAGGGGTGGCTTTGGTGAAAATGAACCGGCTGATTTTTTACTAAGAGCTGCTGACTGCAGCCACAATATGTATTCAGTATAGTAAAAGTAAGTGGTCGACCTTAGTCAAGGGTGACCCGAAGGCTCCCTTTTCAATAGCTACTACACCGAGGTGTAGGGGAGGGCACTACTCCATTCCCAGAATTGCTTCACTTTACCCTTGATCCTAACCTTATAGTGCTACATGCTAAGCAAGACAGTATCAAGTACCATTTTTTGAGTCTTTGGTATAACTCAACCATTGGCGAACATTCTACTTAGTATAGTTGATGATTATTATTTATTTTTGCCAACACATTTCAACTTCAAAATTTGCTTGTATGCAAAAGCATTCTATTAAAAAGTTATTTTAAGTATGAGAAGGAAGCTAAAATTATTATAGAAAAAGTTTTTTCATGCAAGTTCAGAGTCATCATTTCATTCTCAGACTTAAAATAATTATTTAATAGAATTCTTTTCTGTGCAAGCAAATTTTAAAGTCGAAATGCATTGGCAAAAATAAATAAATAAAAAAAATATATCAACTACACCAGATATATACCTTTTATCTGTTAACCTTTTTCCACATATATTCAGCCTGATTCATTTCATTCCCTTTTACATGTATTTAAGTGTGTGTTATGTGTGTGTGTATATATAAAAATGGGAGATTCCCAGGCTAGAATTCAGGTTGTTTGGATATACATATTTCTTAATAGGAAAACAAAAAACACCCTCTCCAAGGCTCACTTAACATAAGTTATTGTCACTGAATCAGAGACCTGAGGTAGTGTTTCACTTTGTGCTAATGCCCAGCATTCGGTAAATAGGACAGAGTTGGTGCTTTCAACTTGTTTAAGCAACCAGTCTAAGAAAAGAAAAACTCTGAATTCAAACCAGCTGTACCACACCTCGTGGAAGAGCTGAGTAAATACAAAAATCAGCCTCTTGGTTTCTAAAGGTTAATAAGGAAGTAGTTCCATTCCATTCAAACCAAAAATAGTTGCTCTTTTTTTTTTTTTACCTTGACCAATTTTTACTTTCTCGGCAAATTACTTTCTCAAACCCAATTTACAAACAAAACAAAATGTATATAGAAATTCAATAATAATTATTTATGAATCTTTGATGACCACAACTTGCTTTTCTTCAGATCAACTTTTTCTTATGTCCTGTATCTATTAAGCTCCAACACTTTGAAGAAGAGATGGCAATCTCTAAAGGTTATTTAAAAAAAGGGTAGATTTTGCTGACGTCACTTGCAATAATGTAATTTTTTTTTTTCTTTTTCAATCAAGAATTGCGAAAATTTCTGTACCAAAGCCAAAAATTGAAACTACCTACAACTCAAAAATTCTTACTTCTCTATAAATAAACAAGTCATTCATGAACAAACTAGGTTATGAGATAAGTCTTTATATATACCGACTCATTTGCATAATGGTTAGAATGTTCACTAAAGGTCCAGAAAACCTGGGTTCAATCCCTGGTCAATTCATACCAAAGACTTAAAAAAATGGTACTTGATGCCTCCTTGCTTAACACTCACATTATAAGGTATGGATCAAGGATAAGTGGAACAATCTAGGGAAAAGTGTAGCATCCTCTGCTACACCTCGGTGTAGAAACTATTGAAAAGGGAGCCTTTGGGTCCCCTTTGACTACAGTCAGCCAATTTACTTACAACTCATATAGGAATTCAATTGTTCAATGTGGTTGGTTAACCATTTTTTCTCCTATTTTCATCTAATGATTGTATGATCCTTATGAAACTAAGTAACAGACTTCAAGAAGGTATGATTTGAATATTTTAGGTTTTAGACTTGCTCTGCTTTAGAGGCATTGAGCACTTTTCATATTTGCATTTTATCTTTTTATATGTATTTACAACCCCTTCACACAGTAGCCCAGTCAGCTGAGGCTGTAGAATACACCGACTACATCTCTGCAGAAGGTGTAAGACTTCTCCAATGAGTTTCTTGGATATAATGCTAAACAATATGATGGTGAGGCTCCAGTAATGCTGGAGCTTTGGGAAGTGCAGAGTAGGCCTTTATTTTCATCACTCCCAGGTCCACTCTGGCCCGGAGTGGTAGCACCTGATAGGGTCCTATCTGTGGGTCAAATAGAACTGTTTGAAATTTTATCTGTGTACTTTTAAATATAAACTGAGTTCAAACAAATGACTGAAGTAGAACTGTTTGATCATTTAATTCTGTAAACAAATGACTGACGTTTAATTGAATCGTTAGTAATACATAGCCATATTTAGAACTAGTTAACTTTGTTCACATGCTAAATTGAATTGATTGAAATAGAACTGTTTGGTCATTTAACTGTGTGTAAACAAATGACTGATGTTTAATTGAATTGTTACTATTGAACAGCAATACTTGAAAACATTTAACTGTGTGAAAACAAATAATTATTAGTAAATAAATGTAATATTCTTATTAGATAGAAATAAATGAAACCATTTAACTGTGTGAAAAAGAAATGAGTTCAGACTCATTTAAAAAGGTTATCTACAAAATGTTTTTAGAAATTATATATTTGATTTGTATATTTTTTAGAAATTATTTGATTTATATAAAAAGAATTTGGCATTAAATATCTTATTGTGATTGATATACTGTAAAACCCAAGCAAAAATGATTCAAATTTGAACTTGTCACATCCTGTCTGCAGCAGAGAGTTTGGATATAATACTTGTAAAATCCCTAATTTGCAAACTTTTAAGGTTATCAACTCATTATTTACTAAGCTTAGCTTAGTACAAGACTATAAGTATCAGGCACCCAGTGAGAATCTAACTTACTAAAAATCATTATACCCCGCAAGGCACCTGAGCTTAATTTTAGTCATTCACACTTATTACACACAATATACATTTGTATACTTGTAAAATATTTCAGCTCGGTAGTTAAAAGCACAGCTTCAGTCAATAAGATGTATATATTATTGATCACTTATCAGATCGTCTTTTCTTGGTAGAAATCTTCTGTTTCCATTTGCTGCAGAAAAAGAAGAAAAAAGGCAATGTTGGCTCACTTCCCAATTTGACAAATGGTTGCCATTGACATTAAATTAATACAGTTAATCAATGAAAAGAATAGCCACTGCAAGATTCAAGCTTGCTAGTTTCTATGTATGAAATAGATTTTGGCACTTGCTTAGTGGTGAGACAAGGAGACTGAAAAGTACCAAGCTACCTTTCAGTACTAATTTTGTTGATTTGGTTTGGTTTTGTAGCATATCAACCATTGTTGTTTATTTAATGCAACATCCCGTTTTTACATATATATTGAATATATGATTTGTAAACACAGTTAAATGATCAAACAGTTCTATTTCTTACAGTTCTATTTAGCATAAGTCAACAAAGGTAAATGGTTCCAAGAAGATTTGGGGAATGCAGAGTACCCCTTCATTGCCATCGCTCCCAGGTCCACCTGACTTAAAGTGGAAGCACCTGAAAGCGTCCTCTTTATTGGTCAAATAGAACTGTTTGACATTTAAACTGTGTACAAAAATGACATGCTAAATTGAATTGTTAGAAATAAAACTGTTTGATCATTTAACTATGTGTAAACAAATGACTGATGTTTAATTGAATTGTTAGTTATATATAATAATACATTGAACTATTTAACTTTGTTGACTTATGTTTACAAATCATATCTAATATATATGAATAAACTGGATTTGGCATTAAATAACCTACAATGGTTGATATGCCATAAAACCAAACCAAACCAATTCAACCAACATTTCAATGGCCAATTCCAAAAAATATACATAAAGAGCCAGTTTGCACCATTCCTTAAATGGCTTGGAACAATGAAAATAAACCTTGTTTAAAATCTATAAAAACAAATTTGCCATTCTCGAAACATATTCGAAAGCACTCAAAATACTGAATATTTTCAACAAATTTCTACTTTCATTCAATCCAGATTTGTTCCCTTGTTAGTAAAGAAGAAAAAACTTTTAGAATTTATACATTTTTCCTTATCTGTTCTTTTTAACCAAACATAGAAATTTTTTTTTTTTTTTTTCATTTCATTTTAAAAATAAGATTTTTTCTTTCATGGTTCAAGACTAACTTTGTCACCACTATCCCAAAAAATAATTTTAACTGTCCCAAAATTAAAATGTTTGGGGGGGTGTTTGTTTATTTTTTACTTTATCTATAATTGTTATAAACATAATAAAAACACCTTGAAAATATTTATACAATAAATAATTATTTTGGTCTATTTAGCTTTGAAACTGTGGTCTTCATCTTTTTCTTTTTTAAGAGACAATGAAATATGAATTAAATAAGGAAGGTTTTTTTATTTTAAAAATACAATGATTAGCTTATGTGAAATAAAGATAAATTTCTAAGTCATTGAAGTAACTCCAAAACAATATTTTCAATGGATGAAAAAAATATTACAGAGAATAAGAAATAAAATTAAACCTGATTATTATGGTTTTATACTAGTTCATGTCAAAGCTTTAAAACAATCCAAACCAAAATAGATAAAAAAATTACAAAAAAAATAATGTTGTCTCTATTCCTTAACCCATTGTACAAAAGAACACCTTTACAGATTTGGGTGAATTGAAAAAAGAATTACACTAAAATGTAAAAATCTGCAAAACATTTTCTTCCTTTTAATAGTATAAATAAGATTTAAATCAATAAAAATTATTTAATAATATGATTTTGATTTTTTAAAAATTGACAGCTTTATGTGGTGTCCCAACATCATTAATCTTGATTCCTGGCCCATAGACCCTAATTAAACTGATAATGTATGGCATACAGCTATTGGGTGTAGTTATATAAACCAGCACACACATTGCGTGTACAAAGTATATTTAAAAAGTTGGAAACATTTACCAGTCTGTTTACTACTATGCTGGACTAGTTTTTTTAATTTTCTTTATTGGGAATCCTTTTTGAGATGAGGCTTCTTAATCTGAGTATTAATTTTATGGCGGACTTTTTGTCCTCATCTTGGTAGTTTTTGGTCGAAACGTAGTGAGAAAAAACAACAAAAAAACTACCAAGATGAGGACAAAAAGTCCGCAATAAAATTAATACTTAGTTTTTGGAGTTGTCTTAAATTTTTAGCATCTTTTTATGAAATAAAGGCAAATAATGTGTGTGAAATTTAAGACTGAATATTATCATGGAAGGTTCCTCTTATGCAATGGCTTGAATGCTGGACTGCATTTCAAAATGAGTGATTTTAAGCTCCAGTTGAGCTACTATGTTCACTTTCAGACTTGTACCTTTGGGAAAGTTATGAACTTCTTTATCCTCTGAGCTATAGGTTAAATAGTACCAATACTGTTCTTTTATGGGAATGGCTTTGCAAACTTTTAAGGTCATCAACTCTTTATTTACTAAGCTTAACTTAGCACAAGACTAAGTACTGGGCACCCAGTGAGAATCTAACTTTCTAACAGTCATGCCACACAAGGCGCCTGAGCTTAATTTCAGTTATTCATGCTTGTTACACACAAGAATGAAGTTTGATATGCCATTAAACAAAGAAACCAAAAAAGATATCAAAATTGTTTTTCTTAGTCTCATTATTCCATTTCTTTTCATGTTTTTTATCTAAAAAAAGTTTTTTTTGATTCCTTAAATAGTTTATACTTCATTTATAAGTATTTTTTGAGAAAAATTGAAATCACTTTCTGATGATTCATACACGTATATTTTCTCTGCTTTCAGGTCCATAAAAAAACAATTGTCATTGATATAGTTGTAATTTAGTTGATTATTGGGTATCACTAAATTAGTAAGAATTTTCTCAATTGCAGGTTACTAATCTATGCCTGCCTCCAGGCAAAGACTCCAGTTGCATGGTTACTTTGTATAACTTTGGCTGGCACTCCAATCCTTTATTGTGCCTTGAAAATAGTGGAAAAGACTTTGCAATGGTCAGGAACAAAGGCAAGCATTATTGACATGATATATCAAATTTAAATGTATTGCTAATAATTTTATGACAGAAAAGCATCACAAATAATTTTTACTATAGAAATGAATTATAGAAAAATTTTGAAGCAAGAGATAGTGGTTTGAAATTTGGGCTAGTAGTACTGACAAACATGGTTTATCATATGTATATATTTATCAACACCTCCAGACAAGCAGAAGGTCAATTTTTAAGCAAAGTTTAACAGGTTTGAATTCATTTTCCTTCTCATAGATAGGTTGCCTAACCAAGGCTAAAGAATTCAGTCTGCCCTACTGTTTACCCATAGCTGGAAGGAGAATAATTGGATTCAGGCCTTACCCAAGGGTATTAGTGCTTTGCAAAATGCAATCAGCCTCATCTAGGATTTGAACTCATGTTGCCATGTCTCTTTCCTACAACGCCACAGGCACCTCCTTGTGTGTGTGTCTGTATAGTGTATTATCATTGCTGAATCGATGGTGTCAAGGTTTTCAAAAGCATAATAGCATGTGTGTGCTTCTTTCAATTACATCTATGTAAATATGTATGTAGAACAACACAGCAGTGTGTGTGACCATTATAACCATTACACAACGGGCACCTGCTTTGTTTTTATATATATATATATATATATATATATATATATATATAATTTTTTTTTTTTTTTTTTTTTTAATCTATTTATTTATATAATTTTTTCAATGTTTGAAGAATTGAATTTAAGAAAATAATCATAGCACTTGGATGAGGCTGTTTGCTTTTCACATAGTGTTAATACGAGCACTCTGAGAAAAGTATGAAGTTAACTATTCTCTCTCCAGCCATTGCTAAATAGGACAGGGCACTTTGACCTTGGTATGGCAACCAGTCTAGGAGAAGGAAATATTTGAATTCCAACTCATTACACTTCATTTTGAATTGTTGGTACTGATGAAAATAGAACTAAGTGTCTTTTTTACAACATTCTCTTTTTCTATGTAAAAGAAGCCCAAATTAAACCTTTTAAAGTTATATTTTACTCTAGTCTCACATTCTCTTAGTGTCATGTTTATTAATCATTTATTTGAGCAGTATTGGAAGGTATTTATTTGGCTCCCTCATGAGGCCAAATCCCAGTCAACTGGGGCTGCAGAATACACAGACTACATTTCTGCAGAGGGGTAAACACCCTCACCATGAGTGTCCAGGAAATGACACTAAACCATCTAATGGTAAAACTCTAGTTCTAGAGCTTTGAGCAATATGGAGTACCCCTTCATTGCCATTACTCCCAGGTCCACTCAGCTCTCAGTGGTAATATCTGATAGGGTCCCATCTATGGCTCACAGTTTAACCATTTAACTGTGTGCCAACAAAAGATTGATGTTAATTGAAATTTTAGTGTTATACAGCAATACCTGAAACTATTTAACTGTTGGTGTTAGATTGCAATACTTGAAACCAATGAAATGCATGCAAACAGATGATTAATACTAAATAGAATTATTGATGTTAGATTAGAATACTTGAAACTATTTAAGTGTGTGTAAATGGATAAGCTCTGGCTTGTTTCAAATCTTATGTACAAACTATTCATTTACAAATCACATTTACTACATTTGTATTAACAGGATTTGGCATTAAATAATCTACAAGGGTTGAAGTGCCATAAATTCCAACCAATCATCACGAAGCCAAAATGTGACAAAAGGTCAGTTTAGTGTGTAGTAGTAAAAGTAGTAGTATAGTATTTATTTAACATTACTTTGAGATGCTAACCAAGTTCAAATCCTGAACAAGGTTATTGGCCTGAGAATTAATTTTTTTATTTATTGTGGACTTTTTGTCCTCATCTTGGTAGTTTTTGTGTTGTTTCTTCTTCACTACGTTTTGGCCAAATTTCACCTCTGGCCTTCTTCAGGTGATTAACCACGACCTTGGATAGGAATGCTGAGTCTTGTAACTGTATCCCCAGTAATTACTGCCTTCCATAGTTGTCTATCGCACCACTTTTTGACCAAGTAAACCTCTGGCCAGCTTGGGTAGAAATTGAAACCGCTATCTTCTGACAATGCTCACCTGGAACCATAGATACTCAACGCCTCTATCCGCTGCACCACGGGCCCTGAAGACAAGGTTGTTGGCATTTCCCATAGTGCTAATGCTCTTGGGAAAGGTATTCATCAAAATATGGGTAAATAGTAGGGCAGACTGAGCACTTTAACCTTGATATAACAACCAATCTAAGAGAAGGAAAACTCTAATTCCAACCCATTAAACTCCACTTAAAAATTGACCTTGTGTTGTGTCTTGCTTGTACAGAGGAATGTGGGAATGTGTGGGTATATATATATATATATATATATATATATATATAAAACTTTACTTTGAGATGAATTATTGTCAAGTATTATTTTGGACTAGTATTTCATTTGTAATTTTTAGTCGTTTAATGGTAATTCACTTTCACCATCAATTTATAACAAGGAACAGTTCAAATTGGAAATAATAAAGGATAAGGTAGAATCCAGCAGGCATTGTTGACACTGATGAAAATAGAACTAAGTGTATTTTTTACAACATTCTCCTTTTCTATGTAAAAGAAGCCCAAATTAAACCTTTTAAAGTTATATTTTACTCTACCAACTGAGCTACCAACTGAGCTACATCATGATTGAAAAAGCATGCTCAGTTGGTGAACAGATGACAGTCATTAATTCTATAATGAATGACTCTACAATTGGGTGCAATACACTCAAACAAAATAGAAAACAATGGCAAATTCAATAGTAGTTAAAATTTCTTAGGATGCAAGTCTTTTCATGTCTCTCCATCCAATATATTTTTCTCTTCTTTTCTTGGCTGGCAATTGTGTGAAACGCACACTGAAGCCAAATGTGGGTGATGGAAATTACAAGTTACCTGACAATACACATTATATCACCCACCACAACAATACTTATTTTCTCCTCAGACATATTTAAACACTTAACAGACCTAACCTGAAATAATTGTTGGCGTGTGTTCAGTGTGTGTGTGTGTGTGTGTGTGTGTGTGTATATACACACACACAAAGAAAGAGAGAGAGAGATGTTTGTGGTGTAATGGTTATCATCATAGAAAATAAACACAGCAAATCAAGTTCAAATCCTGGACAAGATGGTTGGCATTTCACATATGCTCTTCAGAAAAGTATTCATCGAAATATGGTTAAATAGTAGGGCAGACTGATAATTTTAACCTTGATATAGTAACCAGTTTGGGAGAAGGAAAACTCTAATTCCAACCCATTAAACTCCACTTAAAAATTGACCTTGTGTTGTGTCTTGCTTGTACAGAGGAATGTGGGAATGTGTGGGCATATATATATATATATATATATATATATATATGTGTGTGTGTGTGTGTGTACACATATTCCAAAATTTCTGTTCAAATCCATCTGAAAAGCCAGTTATAAGCTGGTGAAATAAATTTATAATGGAGTATATTTTTTAATTTTTAATGATATATATAAATGCTCACATACACACACACACACACACACACACACACACACTATTGATTGTAGATCTTAGAAGTAGAAAACTAACCTTTTTAATGAATTCTTTTTCTAAATGGTCATAGTTTTGTACTAAGAATTGGAACTGATCAAAATTGATTGTACCTGTTTGGCAGCCCAGTGGGCTGGGGCTGTTGAATATGCCAACTGCATCTCTGCAGAGGGTTAAGATTCCCCCCTCCCAACAAGTGTCCTGGGTATGACATTAAATAGTCTGATAATGAGGCTTCAGTAATGGTGGCGCTTTGGGGAATGCAGAGTATCCCTTTATTGCCAGAATGGTAGCACCTGATAGGGTCCTATCTATGTGTCAAATAGAACTGTTTCACATATAAACTGAGTACAAACAAATGACATGCTGAGTTCAGTTGTGAGAAATAGAACTGTTTGATCATTCAACTGTGTGTAAACAAACGGCTGATGTTTAATTGAATACATAGCAGTACAAATTTATATGCAGTCTTGAGCTATGATTACCATTAAGCCACTAGCAACTCTTTGAGTAAGTAGTGCTTAAAAACTATTCTTTATATTTGCAAAAGATTGAAGATTCCCAGTAGGAAACTAATTCACTAAACAATAGCTATTCAAGAAATACTCAAATGTTGCTTTTTGTCCATCCATATATTCAAATTCATGTCTTTACTCATTCCCCCAACTCTCCATTCTTCTTATTCATTTACTATATCTTATCACCATATAACCCTTCACTGACAAATCATCAATTTGGCCTTATTTAAGATGAAACTTTATGATTATGTTCTACCCCAAATTATACCTACAAAGAAAAAAAGAAATATATATATGTTGTGATTCTGACCAAAGAGAGACATGGGGAACACAAAGGGTTTGATAGAAAAACATATATATTCAAGTAACAGAAACAAGATACAAGTGAACCTGGTTGATAGAAAGCTGAGAGTCCAGTGGGGTAGTGACTATCCGTCCACTATGCAAATGGTATCACATATGATTGTGTCATGCTGATTGCCGCACCCCCATCTGATGCTCTTGTCGACATGTATTCATGGAGGAGAGCGAGTCCATTATGTCGGGAGTACAACAATATATATATATATATATATATATATATATATATATATATATATATATATAAAAGAGGTTTATGGTTCTTACTAGTTCACTTGGTGAGTTAATGGAGGACCAAATATTGTCAATATCATTGAGAGAGCATTTACATATAGAAGTATATACGAGGATCATTAAATAAGTTTCCAGACTTTTTTGTATGGGCACTTTTATTGATAGTACACACATGGAACTCTAGTCTCCTTTGAAGTAATCTCCTCTGGCTGCAATCCACTTGTTGTACCATTCCAACAACATCTGGAAGGCCCCATGGAAGTCCTCTTGTGTGAGCATGTCAATGACCTTCATCACAACCCCTTTCTTCTCCTCAGTTGTCTCATAACAACAGCCTCTGAGCTTAGGGAATAACCAAAAGTCACAGGGCGCAAGGTCTGGACGTGAGGAAGTGTCTTGATGCCCATCTTGGTCAAATAGTCTGTGACAAGGATGGAGTTGTGGACTGGTGCAGTGTCCTGGTGAAAATGCAACTGACCTAATTTGAAGAGTGCTGGCCTTTTCCGATGGAATCTCTTCCTGAACTCCCTTAAAACCTCCTCATAGTAACCCTAACCCTAACCCTTTGGCCAATCAACTCTGGTCTATTGACTTCCTTACTCCTCCCACACCTCTCATCATCTCTCACAGACTCCCTGCCTTCCTTGAATCTCTTATACCACTCAAAAACTGATGCTCAATTTATGCAAGATGGTTGAAAAGCAGTCTGGAGCATTCCATACATTTCTGTGGCATTTTTTCCAAGTTTAAAACAAAATTTTATTGCATATCGTTCTTCCTCATGTCCAGATTGCATTTTTGAAATTCACCAGCTGTAACAATCAGGCTTTAGTAGGGTGTATTCCACTTGCTGCTGTAGCTGTTCATTTGAACCTGAAATCATAAAAATTGGTCAGTATCTCATAAGATGTATAGCAATAACATACTGAATTTTCAAGAGTCTGCAGCAATTTTAAATGCCTGTACAAAAAAATTATGGAAACTTATTGAAGGCATCACGTACATATATATTAGATATATTACATGGTACAGTATGTGAACCTGGTTTTCATGCAATCAGCAACTGTCGGACAGTCTGTCCAATGATTGCTGATTGCATCAAACCAAGGGTCACAGACTATACTATATAATTTTTTTTTTTCTAATTCATTAATTTCTTTTTTTTAAAAAAATTTTTTTTAAGTATTCAAAATGAATAATTAAGGAAATTTCAATTTTTCAAAGAATATTTTACACAAAATAATTCTACCTTAAAATAAAAACAAAATTTATATTTTTGATCTGTAGTTATTTACTAAGCTTTGCTTAAATATGTCACATAGGCCTCACATTGCTTACAGTACCTATTGTGGCTTAAGTGGTCACTCGTCTAAGTATTGAACAAGCCCATCACTGCTTAACTTCACTTGCTGAGGCCATAAGCTACATGAAATTTGAGGCCCTTCTCTACATATTTTTATGTTAATGTTAATAATAAAATATATATGTCTAGTGGGTAGAGTGTTTGCCAATGGTCCATGAGACCTGGGTTCAATCCCAGGTTGTGTCAAACCAAAGACTTTAAAAATGATACTTGATACCTCCTTGCTTAACACTCAGCAATATAAGGTACGTATCGAGGGTAAAGTGGAGCAATCCAGGGAATCGAGTAGTGCCCTCCCCTACATCTCAGTGTAGTAGCTATTGAAAAGGGAGCCTTCTGGTCACCCTCGACTACGGTCGCCAACTTTGCTATATATATATATATATATATATATACACACACACATACACATACAAGTTTCCTAACAATGAGGAGGATGAACCCATTATTAAAAGAATTTGCCACAAAGGGCTCAACTACATTATTGCTCTGCATAAAATATAGTTGCCCAAATGTAGCTTGGGTTTGTTTTGTAATATCAGTTTTTAACCAGCTCTGCTATTTTTTGGGCTTGAAGCAAGCCCTTTTAAAACATGTTGTTCCTCTCAGCTTGTTGTGAGTGGAGCAATTTGTATGCAGTTATATATAGAACATGCTGAGGCCTATTTGCTATACACAAAAAGCAAATTAGTATCTAAGTGTTGACATATCAACAAATTCCTCTCATGTCTGCCAACTGAAGCTGTTTAATCCCATGATTTATTCTCCTCTTTTTTTAAAACTGCCATGGAAAAAAGGGAAAAGAGTGAGAAAAAAAGAAGGGGGAAAAAATTTAATATTCAAAAAAAATTTTTTTTTTTTTCATTTGAATGTTACATGTTCTAACACTTGACCCCATTATTATTTCATGTAAACATTTTGTATAACAACTGTGCACATGATTAAATATAGATGCTAGACTGGCCACTTTTATGATGCAACCATCTAAATTTGGTCGAAAATACACAGAACTCAAGTAGCAGACTAATTCTGTTCATATTTGTGTGTGTGTGTATATATATATATATATATATATATATATATATATAGTTGGCAACTGTAGTCCAGGGTGACCTGAAGGCTCCCTTTTCAATAGCTACTACATTGAGGTGTAAGGGCAGGTACCATTCCTTTCCCGAGATTGTTCACTTTACCCTTGATACATACCTTATAGTACTGAGTGTTAAGCAAAGAGGTGTCAAGTACAATATTTTGAGTCTTTGGTATGATTCAATTTGGGATTGCATCTTGGGCTATTGGCAAACACTCTACGCACTAGGCCTATAGCTAATAAATTAGTGAAAGAATTAAATTATTAAAAAAGAATTTTCTCCCATCTAACAACATATATAAAATATTTAATAAAATCATCATCATCATCATGTCGCACTGCTAGCACAGATCTCCCTGACTCTCTCTTGCCACCCGTCTCTATCGTTCATCACTTCCAGGAGGTCTTCCTGGTTACATCCTGTAATCGCACAGAGCTGTTGTATATAGGTTCTAGCTGGTCATCCTACCTTTGCTTGTCCATGAGAAGGCGTCCACTGGAGTACATCGCTTATGAATTCATCCTTACTTCTCAAGCAGTGTCCCGCATGTCTGGTTTGTCTAACTTGAATACTTTTTGTGGTGGGTGGTAGTTGGCCATACAGCTGCGGTTTTGTGGGGTGTTGCCTCCAGGATTTGTTCAATATTGCTCGCACCATTCTTGTATAATTCCCATCAAACTTTTTCTCCATATGTTTAGTTAGCGTCCTTGTGGTGCATCCATATAGCGGTAATGACACGACCGCTGCTTGGTCTGACTTTCATATGATCGATAGGTTATCGATGGCTGTCCATGCTTTTGCTAGTCGCATGTTGATGTCATTCTCGGTTGATGAGACGCTACATCCAAGGCAGGTGAACTTATCCACTAGTTTCAGAGGATCACCCTTAAGTGTGGAGATGTCAACTCTTTGATTAAAGCACATGTATTCTGTTTTGTCTGCATTGACATGGAGGCCTATGCCACCAGCTGCTCATTCCAGACTATGTAGCAAGGATTCGGCTTGGGCAGGTGAATTTACTATATCCGCTATATCATCAGCGTAGTCTATATCCATAATAGTTTGTGCAGGGTATCTTCTGCTTCTTTCCTTTGCCAGCTTGAGAGCATTTTGTTTCATTAAATCTATAGATATTCTAAGCACAAGTCTAGGCAGATAATAAACAGGTATGGAGCTAAAGTATCTTTTTGCCACACACCTGCTATAATGTCGAAGTAGTCTGTGTCTCCATCCAGTGAGCAGACTTTTACTTTTGTGTATTTATATAGCGTCATTATGGTGAGAAGTATTTTCTCCATCTTCCTTCTGTGTATGGAGTTAAATGCCTTGAAAAAGTTGATGAATAATAATGTTGCCTCAAGGTTTTATGCATAAACACCACCTAGAATTTGACAGATCGTAAAAATTTGTGATATCATGGATCGATTTTTCCAAAAGCCATTTTGGTACTTCCCAAGTATTTTCTCAATTTTAGGCTCTATGCAGTTGCTTAGTAGAGCAGTGTAGATCTTGGCCACTATGGATGTAAGGGTTATATCGCAGTAGTTCTTGACTATTCCGATGTCACCTTTCTTGAGAAAAGGGAGGATGCATCCCTTTGTCCATTGTGTTCTGGTTATATCCAGTATTACAGTATCGGAGCAATATGTCATCGAATTCCCTTATCTTCCATGCTTCAAGCCCTGCTGCTTTTCTATTTTTAATTTTTCTTAGTACTGAGTCGAGTTCTTCTTGCGTAAACTGTCAACAAAAATACAGTTAAATTATATTTGCATGCCCAATGTTGCCGACTTAATAAATAAAAGCAATACTAAAAACCTTAATAATAAACAACATATTGAGTTCCTTAGATGTAACTGTATTAATTAGGTTGTATATCCACTAAAGGGCAAATGTCAATATGAATGTATGGTATATAAAGTTGAGGTGTATAACAGACTTAATAATAATGGTAAAAAAATGTATGTGGGTTCTATCCAAGGAGCTTTAAAAAAAAAGATATTATGACCATAGAAGCAGTTTTGCACACAAAACATACAGACATTGGAATAGTTTATCTATGAGTGGGAAATCAAAAAGAAGCAAGGAATATATTAGAATGGGAAATAATTTAAAAAATGCTGAAAATATAAGGTTAGTGATAGAAATTACCTCTTTTGCGTGGAAGAAGAGTTAGCTATGGCTAACCCCCAATGAATTGCTCAATCAGAGATCTGAAATGCTTGCAGACATAAAATGCCTGATTCCTTGGCAGAGAGAATGTGGATTTATTTGTTGTTGTTTTTTTTTTTTTTTTATGCTAATTTTTTATTTTTTCTGGTGGCCACTTTAATAATAAAATGTCATTTGGGTCAACCCTCTTTAGTCAGAATTATCCTAAAGATCCATTGGGTGAAACCTGAGTAGGTAGTTTCTGGCTCTTTTAGGTATTATATATACCATATTTGACAGCTTTATAAGATGTACCTCAATTTCAGCAGGGCAAATCAAGAAAAAAACAAAGTACTAATATTAAACGTGATGAAATTAATATAATGAATATTATCAATGATAAAACTTATAATCAGCATAATAGCCTTTTAAAAAATGACAATAGATATATGAAAGTTACTCTAAAGTCTAAGCTAATAGGAATTGCCCAGTAGCTAATTTCGACTATGGCAAATTTGAAACCTACATATGACATATAAGACACTGGAGAATCCTAAAAGATGTTTTCAGCAACAAAAAGGGCAACTGGCTTAATGAGTAGAGTGTTCGCCAATGGTTCGACCGGGGTTCAATACCAGGTCGAGTCATACCAAAGACTCAAAAAATGGTACTTGATACCACCTAGCTTAACACTCAGCATTATAAGGTAGGGATCAAGGATAAAGTGGAGCAATCCAAGGAATGGAGTAGAGCCCTCCCCTACACCTCGATGTAGTAGCTATTGAAAAGGGAACATTCAGGTCACCCTCGACTAAGGTCACCGACTTATATGCCGTCAAATATGGTGTATGTGTGTGTATATATATGTATGTATGTATGTAAACTTTATGAATTAGTGTTATTTATTTAGCTTATAGATAAGTACAACACTTCTATTTGGTTTTATCATATCTGATGAGATATAAGCCTCTTCACCTCCTTTGAATATCTTCCAGACTTTTTATACAAGGTTGAGGTATTTGCTAGGCTAATGTTTATCCAGATGCTATAAACAACCAAGACTTGTACTTTGCCTGATTCCCTAACAGTGTAATATTAACCTTTTTGTCACCACATTTTCCAGTTTTCAGCAACTCTCAGTGCTACATTCTCCTGCCCCCGACCCCAAAAAAGACGGCAGTTTCACAATTGCCATAACTGTTATGATGCGTGTTAGAAAAGCAGGTGAAAAAGATGGATCAGCAAACAGAAAGCAGGGTAGAATATATTTGCACTGGGCACAGCATCAGGAATGTCAGTTATAGTCAATCACAGCAGTAAAAGGGTTAAATATAAATGAGTGCAAGGAGTGTCACATGACATCAACTATGCTATAGATATTTCAGGTATGTATTTGTACACTGGCAGAAGAATCTGGCATTGCCTGGGATTTTTGGGTTTTTTTTATAAATATGAAAAACCGGGCCATTGGCCTAATGAGTAGTGTGTTTGTCAATGGGCCAGAAGACTGGGGTTCAATCCCAGGTTGAGTCATACCAAAAATTAAAAAAATGGTACTTGACGCCTTCTTGCTTAACACTCAGCATTATAAAGTAAGGATCAAGGATAAAGTGGAGCAATCCAGGGAATGGAGTAGCATCCTCCCCTACACTTCAGTGTAGTAGCTATTGAAAAGGGAGCCTTCAGATCACCCTTGACTAATGTCTCCAACTTTACTTTTTTATACATACCAAAATAACATTTTGTTAAAGAAAAAATTCATACTATTTGTGTTCAGTACAAATGAGTCCTGTCTCATTAATTTTCTTTCAAAAAGTTTCTCTCTCTTGCCAACAAATATTAAAATACTCTTTGAGGTAAAAGGAGTTCGCATACCAAATTTCATCAAGATAAACCATTAGTCTAGGAATTCATTTTGCAAAATACATCTTTTTTTATATGCATGGGGAGTCGACAGTGATAGAATTCTTGGGAATTTCAGGTCTTGCCACATGTTCCCTCCCTCTAGGCAACCCAATTAGAGCTGATCAAAACCCTATTCTCTGTCCTAAGTAACAAGCAAAGTGAATTATCAAAAGTTATGACAACAAACAAAATTATTATTTCTTTGTGATAACTTTGTTTTTTTTGTTAATTGTTTTCAACTAGTATAAACCTTAGGTCATTGTCATGTGAAAAAGATTTTTTATACATTTTAAAGATTTTTTTAAAAGTTGATATGCCACAAAAAGTGGCATACCATATCCTTCCATTAGATGTGTGTATATATATATATATATATATATATATATATATATATATATATATGATCTTTAAGTGTTAATATTCTTGGGGAAAGGTATGCATCAAACAATTCTCTCTTCAGCTATGGGTCATTAGTAGGGCAGACTGGGCTCTTCAACCTTGATATGGCAACTGGTCTAGGAGAAGGAAAACTGAATTCAAACCAGAAAAAGGAGCCTTAAAAATTGACCTTGTGTCACATCCTGCTTGTGCAGAAGGGTTGGTAAATAAATATATTATAATTTTATTTGTAGAAATTTTTTTGTATATGACTATTTATTTCCCTCCCCATGAGGTCAATTTATTGTGTGGGTCACCCTGCAGGAATAGAGACTCCTGTTTCTGTACATGTTGGCAAAACTAAATCTCTTAAAGTCATTTTGCTTTGTTTGGCACAAGATCAGAATTATGAGAAATGCACTGTGAATCAAACAAAGGATAGTCTGCCAGATTAACTCAATCATCATTGAACTACATGAAGTGTCTTCTAAAAAACATAATATGGGGCACCTAGTAAGGAACAAACTCACTACTCTGTCGTAATTGATCTGTGAGACTACCTTAATAATTAACCTCTTGTCAGCTGATGACTGTTCAGTGATTTCCCCCCACTTTGCTATTCTTTGAATATTTTGTGTATTTTTTATAACTAGTTTATAAAAAAACAGTAGGCTGTCCTCGTGGTGTAATGGTTAAAACGATGGACTGCGGAATTGTAGTAAGCGAGTTCGTACTCCAGTCGCGCTGTTACGTTCACTTTCAGGCAAATACCCTTGGGAAAGGTATGAACCCTCTTATCCTCCCAGCTATGGGTTAAATAGTACCACTACTGTTCTTCTATTTGAATGGATTTGGCATTAAATAACCAACAAAGGTTGATATGCCATTAAACAAAGAAACCAAACCAAACCAAACCAATTGTGTTTGATGTGAGTGTATCAGACTAGCTGTAAAGAAGTCAACCATAAAAAGTGAGAGTATCCAGAGGAGATTGAAGACTTTCAGTTGGCAATACTGACATTGGCTATAAAAGAAACTATATCCTGGGTACGGCACTAAACTGAATCTGATGGTGAGGCTCGAGTTCTGGACCTCTGGAGAGTGTGGAGTGCCACTTCATTGCCATTACTTCCAGGTCCACTCTGACCAAGAGTGGTCGTACTTGTTATGATCTTATCAATGGGTCAAATAGATCCATTTAAAAATTTAATATTAGATAAAAATACTTGAAACCATACAATTTTGTGTCCAAAATTATTTGTAGTAAATAGCATAACTTGAGAGCGTAACTTGAGTACAAACTAATAATTACAGACAAATAAAAGTATGGTTTTAAAAAAAAAACATCAAAAAATGATTTCAATGGTACGTTGAAAATATAAGAGGTTGTAATTATGATCAAACATTTACCAATATATGGCATGATGGTTAGAGTGTTTGCCAATGGCCCTGGAGACCTGGGTTCAATCCCAGGTTGAGTCATACCAAAGACTTAAAAAATGGTACTTAATGCCTTCTTGATTAACACTCAGCAATATAAGGTAAAGGTAAAGTGAAGCAATCCAGGGAAAGGAATAGCACCCTCCCCTACACCTTAGTGTAGTAGCTATCAAAAAGGGAGCCTTTGGTTCACCCTTAACTAAGGTCGCCAACTTTACTTTACTTATCAAATGATCAAACATTTACAAATAAATAAAACCAATAGAATAATTTTTAAATGAATATAGTGTAAATTGTGGTATATAATTCTGCTTTCAAGCCTGGAAAAATTCTCTATAAAACACTGTGTTGACTTATACAGCACGGCTAAAATTCAAACTTTTACCAGTGGTTAACAACTTTGCATTTTAGCCCTGCCGTGTAAATCGACTCAGAATTTTGTAAAAATCTTTTTTTAAGCTTAAAAGGTTAATTTAAATGCTGCAATTCATGGTATTAAGTCTCTTCTTAAAAGAGGATTTGTTGTGATTGTGTTAATGCCCGTGTGAGGAAGGTGTGGCCTTGTATAGCATCAAGGTCAACCTTTCATGGCCTTGTTTGAAAGACCAATTAGAATTACATATCTCCACTTTAAAACCTGATAGAACCAAATAGAACTGTTTGACATTGAAACAGTGCAAACAAATGACTTATGCTAAATTGAATTGTTTGAAATAGAACTGTTTGATTATTTAACTGTGTTTAAATAAATGACTGATTTTTAATTGAATCATTAGTAATGTTTAACAATACATTTTTATGCATCACTTACGATTCAGTTAAACCTCAGTCATTTGTAAATGAATGAGTAATGTTGAATATAATAATTAGTGTTGAATAGCAATACTTGTAACCTCTTTACTGTGTAAACAAATGATTAATACTGAAAAGAATTATAAGTGTTAGATAGCAATAATTGAAATCATTTAACTATATAGAAACAATAGCAATACTGGTGTACAAGCAAATTAGTTCTAACTCATTTAAAAATGAAATTACTGACAAATTAATCTCTTACATATCATGTGTATGTAAATGTGTGAAAACAAATGACTGATGTTAAATTGTAAATGTTACATAGCAATACTTAAAACCATTTAACTGTACAAAAAATTGAGCTCAGGCTCCCTTAAAAATATTATCAACAAAATATCTTTACAAATCATATATATATTTATATATAAACAGGATTTGGCATTAAATTAACTACAAGGGTTGGTATACCATAAAACCTAGCTAAACCAATCTACCAGTTTATCATGTATCCAAAAAAAACAAGATTTGGTATTAAATAGCCCATTAAATAGAATAACCAACCCGTGCGCCAGAATTGGAGCTTCACCACCGGATGTAGTTTATGGTCATACCCAGGACACTTCTTTGAAGGAGAGGGTACCCAATCTGCAGATATATACAATCGGTATATTCTAAACCCTGCTGAAAGGTTGATCAACAGATTAATTATGAGGAAAACAATTTTTATAACAAATATTTATTTTAATTTTCAGGATAATCTCCTTGTTAATGCACCTAATTGAGTGGTGAATATTAATCTTAGAGGTTGAATATTATGCAGTAAAAATTTTGGATCAAAATACTAATGTTTCTGTTTCTGACTAGATTTATTTAATCCATCCTTGAAAGTTTTAGGTTTAAGTCATTTACTTTAATGACATATTAACTCTTGATGATTATTTAAAGCCAAATCCAGATTTGTAAGGGAATTGTTTTGTAGGTAACTATTTTTAAACAAATTAAAACTTGTTTGGTTGCACAAGAAACCATGCAGCTGAGTAAAAGTTGTTTATATCAGATAGGAATACTTGATGAATAAAATTAGTTGTGTTAATGACAGTATATCTAACGCTAATTTGCCCAGTCGGCTGGGGCTGTAGAATACACTGACTGCACCTCTGCAGAGGGGTAAGACCCCCCCCCAACGAGTGTCCTAGATATGACACTAAACAATCTGATGGTAAGGTTCCAGTAATGCTGGGGCCTTGGGGAATATGGAGTACCCCTTCATTGCCATTGCTCCCAGGTCCACTCTGGCCCGGCGTGGTAGCACCTGGTAGGGCCCTATCTATGGGTTAAGTAGAACTAACGGCATACTTATGCTAAACTGAATATCTTGAAATAAAAATGTTTTTGACAATTGAACCATGCTTATATTTTGAACTGCGTGCTTGTGCTAAACTGAATTGTTTCAAATAGAACTGTTTTTTGACATTGAAACTGTATTTACACTAAACTGAATTGTTTAACTTAGAACTGTTCTGATATGTAACTGTGCATAAACAAAATCTGTACTTTTACTAAACTGAATTAGCTGAATTAGAATTGCTTGACTAAACTGAATAGCTCGAAATAGAAATGTTTTTTTACAATTAAACTGTACTTATGCTAAAATGAATTGTTTTAGATTGAACTATTTTTGACATTGAAACTGTACTTATACTAAACTGAATTGTTATATATAACTGCTTGAATAGTTTGAAATAGAAATGTTTTTGACAATTAAACTGTGTACTTATGCTAAACTGAATTGTTTTAAATAGAACTGATTATTTACATAAAAATGGATTTAGCATTAAATAACCTACAAAAGTTGATATGCCATAAAACCCAACAAACCAACCAAACCATCTAACACTAATAATTCTCTTTAATATACAGCAATTTTTTGCATGCAGTTAAATGGTTTCCAGTATTGCTATCTCATATCAACTGAACCACAGCCACTGCCTTTTTAGCACCTTTAATATGATCTGGACAATCATATAAGTTTTAAAGCTTGACATGACTGACCTAATTGATCAGATCAAGCCTCTTTGACTGCCTGTCTAGCCCAGTAAGAGCCAAAGTAGAACGTTGCATGTGACCACAGCAGTTACTGGTTCAAAGACTGCTCAGCTACCAGGATCCTACCCTCAATCTTTAACAGTCACCACCCACAGTCAACAAGTAGCCTTATTAGGAGAGGGGGGTCTTAGCTCTTAGCAGAGGTGTAGCAGACATTCTACAGCCCAAGCCAATAGAGTGGTTGCAGATTTTAGATCTCTGTTTTAATGGATATATCAAATATTATACATATTTCATCATTTTAAAAAATCCTCTATTTTGCAGATCGCAAGTTTTAATTTTGTTTTTATCTTTAGATGAAACATTGTCAGTTTTTATTAAATTTAATTTATATTTTCTTTCATTCTTAAATTTTACTTGCTTTTTTCCTTTATGAGGGTCAGCTTAAGTTCATAGGCTGACCAAGATACTCTCATGAAATGTGACCAAATGAGGTTTATTTTTCAACAGTCCCCTTGCAGTCTACACATTGTTTTCCATCAGTATTGTAGTGCTTGGATCTCATTGGTAAAAAAAGTCATCAACAGTAGATATGACATGACTATATGAATTTTTCATCCCACCCTTCGATTGCAACATGCTCAGATTGTCAGCATAGACCAGAAGACGACAACGAAAATTCTTTTAAAAATAAATAAAAGATGTTATTAATACTGTAAAAATAAATCGATTAAAAAAATTTTCTTTTAAATATATCATAACAAGAGTTTGAGAACAGAATCAGGGATAAGTTTAAAGGTTTGATTTGGGTTTCAGGAAACCAGTGACCCTTCTTATAGTATCAAGAGTGATTGAGGACAGAGTAAGGGATAAGTATTTAGGTTTGTAGCCCAATTATTAGAACAGCTAATATGTTTAACCAAGTCTTCTCCTAGGCAAAAGTATTTGCAAGTTCAAATCTCACTCTGAGCTTATCCTTTATTTCCAATTTGAGCTGATCCTCATTTTCAGAGATTAAAATACCAAATGAATTTCAAGGAAAATTAAAATGAAAGAAAGCACTTGTCAAAATCATAAATGAAAACAGTTTTACAGTTAATTGTTGACTTAAACCAGTGATTGTCAAAGTGGTTAATATTGACATGTAGGAATCAATGGGACTATTCAAGGAGTTATTAAATGTCTAGAGGTTGATATGTGCAGTGAGGTCAAAAGCTGATAAATAGAAATAAGAATATTGATTACACTACTGATGTCAAATGATGGTGAATAGATTTTTCATTGTGTGTACATCCCTATGTTGCATTCAATAGATATATTAGGCTGAACTTTTATATATTTTGATATGATTGAACAGTTTTAGTTGACTTCCAGAATGATGTTCAATATTATTATTCACTACACATTACAGACAGTCATACTCATCTTAATTACTTTACTCATGGTTTGGCTGCTGTACTCCAAAGAAGAGTTCACTGACCCAGAATGGTAGTACTTGTTAGGGTCTCATCTATGGGTCAAATAGAACTGTTCCCTATTTTGCTATGGATTATTATTATTAGTAATTTGAAACTATGCAGCTGTGTATAAGTTGTTTATATTAGATAGGAATGCTTAATGAATAGAATTAGTAATATTAAACCATTTAACTGTGTGCAAACAAATGAGCTTTTGCTCATTTAAAAATAATGTTACATACAAACTATTTATTTTTCAAATCATATATATATATATATAGCATTAAATAATCTACAGGTGTTGATATGTCATAAAACTCAATCTAACCATTCTTAGAGTTTGGAGAATGTGAAGTGCCCTTTCAGTATCATTACTTTCAGGTCCACTCTGACCTGTTAGGATCAAACCTATGGGTTAAACAGAACTGTTCAATCTTTGACTCGGGACTATTAATATTAAATAGTTATTTGTGCTGAATAGAAATACTTGAAACCATTTAATTGTGTGCAAACAAATGAGCTCTGGCTTGTTTAAAAATAATGTTACCAACAAACTATTTGCTTACAAATCGTGTGTGTGTGTGTGTGTGTGTGTGTGTGTGTGTAAACAGGATTTGATATTAGGTTTGGTTTCGTTTCTTTAATATCATATCAACCTTTGTAGGTTATTTAATGTCAAAGCCATTCTTCTTGAAGAACAGTAGTGGCACTATTTAACCCATAGCTGGGAGGATAAGAAGGTTCATACCTTTGCCAAGGGTATTTGCCCGAAAGTGAACATAATAGCGCGACTGGAGTACGAACTCGTTTTCTACGATTTCGCAGTCCATAGCTTTAACCATTACACCACGAGGACACCCCCTGATATTAGATAACCCACAAAGGTTGATATGCTATAAAACACAACCAAACCAAAAAAAGAGGTGTCCTGGGTATAACCTGGAAATCTGGAGAGTTAGAAGTACTCCTTCATTGCTATTACTCCCAGGTCCACCCTGACAAATGAGTGTCAGAAGGATGAAGTTTATCAAGAGAAAATAATGAAAATTAAAAATGAATCCGCTCATCTTAGTAGTAATTGATCTATGAGACAAGTTTGCTAACTGTTACATCACAACAGTGTGATTTTAGTGAGAGGTGTGTAGAATGAGAAAATAAAACAGATGGTTATGGAGAGAGAAAGAGAAATGGATCAGTAGGGAGAGAGAAGGGAATAGAAATTTAGTAGTTTTAGTATCTATTAGGATCCCATCTATTGGTCAAATAAATCTGTTTAAAAAATTATTCATATTTTATAGGACTGTATGTGGAAAACCTCTTAAACAACTATTCAAAAAATGCAAATATTAATGTACAATGACTGCAATTCCCTAACCTCTAGGGATAAAATAACCCTAGATGGGTTGACATGCCATTAAAATCAATCCATCTATTTATTTATTGTATGTTAGGGATTGATGTGGGATCAAGAATTCCATGTTGAAAATGTGAGATCCACTATTGATCATGCTTATCAACCTAAGCATTTATCAACTCCTTGAATAGTTTAACTGACCCCTAGAGATCAATATCTACTGTTTCTTTTATTCCATGTAGTTTTTTCATAAATTTGGTGACTCTTCCTGTAAATTTTAGTATTTACTTACCTGAATAATTTTCTTTTTCAAAATTATCAAAATTTCCTTGATTTGTTTGTTAATGCAGAAAAAAACTGGTTGGTTGGGTTTTATATCAACCTTTATTTAATGCTAAATCCATTTTTATGCAAGTAATCAGTTCCATTTCAAACAGTTCAGTTTATCATGAGTACACAGTTTGTCAAAAACATTTCTATTTCAAGCAATTCAGTTTAGTCAAACAGTTCTAATTCAAAGAAATCATTTCAGCATAAGTACACTGTTTAGTTCTATTTAAATCTATCATTATACAAATAAATGACAAAACAGTTCTATTTTTCAACAATTCAATTTAGCATAAATACGCAGTTTAAATGCCAAAAACAGTAAACTCAAGCCATGGTTTAGTTCTATTTAACCCATAGATCAGGTTTTATCTCTCCGGGCCAGAGTGGACCAGGGAGCAATGGCATTGAAAGGGTACTCTGCATTCCCCAAAGCTCCAGCATTACAGGAGTCTCACCATCAGATTGTTTAGTGTCATATCCATGACGATCGTTGGTGGGGGTCTTACACCTCAGCAGAAATGCAGTCAGTGTATTCTACAGCCCCAGCCAACTGGGCAAAGAAAAAATTGGCTAGATATGCAAACAAAATATATCATAAAACTCCTGGAGATTGATTTAAGGAAAAACATTTTTTCTGTGGTAGGGGTCTCCAATTTGGTTAATCATATCTGATGGGAAGAAAGCCAGTGCACAAAGTAATTATTATCAAATAACAGTTCTTTATAGATAAATACACCAAGGCAGTTACCTTCACTAGTAGCTATTTCTGCCTTCTCTATCTTAATTATATCTGATTTGTTTTCTTGGTTATATTCAATTTGCTGCATTAAACTTTTGAGGTTTAAGATATTCTAAAAGCAGCTCTAGATTTTCTGGCAAAGCTTGGCTGTTTTTAGGCGAGCGGTTTTATCACGGCTGAAGGATAAAAAAATATCTTCTAATTTATAAAATACAATTATGACTTTAAATATATTTATCAGTCATACACCCTGATTTTAGCCTGTCAATTGAGGTGGTAGAATACGCCAACTGCATCTCTCAGGGAGGTAAGACCCCCCCCCCCACAAACAAGTGTCCTGGATATGACATAAAACCATTTGATAGTGAGGCTCCAGCCTTGGAGATCTGGGGAATGTAGAGTACCCCTACATTGCCATTGCTCCCAGGTCCTGGAGTGGCTGCGCCTAATAGGGGTCAAATAGACCTGTTTGACATTTAAACTATGTGCAAACAAATGATTAATAGTAAATAGAATTATTCGTATTTGATAGAAATACTTGAAACCATTTAACTGTGTGCAAAAAAAGAACTCAGACTTTTTTGAAAATGTTATCTACAAAATGTTTTTACACATCATATATATATAATATATATGGATAAAGAGGATTTGGCATTAAATAACCTACGTTGGTTGATATGCCATAAAACCTATTCAAACCAAATCATATATATTTAATATATGTGTATAAAGAGGATTTGGCATTAAATAACCTACAATGGTTGATATGCCATAAAACCAAACCAAATCATATATATTTAATATATATGTATAAAGAGGATTTGGTATTCACCTACAATGGTTGATGTGCCATAAAACCCTACTCAGCTTGATTTTGCTACTGAGTTATGAGAAATTCAGTTGTTATGGTAAACAAGCATGTTAGCTACATTGAAATTTGAATACAGTTATACCTTGACTAATTGGTTGAGGGGGGGATATTGTTAATCAAAACTGAAGCAAATCAAGACAATTTTCCCCCCATTTAAATGAATGTGATTTTAATTAATTCATTCCTAGCCTGTACAATAAAAGAAAATTAATATAATTTATAATCGCTTAAAACAATAATAGTCAAGATACTTCTGTATAACTGGGGTTTTTTTTTGTTGGGTTAAGACTACACTACTCAATCCTTTAATCATTGTAGAGGTGCATTTAGTATAACGCTTATCATATCATATTTACCAACCCCTCCGCTCGGGCAGGATATGACACAAGGTCAATTGTTAAATGAAGTTTAACAGGTTTGAATTCAGACTTTTCCTTCTCCTAGACTAGTTGCCTTACCAAGGCTGAAGAACCTAGTCTGTCCTACTATTTACACATAGCTGGAGGGAGAATAATTGGATTAATACCTTTCCCAAGGGTATTAGTGCTATGTGAAATGCAATCAGTCTTATCTAAGATTTGAACTTGTGTCGCCGTGTCCATTTCCTATGACAATAACCATTACACCATGGTTAACAGTTATTGTCATCGAAAATGGAATCGGTGACCAGAGTTCAAATCTTGGGCGAGGCTGTTTGTGTTTCACTTTGTGCCAATGCTCTTGGGAAAGGCATGAATTCATCTTTTCTTCTACCCACTCTCAGCTATGAGTTAATAGTAAGGGAGACTGGGTTCTCTTGCCTTGGTTAGGCAACCAGTCTAGGAGAAGAAAAGCTCCAAGTTCCAACCAGTTTCACTTTACTTAAAAACTGACCTTGTGTCACATTCTGCCTGTGACGAAGAGGTTGGGTAAATATATAATTGTAAAATCCAAAATTTGCCAACATCTAAGGTTATTAACTCCTCATTTACTAAGCTTAGCTTTGTACAGGACCATAAGAATTGGGCACCCTGTGAGAATCTAACTCATTACACCACATGGCACCTGAAGATTACCAACTAATTGAACTTCGTTTTAGTTATTCACACTTGTTATACTTTCACACTTGAAGAAACGCTATATGCTTTTAAAACCAGCTTCATTTCTCTTAAAAATTGACCTTGGGTCATATCCTGCTGATGGCAAGAGTGTTAAGTAAATACAAGGGTCATTCAATGAATAAGGGGGATTTTTCAAACTTTTTTTAAAAATTAATGTAAACTCTGCATTGTGAATTAATTAATAACAAAAATTATTTTAATCTTACAAAATATTTCCTTTGAGGCTATTCAAAATGGTGACAAATCAGAGTGCTCCAGTCCTAAACAGAGTTGTATACTTCTCATAGATCCAACCAAGAACATAATCAAAGATAATGAACGAACTTCAATGAACAAAACAAAACACTTTCTTATAAAAATATCCCTCTCTCAATTTATTCTCCAAAGGGGCACACAGTTTGTTGTAAGTTTGAGAGATAGATGGAGAGGGGGTTTCTTTTTTGCCCCATATCTTCTTCCTGGAGCCAGGAGGTGCCAATGCTTGCACCCCCTTACAAGCCGTATTGTCAGAGATAACACTAACACCTCTGATCGGCTAGCTCGACTCTTGATTCTGACTGGACTGACTATCTAAATCTGACCATGTAGTTCTCATATCATGTGGTCTCCCTCCAGTTACACACCTGCTTGACTGGCCTACTCTGATGCACTGCCATCCCCCTATTTACTAATCACAATGTGACAGCTTGTCAAACCATACAGGGTCACCAGGAATTAACCTAAAATCCATGTCAACAGTCATTATATAACAAGAGGTCTGTCTTTAAATTTTTGGAAATATTCATTGAAAAGAACCAATAAATAAGTAATCTTCAAAACAACACAGTTGTTTCAGACTTTTATTCAGTAAAGCATTTCATTTGCCCATCTATTCATTCAATGCTTTTAATAGATATTTCCACCGAACAAAATTTCTCTGAATATCAAAAGAAAGAAGTTTCTCAGAAGTAAATAATAAATGTTAAACATGAATCTGCTCATCTCAATAGTAATTGATCTACAAGACAAGTTTGCTAACCCTTACATCACAACAGAGTAATCATAGAGAGGAAAAGAGGGAAACAGGTGGTTGGGGAGAGAGATAGAGAAACAAATAAGTGAGGAGAGAGGAGGAATAGAAGTATAAACTGACTGAAAAGTGTAAACTGTCACATGGTATCCCCCTGAGACAATAGAAATAAGATTACTACTATCCCCGTGTTCGAATTAACAGTAGCAAGCCATCAAAGAATGACCGTTAAGAAAGAATGTGGGTCACAGAGGGGAGACCCACAGATGTTTATACTTGGTGACCTCACTCGGGTCACCTGACACGGGAAGGAAGAAGGTAGAAGCCAAACGATTGGCTGGGACCCTAAAACGGAAGTGGGGACTCCTTCCCATCAGCGGACATAGATAAAAAGAAAAAGTCAGTTGTTGAACAGGGTTCGTGGCGGACGGAACCAAAGCCAAGTACTCCGGGTAAAAGAAGACGAAAAGAATATCTCGGACACAAAGGAGCCACTTCTTCAAGCCGGTACTAAAAATAGCATAAAGTCTATTAGCCTGTAAAAGAGGAAATATTCTCCACAGGAACTCCATCGAAAATAAAGATAAGTAAACTTTGAGACTGTTTCTTCTTATACCCAATTTTATATACCCTCTCTCTCTCTCTCAATTTGAAGAAAAACGAAAGAAAAGAAAAGAAGAAAGACATTTATGTTCATGGACTATTTATTTATGATATATTTGACACGTTGAAGGTGTATATCTATGTGTAGTAAAAGATTGATATATTTTAATGTTCCCACGTGCTTGAAGTTGTTATTTGCAGCATCTGCTACGAATTTGTTATGTCATATTTCTTTTCCAGCTTCATGTCGCCTTATGTTATGCTCGCTTAAAATTGTCCTATAAATTCCTTTAAATTCTTATACAGGCAAACTGGAATTGCCAACTACTTTAACTAATATTATTACGTCTAAACCTATAGGTCCATATCTTCCATTGTTCTAGGGGAGGAGAACTAGTGGCCTTGGTGGGTATGTGTATAGTGTGAAAATTGGAACCCCTTGCCAGCGGCGGTCAGTCTAGCCATAAATTGATCCCTCACATAAATTGCCAGTTCTTAGATGCTTGAGAAAAAACTCTGAACGAGGACTTATTCTGCTAGGGATCAAGTGCCAGTCTGCTCCGTCTTCACACGTGCAAAAATAAAGTCCCGTTTTGGGATTTTAAAGAATTTGCCGTCACAAAACCATTTGAAATTTACTGGAGAATGTGTGATTTGTGTGGAGAAGTGTGTTTTAGTGAAAAATATGTTTACCAATGGGTTAAAGATAAGTTAACCACTCCAAGCCTAAGTTAAAAAAACTGTCCATTCTTTGACTCACCCTAAGTAAGTCTCCATGGTGTAATGGTTAAAGTACTAGACTGCAGCTTTGAAGTAAGTGACTTGAAATTCCGGTCACAGTGTTACGTTAAATTTTAGATTAATAACCCTTGGGAAAGTTTTGGCTGGGTAGATGCACAATGGCCATTGACCAGCAAGTATAGCACTGGACCTCATTGTCCAGTTTAAGCTATAATCAGGCATCCATGCCTGAACCCATGTTTGGGTCCGTGTCCAGCTAGACTCATCAGGCTCACATTGCACTAAGTGAGCTGATGACCAGCAAAGTCTAGCAGGGTTCAAGCCTCAGTTCGTGCCAGACCCTCCCCTCCCCTAATCCTCACTTTAAGCCAACCTTCGTGTCATTAACCTTGTGTCAAGTGTTGTATATTGGCCTCCGACCCGGCCGGGCTGTCAAAATAGGAAATGCACCTGTGTAAATAATAGGTGCATCCGGTCGATCAGGATATTATAACCTTGACCATGGACAGGTTGAATGAGTGCAAAATTGTGACACCCACAAGAAGAAGGTGGGTGTTGAACTATTATATAACTCAGTGCACAGGAAATTCAATCAGTTTGGAGATCAGACGAGTTGGAGATAAGAAGCGGAAGAGAAAACTGCCCCCGGTTGAGCAGCCCAGGAGAACAGGAAAGAAATGCGGTTATGGCCAATAGAGTGGGGGTCAATATGTTGCAGTTCTGTTCGGTCTCCAACTCCCTCTCACACACAATCCTTTCAAATAAAGTGAGAGGCATATTTTTCTAGAGAACTGTGTCACTCGTCTTAATTGTGTCATTGTGTTCTGCATGCATATGTATATGTGTTTGTATAGTTGGTCATGGTAGTGACTATACAATACAAGTCCTGTCTGGTGGGAGGCAGAGACAAATAATACCTCGGGAAAGTTATGAATGCATTTATTCCCCCCCCATTAATGGGTTAAATAGTATCACTGCCGTTCTTCTACAAGGATGGCTTTGGCATTAATAATCCATGAAGGTTGATATGCCATTAAACAAAGAAGCCAAACCTAGTAACTATCAGCTTACCTTCATCCTCAGATTTTGCCCTGCATCACACTAAGTTGAAAAGAATAGATAAAGCTAAGTAAAATTTATCTCCGATATAGATCATCCCCATGATGTGGCATAGTGTTTAATGTGCTGGACTGCAACATTGTAGTAATCAAAGTCAATTAGAATTATTTAATCATTTACTACATTTGAAACCATTTAACACTGTGCAAACAATAAATAGCAATGCTTGAAACCATTCAACTGTATGTAAACAAATGAGCTTTAACTCATTTAAAAAAGTTACCTACAAACTGCTTGCTTTAAAATTATATATATATATATATATATATATATATATATATATATTGTATATGTATAAACAAGAGTAGGTATTTGTTATATAAGAATAAAGTGAGACACTTTAGTGTTTGAACAGTAAACAAAAATGGCAAACCTCCACATAGTGTAAATATAGTTTGTTTGTTTGATTGGGTTTTATGGCATATCAATTTTTTAGGTTATTAAATCCATTTTTATACAAATAGACAGTTTTATTTCAAACAATTCAATTTAACATAAGTACACAGTTTAATTGTCAAAAACATTTCTATTTCAAGCTATTCAATTTAGTCAAACAGTTCTAATTCAAACAATCCAGTTTAGCGTAAGTACCGTTTCAATGTGAAAAACAGTTCCATTTCAAACAGTTCAGGTTAGCATAAGTACATAGTTTAAATGTCAAGACAGTTCTATTTCAAGCAATTCAGTTTAACAAAAGTACATAGTTTAGTTCTCTATACCCATAAATAGGACCCTATCAGGTCCTACCACTCCAGGCTAGAGTGAACCACACTCTGCCAAAGCCCCAGCATCACTGAAGCCTCACTATCAGATTGTTTGGTGTCATATCCAGAACACTTGTTCGTGGGGTCTTACCCCTCTGCTGAGATGCAGTTGGTGTATTCTACAGTCCCAACCAACTGGGCAATATAAATATTGGTACCATTCTGTTAGAGTAGACGTCAGTTGGTGGACTTCTTGAGAGAAAGAATTCAAAACTACCTTGGCTGGTACACTCTTGGTTCAAAGCAAGTCTGTTATTGTTCTTGGCAAGACTGTAGTGTTACGGATAGTAACAATCTTTTGTTTGTCTTATTTTTCTGTTTAATGTATTAATTTCAGTTGGAATGAAATACTTATGTTTTTGTTAAGTTGTCTGTCAATTATTTCTTTTTATGCCCATTTCAGAACTGAACTCTATGAAGTTTAGTATTATACTCAGGAAAAGAAGCAATTGGAAGTTGCGCCCTTCCCAACACATTGGTGTAGTAGCTATTGAAAAGGGAGCCTTCGGGTCACCCTTGACTAAAGTCGACTAATATAACTGGTAAAATCTTGCCCAGTCAGTCAGGGCTGTAGAATACACTGTTTGCACTTATCAGATAACCCATAAGGATTGATGTAAAAGAGAAATGGACTTACCCCTGGAAAAACGTGCTCGCGTGTGCCTGGCATGCAAAAGCGAAAATGGCTATGCTAACATGTTTTAAGAACTCACCATCTCGGATTCTCACGAGACTGATGAGATGTGTGCAAAGGTCTAAGCTTATAAAAAAGACAGACAGCCACAGTGTTTGCAGGAAACTCAAGTGTTGTGGTTGGCGAGAGACGATATATCCAGCTGATTGGAAGAGACAATTCAGGAGACATTTCTAAGCTAGAGACGTTTGTACTGAACAGTGATACATGAAAAGTGTCCTGGATCAAGCTTTCTGACTGTTAAGCGACCCCTGATTACTACACTTACTGCACTTACTGCAAAAGTATCAGATAACCCATTAGGATTGATATGCCATAAAACACAACCATCTATACTTTTACTGCATAGACCAACTGTTAAACCAGGTTAGGACTTTACCATGACACTTGTCCCAGTCAATTATTCTCCTCTCTTGCTTTTGAAGATATACTTCAGCAGTGCTGGAATTGTAACAATCAATTGCTTTTTTTTCCCTTTTTCTTTTTTTTTCTGCCCAGTCAGCTGGGGCTGTAGAATATACCAATTGCATCTCTGCAGAGGAGTAAGACTCCCCACCCTCAATGAGTGTCCTGATATGACACTAAACAATCTGATGGTGAGGTTCCAGTAATGCTGGAGTTTTGGGAAATATGGAGTACCCCTTCATTGCTATTGCTCCCAGGTCCACTCTAACCCAGAGTGGTAGCACCTGATAGGGTCTTATCTATGGGTCAAATAGAACTAAACTTGGTACTTATGCTAAACTGAACTGTTTGAAATAGTACTGTTTTGACATTTAACTGTTTGTATAATAAAACTATACTGAATTGTTTGTAATTCAATTTGGCGTTAAATGACCCAAAAAGGGTTGATACATAGTAAAACAAAACGACCAACTAACCAACCAACCAACCTTTTTTTTTTTTTTTTAATTCAATAAGATTTAAGTCTAGGTGCTTATAAAGAGAGAAAAAGCCATCCACCCCTTGTAATGGTTATCATGTGGACTTCCTCAAATTATTCAGAATACTAAAAGACAAATAGAAAAAAGAAAATGAATAAAATAGTTGATGTTAGAAAAGAAATGATGATAATCTAATTAAGCATTCATACATTTTATATAAATTATCATGTTTCTCTCCCTTGCAACGTAGTTCACAACACACTGCCCCCCCCCCCTTCTTGCAACACACTGGCTCTCCCTTCCAACGGATACTAGCCTTCCCTCGCAACATCTACTGACTCTCCCTTGCAACACCCACTGAATCTCCTTGTCAACACACACTAGCAACACACTGACTCTCACGATACACACTGGCTCTTCCTTCCAACACACATGAGCCCTCCCTCCCAACACACACTAGCCCTCCCTCCCAATACACACTGACTCTCCCTCCCAACACACACTGAATGTCCTTTCCAACATTCACTAGCTCTCCCTCGCAACACATACTGAATCTCCTTTTCAGCACACACTATCCTTCATTCACAACACACACTGAAACTCCCTCGCAACACACTCTCCCTTCCAACACACACTAAGTTTCCCTCACGACACACACTGACTCTCCCTTGCAACACGGCTTTCCCTTCCAATACACACTAGCCCTCCTTTGCGACACACCAGCTCACCCTGTAACAACTTCGCTACACCCTGTACTAGATTTTCACAATGTTCTTTTGCTTTTTCTAGTTTTATTATAAGTGGTAGTGTGTTGTTACAACAAAATGTTCAGCTGTACTCTTCATTTTTAGTGAGGCTTAGAACTGTTTGAACGACCCTCATATTTACCAGTAACCAGAATATTTCTCAAATTTTGTCTATATAAGTTCAGTGTGGCCCAAGAGATTTTTCGAATGTTCCAAAGTAACCCACAAATGAAAATTATTACCTACTTCTGCTCTTGTTAATCAGCTGTATGTGGGCACTATTAGCATTATGTGAAATCTAGAAGAACCTACTTTAATCAATTTGAAACCCATTAGTTTTAATACTGATAAAAATGTTATAAAAAGTTATGGTACATTAGAGTAACTTAAGGCTGACACACAGTAGCACTGATAAGGATATATCTGTAACATGATAAAGAAAGGAAAGGTGGTGTCCGTGGTGTAATGGTTATCGTCGCAGGAAATGGACACGGCAACATGAGTTCAAATCTTGAATGGGACTGATTGCATTTCACATAGCACTAATACCCTTGGTAAAGGTATGAATCCAATTATTCTCCCTCTAGCTATGGGTAAATAGTAGGACAGACTAGGTTCTTCAGCTTTGGTGAAGCAACTAGTCTAGGAGAAGGAAAAACTCAGAATTCAAACCTGTTAAACTCCGCTTAAAAAGATTGACCTTGTGTCATATCCTGCCCAAGTGGTGGGGTTGGGTAAATATGATAAAGAAAGGAAATGGTTTAATTGGTTTTACATGTCAACTTTTGTTTGGTCAGGAGTCCTTAAATCTGTTAGCCCCTATGCCGCAGAAACTACAAGATCATAGTAAGAGTTTTAACTCTAATTGCACTATTACATTCACTTTCAGACGAATACCCTTGAGAAAGGTATGAACTCCTGTATCCTTTTAGCCCCAAACTGAAGTGTTAAATAGCGCCACTACTGTTATTCTACAAAGATGGCTTCGGCATAAAGGTTGATATGCCATTAAGCAAAGAAACCAAACCATATTGGATTATTTTATGTCAGTCATTTCAACTTAGTCTCCAGTAAAGAAATGTATCTTCATAATAATTTTAAACAGGTAAACACTTCATACTTAGTTACAGTATCAATATTTTAACCCTTTCACTATTCTGAGAGCCACATATGGCTCTCGGTGATTCCTGTGACACATTGGAGCTCTCAAACAAAAAAAAGAGCTCACAAATAGCTCATTAATAGAAATTCTTCACATTTTTTGAGAGCCATATACGTCTCATGGGTTTTCATACAGCTGATATTGGTCCAGTTGGCAGGGGTGGCAGACTACACCAACTGCATCTCTACAGTGAGCTAAGACTCCCCCAGTGAGTGTCCTGGATATGACACCAAACAATCTGATGGTACTATTTACCAACCCCTCCGCTCGGGCAGGATATGACACAAGGTCAATTTTTAAGCGGAGTTTAACAGGTTTGAATTCAGAGTTTTCCTTCTCCTGGACTAGTTGCCTAACCAAGGCTGAAGAACCTAGTCTGTCCTACTATTTACCCATAGCTGGAGGGAGAATAATTGGATCCATACCTTTCCCAAGGGTATTAGTGCAATGTGAAATGCAATCAGTCTCGTCCAGGATTTGAAACAAACAATCTGATGGTGAGGCTCAAGTAATGTTGGAGCTTTGGGGAATGCAGAGAACCCCTTTATTGCCATTGCTCCTAGGTTCACTTTGGCCTGGAGTGTTAGCACCTGATAGGGTCTATTTATGGATCAAATAGAACTAAACTGTGTACTTATGCTAAACTGAATTGTTTGAAATAGAACCGTTTATATGTATAAAGATGAATTTGGCATTAAATAACCTAAAATGGTGGATATGCCATAACCCCCCCCAAAAAAAAAACAACCAATATTGGGGCTCTCAAAAAAATGAGAACTCACAGACACCTGACTAAAAAAATCCTTCACAGGGCCAATATACATTTCTTTTAAAGATATAATGAAAATCTTTGCCTTATCAATAGTTATTAAATAGCAAAAACGTGTGAGTAGACACTTAAAATATTTTGGACAGTGAAAGAGTCAAGAACCAGTTTATCAAGTTTACAATCACCTCTAACAAATTTATTTGACCCATAGATGAGATACTATCAGGTCAGTGGACTAAAGTAAAAGTACGATCACCGGATGGAGACACAGAATACTTTGACATTGTAGCAGGAGTACTTCAAGGGGACACGCTGGCCCCGTACCTCTTTATCATTTGTCTAGACTACGTACTTAGAACATCGATTGACAAAATCAAAGAGAAAGGCTTCAAACTGACGAAGAAAAGAAGCAGAAGATACCCCGCAACAACAATTACCGACGCCGACTACGCCGATGACATAGCGATACTGGCAAATACACCTGACCAAGCCGAAACACTTCTGCATAGTTTGGAACGAGCAGCAGCAAGCATAGGCCTCTATGTTAATGCACACAAAACGGAATATATGTGCTATAACCAAACGGGGGACATCTCCACTCTAGAAGGAACCCCACTTAAACTAGTAGACAAATTAACGTACCTAGGAAGCAGCGTCGAATCAACCGAAAAGGACATCGAAACGAGGTTAAAAAAAGCATGGACAGCTATCAATAGGCTATCGATTATATGGAAATCAGACCTAACCGATAAAATGAAACGCAGTTTCTTCCAGGCAGCGGTCACATCGATACTGCTATATGGATGCACTACATGGACGCTAACAAAACGACTGGAGAAGAAGCTAGATGGCAATTACACAAGAATGCTGCGTGCAATCCTGAACAAGTCCTGGCAGTAACACCCCACAAGACACCAACTGTACAGCCACCTGCCCCCTATCACGAAAACTATTCAAGTTAGACGAACCAGACATGCAGGACATTGCTGGAGAAGTAGAGATGAACTCATAAGAGATGTACTCTTATGGATCCCCACACATGGCCGCGCAAAAGCAGGACGACCAGCTCGAACGTACATTCAGCAGCTATGTAAGGATACAGGATGTTGTCCTGAAGACCTACCTAGGGCGATGAACTATAGGGAGGAGTGGCGAGAGAGGGTCAGGGATATCCGTGCTACCAGCGCGATATGATGATGATGATGACTTATGCTAAACTGAATTGTTTGAAATGGAACTGTTTTTGACATTGAAACTGTACTTACGCTAAACTGAATTGTTTAATATAGAACTGTTTTGACATTTAACTGTGTATAAACAAAATCTATACTTATACTAAACTAAATTGACTGAATTAGAACTGTTTGAATAAACTGAATTGCTTGAAATAGAAGTGTTTTGGACAATTAAACTGTGTATTTATGCTAAACTGAATTGTTTGAAATAGAACTGATTATTGTATAAAAATGGATTTGGCATTAAATAACCTACAAAGGTTGATATGCCATAAAAACCAACCAACCACCCAACCGGTAAAATCATAGATTTTTCAGTAAACATATCAAAGCTTTTATTCTCTGTATTTGTTTCATCATTGATAAATGGTTACATCATATCACCAACTGTAATGTTTCTAGCATTGTTATACTTCTTGGTGGGGGGGGATACAAATTTAATTACTTGTAGACAAATTGGATTTGTACTCATTGAATGTTTTAAATTAGTTGAACTTTATATTGATATGAAGACTTGCTTTAGTCTAAGTCAGGTTATTATTTATTAAAGCTTAACTTAGTTTGGTATAAGGCCAGAAAATCTAACTTTACTACTCAGTAGTAATTGGTCTACCCTCATCCAAATCAGGTTGAGGCAGATACTTTTAGGCTAGAACTCCTGGTGTCTAGTTGTAAATTCTCTTTCTCATCATTATTCCCACACACTTCCTTCTTTGTCTCTTTCTCTATCCTATTCACTCCAACTCTCTCTTCTTTCTCTTTGCCCACTCACCAAACTCTCTCTTTTTTCTCTCCTAACCAATACTCTTTTTCTCTCTCCTATTAAACACTCTTTCCTCATTCCTCCAACTCTTTCTTTTTTTCGCATTTTCAACCCAACTTTCTTCCTGTTAATTTCTCTCTCTCCATTCCTTTAACTCTCCCTTCTTTCTCTCTCTTTCTGTCTCCCCATCCCCCCAAAAAACTCTTTCTTTTTCCATCCACATCACTCATGTCCTAAAAAGGGAGGACACCCCAATATGCTCAATGTACAGAGTACCCCTCACAGTCGATCACATTCTCTTAAACTGTGACTGTTTCAAACTCGCCCAAAATACTACGAGACAAGCAGCCTAAAGGTCCTTTTCAAAAATGCTAAACCAGAGGATATCTTGAATTAAAAAACAACTGTTCTCTAAAATCTTACTAAATATCAATCAAATACAATTATAAAAACCCATATCCTAAACCTTAAATGGCAGACAAAACCAACTTAACCTTTTGAGCATTAAATAACCCACAGAGGTTGATATACCATTAAACAAAACTCACTCTTTATTTTTTCTCTCCTCGTCAATCCTACTCTCTTTTCTTTTCTCTCCCTGTTCCTTCCACAACACTCTCTTCTTTCACTCTCTCATCCACTCATTTCTCATTTCTTTCTTTCCCATCCCCCTCCAACTCTTATTCCTTTCTCTCTCGCTCTCTTTCTCTCTCTCTCTCTCTCTCTCTCCATTTCCATCCTGTTAGTACCCCCTCTCCCCCAATGCTCATTTCTTTATTTCTGTCTACGATTCCTCCAACTTTCCCTTCTTTCTCTCCCTTTCCCATTCACTCATTATTCTCTCTCTCTCTCTCTCTCTCTCATTCCTATTCCTTCTATATTTCCTCCCTCTCTCCTCCTACATCATTCAGACGATCACATTCTCATTCTCAACCACACTTATTTTGACACTTTTGCCCTTGTCGATCAGATTTTAAAGTACAGTTGACTTCCCTGTCACTTCAATGTACTCTTTCTTCATTATCACACTGATTTCCATTTGATGTAAATATCAATTTGGTTCCTCAGTGAAGACTATTTTGTACTTTAGCCCAGTATTTCTTAAGTTTGTTTATTCAAAGTAACCTTTCCCTGAAAATTTACTTAAAGAAAACTTATATTCTACGATTTATTTTTTTACTATTGATGTACAGCATTTTTTCCCTCCATCCTGTTTGGCTGGAAGTAGAATATGCAGTTGCACCCTTGAAAAGGGTGAAGAAAGGTCAATGAGTGTCCTGAGTATGATACTAAATTGCCTCTGAATGTGAGCTTCCTGTCCTGGAGCTTTAGGGAATAAAGAATAGCTCTTTATTACTATTACTCTCAGGTCCACTCTGAACTGGATTGGTATTATCTGTTAGGGTCCTATCTATGGAGTAAAGAGAACTGTTCAAACATTTACCAAGGGTTATTATTTTTTGTTATTTGAAAACATAGAGCTCTATCCAAATATTACACAAGAATACTTGATAAATAGAATTACTAACGTTAAATAGTAATACTTGAAACCATTTAACTGTGTGCAAACAAATGATTAATTTTAAATAGAATTATTGGTGTTATATAGGAATACTTGAAACCATTTAACTGTGTGTGCAAACAAATGATCTTTAACAACTTGCTACCTACAAACTATTTGCTTACAAATAATATATATATATATATATATATATATATATATATATATAAAACAAGGTTTAGCATTAAATAACCCTCAAAAGTTGATATATTATAAAATACCAACTGAGCAACATCTCTCTTCATCTTCCTTCAACATGAAAATGTTTTTGTTTTGTTTTTGTTTCAATCTAAACTGCAAGATTGACAAAAATGGATACTTTTTCATGTGTTTGAATCATTTCAGTTTGATTACCTAATTTCTTTCCTTAAGAAAAAAAGTTTAATATCTAGTTCCAGGGTGACATCTTCCCAGGCTGTACCTCCCCATAGCACTGAGAAGGTGTGAGGAACTCCATTTTAAAAATGATCTTGTGTCACATTTTTTGCCTGTGAAGAAGTGGAAAGACAATATGTATTCATTTTCATGGATTCATTGTTTAAAACAAATAATCTCAATAAAATTAGTTATGGAGGTGTCTGTGTAAGTTTGGAGGTGGATATGGTAACCTGAGTTCAAATCCTGAATAAGGTTGTTTTCATTTCATTTAGTACTAACACCCTTGAGAAAGGTATGAATCCAACTATTCTCCCTCCAGCTAAGGGTAAGATAAACTGGGCTCTTTAAAAACCTTGGTATGGCAACCTGTCTAGGAGAAGGAAAACTCTGAATTCAAGCCTGTTAAACTCAACTTAAAAAGTTGACCTTCTGTCACCTCCTGCTCATCCAGATGGGTTGGTAAAAATTTTTTTTTTTAAATCAGTTAAGCATTTTAGCACATGGACATAGGCTGTGTCTGTGAATTGATTAAAAAACCTTCTTCAGATCCTTTGAGAAGTAACTGCTTCTCCAAATTTCATGTCACCATGAAATTCTTGGTTTTGCAGCATATCAATCATTGTAGGTTATCCAATGCCAAATCCGGTTAATACATATATATATAAATATTAGATATATATGATTTATAAACAAAAGTCAACAAAGTTAAATAGTTCCAACTATAGCCATGTATAACTAACAATTCAATTAAACATCAGTCATTTGTTTACACACAGTTAAATGATCAAATAATTCTAGTTCAAGCAATTCATTTTAGCATGTGATTTATTTGCATTCATCTTAAATGACAAACAGTTCTATTTGACCCATAGATAGGACCCTATCAGGTGCTACCACTTCAGGCCAGAGTGGACCTGAGCGCAATTGCAGTGAAAATGTACTCTGCATTCCCCAAAGCTCCAGCATTGCAGAAGCCTCCCCATCAGATTGTTTTGTCTCATATCCAGGACACTTGTTGGGAGAGGTGGGGTACCCCTTTGCAGAGATGCAGTTAGTGTATTCTTCATGCCCAGCCAATTGGGCATAAAATTCTTGGGCTTTCTCCTCTTTCTCTGTGGATTCAAGACAAAGTGAAATCACTAAATATAAGTTTGAATCATTTTTTTTCAGCCATATTGTTATTTAACAAACAGATTAGTTGTATTTTTGCTTATCAATAGAAATGCAGGAATAGGGATTTCTTGGTTGGAATTCAGGTCACCTTGGTATACATACTTCTAGGTAATTCAATTCACGTCTTTTAATATTTCACAAAAATGTTTTAGACTTTATGAAAATTTACTAAGGTCTATAAAAAAAATAGATCAATTAAAAAATTTTACCAACCAAAAAGTTAGTGTATCAAGGCATCAAGAACAGAACCTGGTGACAGGTTTAATCTCAAGGTCACCTACCTGCAAAGGTGTTGTTTGATAGCTGAACAACAAAAAGCTTGGTGCCTGCATATGGTGTGGGGAGGATTAACAATTTGGTATCGCAGATGCTTGATGATTGATTGGCTGAAGGAAGTCTCATGACCAGAAAAAGAAAAAAGAAAAGTCTTTGTTTATTCTTTTATTTTTTATCTATTTATTTTAGTTAGTAGGCTAAATTGGCCAAGTGGGTAGAGTGTTCGCCAATGGTCCGGGAGACCTGGGTTGAATTCCAGGTCGTGTCATACCAAAGACTTTACTTGCTTAATACTCAGCAATATAAGGTACGTATCAAGGGTAAAGTAGAGCAATTCAGGGAAAGGAGTAGCACCCCCCCCTTACACCTTGGTGTAGTAGCTATTACTATACAATGGGGCAAGATCAATAAAACTGATTAAATCAGTTTCTTTTTTTTCATGAGAACTAAGATGTGATATTTCTGTGTGTTTCTTGTTATATTTGTGTGTGTGTGTGTGTGTGTGTGTGTATGAATAGCTTTGCACATGAGATATATATATATATATATATATATATATATATATATCCGTGGTGTAATAGTTAAAGTGCTGGACTACAGAATCATAGTAAGTGAGTTTGAATTTCAGTTGCGCTATTACATTCACTTTCGGATAAATACCCTTGGGAAAGGTATGAACCCCCTTATCCTTCCAGCTATGGGTTAAATAGTGGTACTACTTTTTTTCTAGAAGGATGGATATGGCATTGAATAACCCAAGAAGGTTGACATGCCATTAAACAACATAACAAAACAAACAAAATATATAGTCATAAAACTAGTTTATCTCACTATGTATGGGAAATTAAGAAGAGCCTATGTCATCATCATCATCATCATGTTGTCCTGCCAGCACGGATCCTCCCTGGCCCTCTCTCGCCACCCGTCTCTATCGTCTATTGCTCCCAGGAGGTCTTCAAGGCTACATCCTGTATCAACACGGCTATTGGAATGGGAGATAGTAAAAAATGCTGTAAAAATAAAGTGGGAGATAAATAATGTAATTTATGTATGGAAGAGAAACTTGCCATAGCTTCCTACTATAATTCCAAGGAATTACCTAATCAAAAGTTTGAAATACTTAATGTTTGTTTGGCTACTTGGTAGATAAGTTACAATTTAATTCTATCTTATTTATTTATTTAATTTATGTAGGGGTTTTGTTTTGTTTGTTTTTTTGGTTTTTATGGTAATTTTACTCTTTCTAGTGGTCTTTTACCGAGCCATTGGCCTATTGAGTAGAGAGTTTGCTAATGGTCCGGGAGACCAAGGTTCAATCTCCGGTCAAGTCATACCAAAGACTTAAAAATGGTACTTGATGTCACCTTGCTTATCAATCAGCATTATAACGTGTGGATCAAGGGTAAAGTGGAGCAATCCAGGGAATGGAGTAGCGCCCTCTTCTATACGTCAGTGTAGTAGCTATTGAAAAGGGAGCTTTCGGGTCACCCTTGACTAAGGTTGCCAATTAGTGGTCTTTTAATCAGTAACATGTAGTTTTGGTCTAACTCTTCTTTAGTCAGAATTCATCCTGATAATATGATTTGATGAAACCTCGGTGGATTTTTTTCTGACTCTATAGGCATTTATGCAGTTAGAATAGTGTAGACATAGGGCACTTGTTGACTGTCTGTTTCTCAGCTATACAATCACTAGATTAATGGTGATCACATAGATGCAAAACTAACAGTCACCAAGCGCTATTGACTCTATGTCTACACTATCCTAACTTAGATATATATATATTCTCTATCTCTGATATTGAGCACTCTTTATTTATAAATATAGCAAACTATATAGGGGTTAGGTAAATATATATATATATATATATATATATATATATATATATATATATACCCAACCTCTCCACATGAGCAGAATGTGATACATGGTAAATTTTAAATAGAATTTAACAAGTTTGAATTAAGAGCTTTTCTTCTTCTAGATTGGTTGCCATACTTAGATTAAAGAGCCTAATCTGTCTTGCTGGAGAGAGAATTATTTGATTCATGAACACACTTGTGTGTAATGGTTATCACAGTTGGAACTGGCTACTGTGGCAACCCTGGATGAGGCTGTTTGCATTTCAGATAGTGTTAATACCCTTTGGAAAGGTATGCATCCAACTGTTCTCTCTCAAGCTATGAGTAAATAGTAGGGCAGACTGAGTTCTTTAACCTTGATATGGCAACCAGTCTAGGAGAAGGAAAACTCTGAATTCAAACCAGTTCAACTCCACTTAAAAAATTGACCTTCTCTCACCTCCTACTTGTATGGAGGGGTTGGTAAATGTATACGTAGATGTCAAGTTTATTGGTTTGTCTCAGACAGATTGATTATTGCTATCTTTATTAAGTGACTTTGGAAATATTTCCATGCCCAACATCAATACCACAAGGTTATTTGTATACACTTAACAGCACTCTCAATTAAATACACACTTCTTGGACTTGCGTCATGGGATATAGTCAAAAATGATTTGTTATTTAATTGTCTACATCACCTCTTCAGTCTCTCTCTCTCTCTCCCCCTCTCTTTGCTTTTACTTAGTTGACAACATTGAAAAACCGTTTGACAGGATATAATTTAGCGGAAGGAAAGGTGACTATCACAAAGCATGTAAGTAATTTCCGTTCTGTAACCTGTATCCTTGATTCACTTATTGGATTTATTCACTGTTAATCTTTAAGGTTGGCTGTGGGAGAACTTTGCAATTTCTCTAATGCAAGTCGAACCAAATTCCGTAATCCCAGTTGCACCACTGCTTCTCATTTCTCTTTTTGTCATTATGAGTAATTTTGATGTAGCCGTCTTGTCTGCAGAAATTTGATATGGCTGTGACCCCCTCCCCCACCTCCACCACCACCACCACCACCACCACCTTCAATCTATCCTTCTTTTAATTCATTTGTCTCATCCTGTTTGAGAAGTAGAGATTTTTTTTTTTTTACTGTCAGCCATGCATCACTAGATTCTCATCTTGACTTTCTACAAGCATGGAAATCTAAGTTCATCCATGCTACACTTCCTCATTTTAAAATGAGGTCTGCTTTTTAGAACAAATTATTTATCTTATACATTTTACAAGGGTGAGTCAAAAGATTTGCAATATTTTGGTATGTGCTAGTTTACAGCACACATATATCATATGACTAAAGCAGTTCAAAGTATAGAATGTACAGCTGTGGTTCATAGTATTGTGGTAGTTGGTGCGCTGACATGTTGCACATTACTTCCCTCCATGTGTCATTTGAAAGCTGCACAGATGATTGCAAGCCCAGTAGGTTGGGACTGTAGAATACACCAACTGCATCTCTGTAGAGGGGTAAGACCCCCCCCCCAAGTGTCCTACATATGACTCTGAACAGTAATGCTAGAGCTTTGGGGAAAGCAGAGTACCCCTTCATTGCCATCACTCCCAGGTCCACTCTAGGCCAGAGTGGTAGCTCTCGATAGGGTCCTATCTCTGAATCAAATAGAACTGTTTGACATTTAAATTGAGTGCAAACAAATGATTTATGTTAAATTGAATTGCTTCAAATAGAACTGTTTGATTATTTAACTATGTGTAAACAAATGATTGATGTTTAAATGAATTGTTAGTTATACTTGGAACCATTTAACTTTGTTGACTTATGCTAAACTGAGTTGTTTGAAATAGAACAGTTTGATCATATAACTGTGCGTATCTACAAAATGTGTTTACGAATCATATATTCAATATATATGTAAAAACTGTATTTTGCATTAAATAACCAATAATGGTTGATATGCCATAAAACCAAACTGAACCAAGCAGATGAACATGCTATGTTGTCTAATTCAAACTGGGTCATAATGCCATGGAAACAAGCAAAAATATTTGTTGTATGAAAGATGAAAGTGCAGTTGATCCCAGTACATTAACCAGATAGGTCAAGAAATTCTGCTCAGGCAGCAAGAACCTTAACATTTAGCCAAGGACAGGTAGACATAAAACCATGAATTCTGAGGCTATGCTCTAACCCATAGAGGCAAATTTAGTGATTAGCACCTGGAGAGTACCAGGTGAGCTCAGCATCTCACAGTCTGGTATGGTGCATCACCCTTGCAATGGAAAGTATTTAAGAGCTGCCACATTGTGTCTCATGTTAGAAAATATGGCAAAAATTTTTACTCACTCTAGTAAGTAAAGTTGGCGACCGGAGTCAAGGGTGACCAGAAGGCTCCCTTTTCAATTGCTACTACACAGAGGTGTAGGGGAGGGTGCTTCTCCTTTCCCTGGATTGCTCTACTTTACCCTTGATACATACCTTATATCACTGAGTGTTAAGCAAGGAGGTATCAAGTACCATTTTTAAAGTCTTTGGTATGACACGACCTGGGATTGAACCCTGGTCTCCCAGACCATTGGCAAACACTCAACCCACTTGGCCAATGAGCCAGTACTCACTCTAGTAGTTTTTGCTATTATTGCTTATTTACCAGTGCCATAAAAGATTGACTTCAATTAAAGGTTTGCCCAGTCATCTGGGGCTGTAGAATACACCAACAGCTTCTCTGTAGAGGGGTGCCCCCCACCTGACGAGTGTCCTGGATATGACACTAAGCAATCTGATGGTCAGGCCTCAGTAATGCTGAAGCTTTGAGGAATGCAGAGTACTCCTTCATTGCCATTACTCCCAGGTACACTCTAACCTGGAGTAGTAGCACCTGATAAGGTCCTATTTATAGGTCAAATAGAACTAAACAGTGTACTTATGCTGAACTGAATTGTTTGAAATGGAACTGTTTTTTGACATTGAAATTGTGTACTTATGCTAAACTGAACTGTTTGAAATAGAACTGTTTTGACATTTAACTGTTTGTAAACAAAAAAACTATACTTATACTAAACTGAATTGTTTGAAATTTAATTCAGTGTTAAATGACCCGAAAAGGGTTTATACACCATAAAACAACCAACCAATTAAATGTAATTCTATATTTACACTATACTTATAAAATCTCAAAACAATTCTTGCTCAGTATTTTTTTTATCTTCAATACTTTTTGAATATTAAACTTGACTAAAGGTACACCCTTTCCACAAGATGTACCTCTAGTCAATAGAATAGTTTCAAAATGTACCTTAAGTCTATAGAATATGCTGACTGCGTATTCTGCAGGAGAGTATACAGTCAAAAAAGGGGTATCTAGATGTGATACAAAACTCCATCTGATGGTGAGTTTTCAATTCTGGAAATCTGGAGATTGTGAAGTCATTTCCTTCATTGTCATTACTCCCAGGTCCACTCTGACCCAGAATAGTAGTACCTGTTAGGTCAAATAGATCTTAACAATTATTAGTAATGGATAAGAAATATTGATGCCCAGTAATGGTAAATTATTTTTGAGCATAGTTACTTGAAGCTATAATCATTTGCTCAGGATTATTATTAGTTACTTGAACCTATATAACTACTCAAAGGACTACTATTAGATAAAAATAATTACTTGAAACTATATAATTATTAATATTAAATAAGAATACTTGAAACTATACATCTGTGTAAATCATTTGTATTAGATAGGAATACTTGATATCATAACTGTGTTAAAAATTCTTAAACAATTACATAAAAAATCTAAATGTATATGATTACCTAAACACTGGGCATAAAATAATTTTGGCCAAGTACAGTTTAACATCTTTTCAAGAATTCTTGAAAGGTTAGTTGAAATCAGACCAAAACTACTATAGATGGATAGATATTTGGTGAATGATTTTGATTAACTCTTTCACTGTTATGTGGTTTAGTTTGGTTTCTTTGTTAAATGGGTTATTTAATGCCAAAGCTGTCCTTGTAAAAGAACAGCTGTGCTACTATTTAACCCTTACCTGGTGGGGCTAAGGGTATTCACACCTTTCACAAGAGTATATGTTTGAAAGTGAATTTAATAGCATGACTAGAGTTTGAATTCACTTACTTCGAAGCCACAGTCCAACACTTTAGCCATTATGCCCTGGCGACTCTCCCAGACCATGTTTGTCTCTTAAAATTCCTGTTCAACTGAGTAAGTGTGTCAGGAAAATGAAATGGAAGGTCAAAATTCTGTGCCAAAATTCAGATTCATGCGCATGGAAATCTAGTTCAATTCCAGACGCAGGTTTTTTAGTAGCACAAGGCATTTTGGATGGGTAATTGACTGTGAAAAATGAATACCATTCTGGTCACTTCTGAAATCAAGGAAAATGTGACAAAAATGCAGACTGTCAGCTGATTCGACAGTCAGAATTACTAGGAAATAAAATTAATCAGCTGATTTTTAATCTGGATTACCAACCTAAAAATAAGCTATTACTTTCTGGACACTCTCTGAATGAATTTTTGCCCTAAAAGAATATTCCTATGGTACTATAAAGGTTATGATGAACCAACTAAAGGCAGTGTCAGTTAAAAACTTCCAGCATTGTTTATAGAGCTGGAAACATCTTTAGTGTGTTGCTTCCCAAGGGAATCCTTTTGAATGAGATTAAGTTGATAATAAAACTTTTTCACAATCATTTTCATTTCTGATATACTGACCAATTCAATAAGTTTTTAGTTAACTGATGGTTGCTGTTTACTATTTCCAGAGGCATTAGATTATCAACAGAAAGTAGAAAAAGAACACTTTGCCACAACATGTTAACATTTGAACATTGACTCTAGAGAGCTGTAACCACCTGACAAGAAACTAACAGACTCAAAGACATGGAAGAAGAAGGAGGAAGTCAGACAGCAAAGATGAATTTTATTCTTAAGGTTAAAAGCTTTTCTGAAAATGAAACTCAAGAAATGTCAGGAATGTTTTAAGGCAACCATTAGGGAAAGAGAAGCATTGATCTTTTGTTGATCAAGATATTCAATGGAATCTTCTTTATAGTCGTTGTCTGCTGAGGGTAGCAGAGTGGCAGGTTAGAGACACAAGAGAATAAAAAGGCCTGTAGTTGGTTTCAATTGATTAGTGGCCAAGAGGTTACAATGTCAAGAGGAAAAGCTGAAAAGTGGCCAAGAAACTTTGAGAGATACATTCAAGTATTGACATATTTGTATGCTGAGAGAAACTAGTGTATATGGGTGTGTGTGTGTGTGTGTGTGTATATATATATATATATATATATATATATATATATATACACACACATATTTACCAACCCCTCCGCTCGGGCAGGATATGACACAAGGTCATTTTTAAGCGGAGTTTAACAGGTTTGAATTCAGAGTTTTTCTTCTCCTAGACTAGTTGCCTCACCAAGGCTAAAGAACCTGGTCTGCCCTACTATTTACATATAGCTGGAGGGAGAATAATTGGATTCATACCTTTCCAAAGGGTATTAGTGCTATGTGAAATGCAATCAGTCTAATCCAGGATTTGAACTCGTGTCGCTCTGTCCATTTCCTACGACGATAACCATTACACCATGGATTGATATTAGAATTATTAGTATTATATACATATTAAATGTGTATATATATATATATATATGTATATTTAATATGTATATAATACTAATAATTCTAATATCAATCATTTGTTAGTACACAGTAAGGTGGTCACAAGTATTGCTTTTTAACACTAATAATTCTATTTAATACTATTCATTTATTTATGCAGTCAAACCATTCCAAGTATTGCTATGTAATATGATTAATTCAATTTTTGCATGATTAAACGGTTTCAAGTATTGCTATTCAACACTACTAATTTTATTCAACATTCCTCATTAATTTGCACTCGGTTAAACAGTTCCATGTATCACAATGTAAAATTAACAATTGAATTTAATATGAGTCATTTGTTTGCACACAGTAAATGCTCTGTTATATTTGACCCATAGATGGAACCCTAATCAGGTGTACTACCATTAAATAACCCATAAAGGTTGATATGACATTAAACAAAGGAAACCAAATCAAACATGATCTGAATGTTATCACATGTGTTCAATATTGATCAGCTGATTTTCAATAAAAAAAAATCAATTTCATTCCTTTCTAGACTGACTTCATATGACTACAACTGTATTAGAATTTACTAATGTTCCTGCATCTGCTGGTGAGGCTCCAGTCCTAAGAATTGTGGAGTCAGCTCTTCATTGCCATTACTCCCAGTTCCACTCTGACCCATAGTTGTAGTAGTACCTGTTAGGGTCCCATATAGATCTTTTTGAAAATTATTATTATTAGATAGATATACTGGATACCATATAACTGGATGAAAATTATTTGTATTTGGTAGGAATACATGATGCCACATGACTGTGTACAAACAAATGATCATAGAAAAATTTTTCAAAAAATAAAAAAAATTCTGTTTGAGCATTGAAAGTATAAAATGGCTATGATTGTAATCAAATATTTTCAAATGAATCAAATTTTGACATTAAATAACCCATTAGGAGTTGATATACCATTAAATAAATCGAACCAAACTAAAGTCAAGCAAACTGTTTTATGTTTTAAAAGTTTACAAGTATATTCTGTGGATGTATTTACCAACCCCTCCACACAAGCAAGATGTAACACATGGTCAATTATTAAGTGGAGTTTTACAGGTTTGAATTCAGAGTTTTCTTCCTCCCAGACTGGTTGCCTAAGCAAGGCTACAGAACCCAGTCTTGCCCTACCATTTACCTATATCTCTAGAGAGAACAGTTGGATTCATATCTTTCCCAATGGTATTAGTCCTATGTGAAATGCAATCAGCCTTGCCAAGGATTTGAATTCATGTCACCATGTCCATTTCCTATGACATTAACCATTGCACCATGGACTGCTGAAGGGTATAACTAGTCTAAACCAAATCTACTGGTATAGATTGGTTTGTTTTTATGGCATATCAACCATTGTTGGTTATTTAAAGTCAAATCTTTTTTATATATTAGATACATGATTTCTAAACACATTTTGTAAATAACATTTTTAAACGAGCCTGAGTACATTTCTTTTGCACACAGTTAAATGGTTTCACTTATTTCTATCTAATACAAATAATTCTATTTATCATTAATCATTTGTTTGCACACAGTTAAATGTTTTCAAGTATTGCTATTTAAAACTAACAGTTTAATTAACATCAGTCTTTTATTTACACACAGTTAAATGATCAAACAGTTCAGTTTAGCATAAGTCATTTGTTTACACTCAGTTTAAATGTCAAATAGTTCTATTTGACCCATAGATAGGAACCTATCTGGTGCTACTACTCTGGAACAGAGTTGACCTGGGAGTAATGGCAATAAAGCGGTACTCCGCATTCCCTACAGCTCCAGCATTACTGGAGCCTCACCATTAGATTGTTTAGTTTCATATCCATGACACTCATTAGAGGAGTCTTACCCCTCTGCAGGGATGCAGTTGGTGTATTCTACAGCCCTAGCTGACTGGGCCATCTACTAGTATAGTTAGAATATTTCCAGGCATGACTCTAATACTTCCTGATAGTCTGCCAAAAACGGCACACTCCTCACTGTATGAACAGACAGATATTTGATGAATTATAATCAGATTACTGTAAAAGCTTAAAATAAGTGAATAAAATCTCACTGAACTTAGAGATATGATCGAAATCTTTGTTGGTTTCCTTTGTCTACTAACCAGTCCATGGGTTCTTTTATATGATGGCCAAATCTTTAGTCTAATAATTTCTCAATCTATCAAAAACCTGCTGGTAATTTAATCTTCCCTAGCCATTTGGATATGTTAATTTTGGAATTGTTAAGGGCCAGATTTTTGCATCATTTGATTGATTGGTAGGTGTTTTATGGCATATCAACACTTGAGGGTTATTTAATGCAAAATCCTGTTTTTATATGTATGATTTAAAAGTAAATAGTTTGTGGGTAACTTTATTTTTAAACGAGAGGTAATTTATTTGCACATAATTCAAGGGTTTTAAGTATTCTTTTCTAACACTGATAATTAATATTAATCATTTGTTTGCATACAGTTAAATGGTTTCTAGTTTAACATTATTTAACATTATTAATTCTATTTATCAAGTTGGTTAGTTGGTTGGTTTTTGTGGCATATTAACCCATGTAGGTTATTTAACACCAAATCCTCTTTATTTATACATGTATATGTATATATATATATATATATATATATATATATTTGTAAATGAATAATTTGTAGGTAACATTTTTAAACAACCCAGGGCTCATTTGTTTGCACGCAGTTAACTGGTTACTTGTCATGCAATACTAATAATTCAATTTAAAATCACTAATTTATTTGCACACTGTTAAATGGTTGCAAGTTTAGAAAATAATTACATATTTCTATTTAACCTACAAATGGAACCCTAACAAGTATTACCACTTCAAGTAAATGGATCTGGGAGTAATGGCAATGAAAGGATACTCCACATTCCCCAAAGCTCACCATCAAATATATGCAGGACACTCATTGGGGGAAGGGGTCTTACCCCTCTGCAGAGGTGCAGTCTGCATATTCTACAGCCTTAGCCAACATTTGAGGAAGTATAATCAACTATTATCTGTTTTGCATTATTTTTGTATGTACTAGTTTGCAATGCATATATTCCCTGACCAAAGCAATTCAAGCCATAGTTGTGGTTAGTAGTATCATGGTAGTTTGTGTGCTGACATGTTATACATTGCTTCACTCCATGTGTTATTTGAAAACTGCACAGAAGAACATGCAATGTAATCTAATTCAAGAACTTATGCTTTGAATTAGGCCATAACACCACAGAAACAACTAAAAACATTTGTTATGCAAGAGATGAAGGCGCAGTAACCAGATGGTTCAAGAAATTTTATTCAGATTGCAAGAACCTCTGTGATCAGGCAAGGTCAAATAGGCCTAAAACTGGATTCTGATGCTATGCTACAAGCCATAGAGGCAAATCTGGCAAATAGCACTTGGAGAGTATCAGGCGAGCTCAGTATATCACCATCCAGCGTGTCAAATTGTGCCACATGTTAGCACTATTATATTCACTTTTGGACAAATACCCCTGGGAAAGGTATGAACTCTCTTATCCACAGCTATGGATTAAATAGTACCACTACTGTTCTCCTAGATGGATGGATTTGGAATTAAATAACCTATGAAGGTTGATATGCCATTAAACCAAGAAACCAACTGGTCGGTTGGGATACTTGAAGTGTGTATGAATTATGTATTAACAATAATTCCTTGAAGCTGGAATTATTTACAAATAATTATTACTGAAAAGGAATATTTACTTGAAAGTATGTAATTGCTCAGGAGTAGGGAGAAAACTGACTTGGGCATCAAATAACCCAGCAAGGGTTGACATGCCTGTAAAACCAACTAACCAACAAACAATGAATGTCTTCATGATATCATTTAAATATTATAATCCCTTTTATTTATTAGAAGTATATGGCAATCTATTCAAACATTATTTGTATTGTAGTTGGTGTGCTGCAAGGAGACACATTAGCCCCATACCTGTTTATCATCTGCCTATACTACATACTTAGAGCATCTATAGGTATAATGAAAGACAACGGTTTCAAGCTAACAAAGAAAAGAAGCAGAAGATACACTGCACAAACAATTACGGACACAGACTATGCCGATGACAGAGCTCTTCTGGCAAATACACCCGCCCAAGGCGAAATCCTGTTGCATGGTCTGGAATGAGCAGCTGCTGGCATAGGCCTCCATGTCAATGCAGACAAGACAGAATACATGTGCTTTAATCAAAGAGGTGACATCTCCACTTTAAATGGTAGCTCTCTAAAATTAGTAGACAAGTTCACCTACCTAGGAAGCAGTGTCTCATTAACTGAGAAAGACATCAACACACAACTAACAAAGGCATGGACAGCTATTGATAGGCTATCGGTCATATAGAAGTCAGACCTGACCAATAAAATAAAATGCAGTTTTTTTTCCAAGCGGCGGTCATATTAATACTGCTATATGGATGCACTCCATGGACACTAACTATAAACGTATAGAAAAAAAGCTTGACGGCAATTACACAAGAATGCTGCGAGCTGTATTGAATAAGTCCTGGAGGCAACACCCCACAAAACAGCAGCTATACAGCCACCTACCACCCATCATGAAAAGTATCCAAGTTAGACGAACCAGACATGCAGAATACTGCCGGAGAAGTAAGGACAAACTCATAAGCGACATACTCCTGTGGATCCCATCACATGGATGAGCAAAGGGAAGACAACCAGCTAGAACCTATATACAACAGCTCTGTGCCAATACAGAATGTAGCATGGAAGACTTCCCAGGAGCGATGGACAATAGAGATGGGTGGCAAGAGAGGGTCAGGAAGATCCATGCTGGTAGCACAAAATGATGATGATGATGTATTGGATAGGAATATGTGAAATTATGTACATATTTACCAACTCTAGAAACAGAATGTGACACAAGGTCTATTTTTAAGCAGAATTTAAGAGGTTTGAATTCAGAGATTTCCTTCTCTTAGACTGGTTGTCATACTTAGGTTACTACCATTAAATAACCCACAAAGAGTTCAGCCTATTCTACTGTTTGCCCATAGCTAGAGGGAGAATAGTTGGATTCATACCTTTCCCAATGGTATTTGAGAAAGGCAAACTTGATTAAAAATGATGATTACTGGATAGGAATAAAAGTAAAGTTGTGGGGGAGGGCGACTTGAAGGCTCCCTTCTCAGTAGCTACTACACAGAGGTGTAGGGGAGGGTGCTACTCCTTTCCCTTGATTGCTTCACTTTACCCTTGATCCATACCTTATAATGCTGAGTGTTAAACAAGGAGGCATCAAGTACCATTTTTTTAGTCTTTAGTATGATGACCTGATCATGAGGTTTCAATAATGCTAGAGCTTTGGAGAATGCGGAGTATCCCTTCATTGCCATCACTCACAGGTCCACTCTGACCTAGAATAGTAGAACCTGATAGGTTCCTATCTATGGGTCAAATAGAACTATTTGTCATTTAAACTGTATACTTTGAAATTTGAATTAAGTGTAAATGTCTTATGCTAAACTGAATTGATTGAAATAGAACTGTTTTATCATTTAACTGTTTATAAACAATTGACTGATGTTTAATGAAATAAGTAGTATAAAATAGCAATACTTGAAAACATTTAACTGTGTGAAAAAAAAATGATTCATAATAAATAGAATTATTCGTATAAGATAGAAATAAGTGAAACCATTTAACTGAGTGCAAAAAAATTAGCTCAGGCTCGTTTAAACATGTTATATACAAATGTGTTTAGAAATCATATATTTAATATATATATATCAAAAGGATTTGGAATTAAATAACCTATAATGGTTGATATACCATAAGACCAAACCAAACCAAATCTTATGAAAATGTAGGCATTGGGGGGAGGGTTCTGTTGCATTTTAGCAGATAGTTTTTTTTATTGTTTTCTTAACTGATAGTAAAAGCTAGGATCAAAATATTGGTGTCAGTTATCATATTAAACCCACACTATCTTGTCTTGTCCAAAGGGTTGTTTTTTTTATTTTGTTTTTTTAATGAAAAATCCATCTATTCTGCTGTTCATCTAACTCAGATTCCCCTGTCATTGTTGTTGTTGCTGTCATCATCAAAAAGTCAGTATTAACCTTCTTCACCATCCACCACACCCTATCTAAATTATTAGCCAATCGTTAGTCTTCCATTTTTATCCTCAAAGGATTAATTGATTCCTGATCTGTTTATTAATCTAACTTGACCTTTTCACAACAGATGAATTGTTAATAGGAAAAAAAAAACTTTCAAATCAGCTTGCCAATAGCTTTTATCGTTGCATCATAAAACTTTCATTATAAGACAATCATTATTGTTGTTAATCAAAAAGGGATTTTATTGTAAAACATGTGAATAAAAATTTATTTAAAAAAAATATACCTACTTTCTCATTCTTCAACAGGACTAGGACCATCCTGTCAGCAGGCCTTAGAATGTTCTGACTGTACCCACCCACCAAACAAAAGGGGTGTCTTGGGTATGACACTAAACTGCATTTGATGATGAGGCTCCATGGAGCTTTGGGGAATGTGGAGTACCCCTTCATTGCTATTACTCTCAGGTCCACTCTGACTCAGAGTGGTAGTACCTGTTAGGGACCCATTGATGGGTTGAAGAGATCTATTTGAAAATTATTTTTATTAGATCGGAATATTTCATATCTAATTCTATGCAAAAAAAAAACTATTTAAGAAACTGCACAAAAAATGTAGAGTGTACATGATTCCATAACCTAAAGCAGGTATAAATAACCCTGACAGCTTTGACATGCCGTTAAAAATCAATCAATCATAAGATCTGTAAAATGTTAGGGGTAATGGGCTCTACCCTTCCACACTGATCCATATGTTAGCAAGAGGTTTCAATTCAGAGTTATCCTCCTAGTTCAGTTGCTTGAAGACAAGACTGCCCAGTCTGCCCTATTATCTTTACTCAGAGCTTGTGAGTAAAGAGATTGGATTCATGCCTTCCCCAAGAACACTCTGGCAAACAGCATTAGCCAGAATTTAAACCGAGCTTGCTGGTTCAGTTTTCTGTGCTTATAATTATTATAAATGAGTAATATTGAATAGAATTATTAGTGTTAAATAGCAATACTTGAAAATCTTTCACTGTGTGCCTAAATTGAAATATTGGTTTAACTTACCAATACTTGAAACCATTTGACTGTGTGCAAATGAATGAATAGTGTTCAATTGAATAATTAGTGTTAAATAGCAATACTTGAAACCACTTCTCTGTGAGCCAACAAATGATTAATATCGAATAGAATTATTAGTTTTAGATACCAATAATTGAAACAATTTAACTAGAGAAATAATAGCAATACTAGTGTGCTAACAAATTACTTCTAACTCATTTGAAAATGAAAATGCCTATCAACTATGCATGCAAACAAATGACTGATGTTAAATTCTGAATCTTATATAGAAATACTTGAAACCATTTAACAGAGTGCAAATAAAATGACCTCAGGCTCATTTAAAAATGTAATCAACAAAATGTGTTTACAATCATATATATTTAGTATATATATATATATAAACAGGATTTGGCATTAAATAACCTACAACAGTTGATATGCCATAAAACCCAACCAACTAACCATCTTAACAAGCAACTGCACAAAAAATTAAAATATAAATGTACGATGAATGCAATTCCTTAACCTCTCTGCATAGAATAATCTGAGACTGGTTGACATGCCATTAAAATCAATCAACATATTCTATCTTTGGGGATAGAATATCATCATAGACTGCTGTTAGGATAGGAATCCACTGGGTTAAAAGGTTATCTAGTTCTTGTTTTATTTTTGTATTTTGAGGGTTTAATGAATTGCATGAAATCTTCACATACAAGGGTGTGCTGAAAAGTTTATATATCATATCTACTATTGATGACTTTTTTGACCAAGGGATCAAAGTACTTCTAAACTGATAAAAGATGTGTGTATGCCACAAGGATTGGTGGCTGAAAAATAAACCTCATTTGGTCATATTCTATAATAGTATCTTGTTCAGTCTATGAACTTTTCAGTTAACTCTCGTATGGATTACTTATGGTTAGGTTATTGCAATTTTATATAATAGAAAAAAAAGAGATTAACTTGACTAAAAAACATAATGTCCGTCTTTTCTTATAAACTCTTTCCTATTTAAAAAAGAAAAAAGTGGGAGGATGAGCTGTCTTATCCAAGATTTGTGGAACTTTAGGTAAAATAAAAAAAAAACTTTTTTCCATCCATCTGCCTTTTTATCCATACTCTCCACTTGATCCTCTCTTGTAGAGAGCTGTTTTCTGGGTCTCGTCTTTTATGCAAACACACCTGTACAAAGAAAACCATGTGATTACATTATTATGCCACAGCATTAATACAATTGAAAATGTGTGTCAAACAGCCAATCAACATTTTCTCATATCAGTTGTTGCCATGCAACTGATACCATTCATTACAAGATTATATATGCTGATAAATCAGAAGCTGATCTGTCATTTACTAAATTTTGCTTAGTTTGGCACAAGGCCAAAAGTTTGAGATATTCAATGAGTATCAAACCCACTAGCAAAGGTCTGCTAGACTAACTATTACACAATGTATGGAACCAATTTTTAAAACTAAACAAAGCATGGATTTGGTACAAAGCCAGAAGTGTGGGGCACCTAGTAAGACCCAAACTCACTACTCAGTAGTAATTGATCTGCAAGACAAACTTGCTCATACTTATGCCATAATGAAGTGCTTAAAGCAAGAACTGAGAATCTATGTCTTCTAAGTAAAAATATATAAAATAATATCTTTAATCTAATGTTCAGCTATTAAGTAAAAAATGTTTTGCATCTTATTTCTTGTTAGTTTATTTACTGCTAAAAAATAGAGTGTGCACATCCTTTAAGTGTTAATTCTATAAATTTTGCCAGGGTAGTAAAGCAGGTGCCTGAAGAGAGTGGGGGTAAAAATTATCTTGTCTGCTATCTATAACATGTCCAAAATTGAATTATAGAGTTTCAGTTTTTTTTTTTTTTTGACTAACCTCATCTTAGAAAGTGTTCTATTCACCATAACCTGACTCGAGTCTTTAGGGAACTATAACCTAACTTTATAGTTCCACTATTTATATACCTCATCAATTTTTTCTTCTCTTTTATATTTTCTTTCTTTCACTTGGGTCAAGGATTGAACTCACAACTTTCTGGTAAAATCCAAGTAGAAATTTTTAACCTACACTCTTACCCTCTTGGCCATTCTCCTATAAGACAATCTGATGTCATTTTGTCTGTCTCTTCAACCAGACTATGTATGCATTTGTTTTTTCAACTAAAGAAGGCAAAAAGCTACTGCATCCAAAATGTGGTCAATAGTCTGATACAAGTAAATAACATATTTTCATCTTAAAAATTTAGACATATTTTTTTATATATTGATGTGAATACTTTTTTTTTTAAATCTAAGTTTAAAAAATCGAACCACAGGTCATATGACCTCCATTTTAATCTCCTAACCATCAGGCCATTACTACTTGTGTTGAAGCACCTAAAATTACTTGTGTTACTTTCAATGCCTATTGTCAGTGCATAGCTATTTTCTCCGAGCCATTACTTAGAAAGCAAGAAGCAGAAGCAACAAGCACTCAATGCCATAGGGGGTGGGGGTGGGCATTATCCTCAGCCAGTAATCTTATCCAACAACAATTCATTCTACATTTATGTTCATTTGATTGCCCACACAGCCTGTTCTTCTCAGCTCTTTTGTTGAACTGTCTTGTATCTTTTGCCAACACAAAATGACACAGCTTCCTTTTTTTTTCGCTGTTTTGAGACAGGTTTCTTTTTCTGGTCACTGGTTCAGTAGATCTTCAGTCAATCATTTCATGCTTCATGCTTATAAATTTATTGTACTGGTTTGTTGCTATTAAGATATGAATTAAACTTCCTGGAAATAAGAAGCAAGTTGCTACCCTTTGATACACCCTGTACAAGATTCTTGAAAAAGTTTAAGTGATTGTCTGACAAACCACTTGCTTAGATAAATAAATATATTGACCTAATGAGTAGAGTGTTCGCCAATGGTCAAGGAGATCGGGGTTCAATCCCTGGTTGAGTCATACCAAAGACTCAAAAAAATGATACTTGATGCCGACTTGCTTAACACTCAGCATTATAAGGTAAGGATCAAGGGTCAAGTGGAACAATCCAGGGAATGGAGTAATGCCCTCCCCTACACCTTGGTATAGTAGCTATTGAAAAGGGATCCTTTGGGTCACTCTCATCTAAGGTCGCCAACTTTATATATATATTCACACAGTAGTGGACAAAAAAAAGAACTGAAACATTTTTTATTATTGACACAAATTTTGATGAAGCTTCAATGATTTAGACACATATAGGAAGTGATTATTTTTCTTGATTATTTTTGTCAAAGTTGCAAAAAGTCATTAGTAAAGAACAAATCACAAATCAGGTCTGTTTTTCTTCTTTTCCCAATACTAATATATAAATATATATGTGTTTGTATGTGTGTGTGTGTGTCTATATATATATATATATATATATAGAGAGAGAGAGAGAGAGAGAGGTTTGGTTTGGTTTATTTGTTTTAATGGCATATCAACTCTTTTTAGGTTATTTAATGCCAAAGCCATTCTCCTAGAAGAACAGTAGTGGTACTATTTAACCCATAGCTGGGAGGATAAGGGGGTTCATACCTTTCCCAAGGGTATTTGCCTGAAAGTGAACATAATAGCGTGACTGGAGTACGAACTTGCATACTACGATTCCGCAGTCTATCACTTTAACCATTACACCACGAGGACAACCCCCCCATATATATATATATATATATATATATATATATAGAGAGAGAGAGAGAGAGGAGAATTCAATAAGTGGATGTACATTAAATACACATTAATACATTCTTATGTACATTCAAAGAGAAAGAAAAGAAAAAACAGCGACCAGATGTATATGCATATATGCTAATGTACAAATGCACAAAGTAGATACTTGTTAATACATGCATATAAAACAAAAAAAAAACACCTCTAATTAAAATGAATAACACCCTTATCGAAACAATCTTCACTGTAAAAGCTAGAAGTAGAGGTACTATTTACCAACCCCTCCGCTCGGGCAGGATATGACACAAGGTCAATTTTTAAGCGGAGTTTAACAGGTTTGAATTCAGAGTTTTCCTTCTCCTAGACTAGTTGCCTCAACAAGGCTGAAGAACCTAGTCCGTCCTACTATTTACCCATAGCTGGAGGGAGAATAAGGGGGTTCATACCTTTCCCAAGGGTATTTGCCCGAAAGTGAACATAATAGTGCGACTGGAGTACGAACTCGCGTACTACGATTCCGCAGTTCATCGCTTTAACCATTACACCACGAGTAGAGGTGACCCTAAAATTAGTCTCCTGAAGAGGACCACAAAGTCCAAAACACATCTTGAGCATAAGTATATGAAATAAAAAACCTAAAGTATCACATTCAAATTCATTTGTGGATCTATTCATTTTGAAATATATATATATATATATATATATATATATATAGTATTCGACAGTGAAAAAAAATGAACCATTTATATATATATATATATATATATATATATGTGTGTATATATATATATATATATATAGTAATATTTATAAATAAAGAGTATATATATTTAAATTAAAATAGCAGAGACACAGTCAACACCGCTTGGTAACTGTTAGTTTTTTGCCTATCGAACCCCTCTGCCACAAGCAGGTTGGTTTTTAGTGAAGTCGAGGCCATTTGAATTGAGATTTGTCCTTCTCCTTGACTGGTTGCCTTACTCAGGGTAAAGAACCCTGTCTGCTCTTCTATTTATCCAATGCTGGAAAAAGAAGAGAAAGATTCATTCTTTTTAGTGCAAAGTGAGATGCAAACAGTCTCATCCAGGGTTTGAACTTGGGTTACCAATTCTATTTCATACAGCAATAAACATGACATTTAAGAATGCTTCCCCTTATAGATATTAAATATTTGCATTTTTTTGTAACCTAATTATTGAAAAATGGGATATTTTTGGCATAAGATTTTCTATGATGAGGTATCCCTAGATTTGCCCAGTGATGAAATTGTTTTCAGCTCCCTGCAGCCTAGTTATGGAAAATTTTCAGATCTTATACACATCACTACAATTATCTCCCTTGTCTTTTACTCTTTTAAAATCAAATGACAGCTAAAAAAATTGAGTGAAAACTCTATTTTGATATATATTTTACTAAAATCCCTATTCTAAGTAAAAATAAGTTAGGTTTGCTATAAATATTTTATAAATATTACTTTATGGTATATCAACCCTTGTGGGTTATTCAATGCCAAAACCTGTTTTTTTTTGGGGGGGTGTATATATATATATATATATATATATATATATATATATATATATATATATATATAAAATAAGCAAATAGTTGGAGGTAACATTGTTAAACAAGCCAGATCTCATTTGTTGACATACAGTTTAATAGTTTCAAGTATTGCTATTTAATACTAATAATTCTATATAATATTAATCAGTTGTTTGTATAATTAAATAGTTTTAAGTATTGCTATCTCAATGCAATTGATCTTCGGCCACCACCTTCTAGCACCTTTAAGATAAAATTGGGTTTGGTGTTTGTTTGCCACAGGAGCAATTTGAAGAATAGGGTTAGGACAATCTTTATGGTTCTAGGGCTTGACGTGACCAACCGATTGATCGGATCAGGTCTCTCCAACCACCTGTTGCCAGGTTATGGACTGCTCAGCCACCAGGATCCTGTTCTCAAGCATTATGAGTTACCATTCATGACCAACAGATGGTCTCATTGGGTGAGGGAGTCTTTATTCTTCTCAGAGGTACAGTCAACGTATTCTACAGCTCCAGCCATCAAAGCAGAACTATGTTTTAATATTCCTTTTCTGTTATTTTTTAACTTTTTTTTTTAAATTATGAGTGGTTGCTTTGATTATAGATGAAAGTGTCCTATTTACAATAAAGATACAATGTCGAATCAATCTCTGACTTTTTGACATGCATCTATGTATTTAAACAATTCCTATGCCACAGACAATATGTGACACAAGGTCAACTTTTAGAGTGAGATAAACCTTGTTTGAATTAAGAGCTTTTCTTCTCCTAGACTGGTTGCCGAACCAACCCAAGGCTAAAGAATCTAGTTTGCTGGGGGTAGAACAGATGGATTCATGCCTTTCCCTAGAGCAGTAACGTAAAGTGAGACACAAACAGGCTCATCTTGGATTTGAACCCAGGTCATCGATTCTATTTCCTACAATACCCATTATTCTAAGCACACCTTCAATATGTCTGTACATGAATTATTTTTCCAACATTGAAATGGTTTCTATGTCATTGAAACTTTGGTACTATTTTTCTCACACTGCTACAATTAGGGATTTTCCTTCTCCTCGTCTTAGAGAATATTTTAGCAAAACAACAAATTTAGGTACATACGTACTGTAAAGTCAGATCATTTTAACATTCTGTTTACATTGGTCTAGTGAGTAGAGTGTTCACCAATGGCCTGGGAGACTGGGATTCAACCTCAGGTTGAGTCGTACAAAAGACTCAAAAAATGGTACTTGATACCTCTTTGCTTAACACTCAGTATTATAAGGTATGGATCAAGGGTAAAGTAGAGTAATCCAAAGAAAGGAGTTGCACCCTCTCCTTCACCTTGGTTTAGCAGCTATTAAAAAGGGAGCCTTCAGGTTGCCCTCAACTTCAGTCGCCAACTTGTTTACATTGTAAACAGGACCTTCTATCTAAAACCAAAAAAAAAATGATCTATGTCTTTTATATCTGCCAAATTGTCTAAGGAGAGGAAGTTATTCTGAATGCTTAGTAACAGAAATTAGTTGCGAAAAATTTTTTTTTACATGGGATTAGTCTATTAGCTGTCTAAATTTCTGAAATGAAGCTTGATGATTTTATCAATCAGGGTTTTCAGACAATTGTCTTCATTTTTATGGTTATATTCACAACATTTCAGCCAATGTGTTCTCTGGCCATCTTCAGGTGTTTCTTGTCAAACTTGGGAGCCTACACGGAACTCCAAACCACATCCTTTATTTAATCCATGGGAGTCGCCTATTCTGATTCTGTTAATCATGACTGGGTACAAGTGTCAAGTATTCCTGTATTGTTACTTGCTTGCAGTCAGATTGAACCTGCAACCTCTAGATGATTGTCACTTTGAATCTTAGAGAACCAACACTTATAACTGTTACACCATGTATCCTGCTGGACAATTCCGAGTGAATTTTTGGGACTTAAAAACTTAATGTTCTTACATCACTATCAGTTACTACTATCATGTATGATTTTTTTTAAAGAAGGCCAGAGAGCACATCAGCAGAAATGTTGTGAATATAACAATAAAGATGAAGACAATAATTTGAAAACCCTGAATGGAATTAGTCTGTTTGAGATGTGCCAAAATTTATACTAAACATTGACAAAATAAAAGATTGACTTGATTATTTTTTGAATCAAGCATTTTTGGCACAGCCTGAATACAAGGATGGGCTGAAAAGTTCATAGGCTGATATCATATCTGCTGTTAATGCGATACTGATGGAAGAAGTATATGGACTGCAAGAGAGAGGGACTATGTTGAAAAATAAACTTCACTTGATCTTATTCCATGAGAGTATCTTGGTCAGCCTATGAACTTTTCAGCTGACCCTCAAATATGGCTGCTGCTTTTCTGAAACTAAAAGCTTTAACAAAGACAGACTGATTGAGAGAGAGAGAGAGAGAGAGAGAGTGATTTTAGATATTTGGGTGGAGAGAAAAATGTTGGAGGCAGAAGAAGGTGGGGAAAAGCAGATTTATATTGTCAATATGGATGAAAATAGAAGAATTAACTCATTGTTTTTGCATCATTCCCTCATTTTTGATACATAAGAACAATTGATACGATCATTAATTTATAAATACTGACCTATTTACTAAAAGTATTGGGGAAGGTTACGTTTCTCTTAGTTTAGTCTATCTATATTCTTTTCCTCATCGCAACATAATGACATCTCTCTTTCTCTCTCTCATGTATGTATCTAGCCAACCCCTCTGCAAAAGCAGACTGCAACACAAGGTCAATTTTTTATGCAGAATTTAACAGGTTTGAATTTCGGAGTAGACAGACCTCTCTATAGAGAATACAGCCATGGTATGCTAAGCCTCACCAACTGGGCAAGATGTCAATTGAGTAAGTTGTGATAAAAAAGCAATTAAGATTAGTTAAAAATATCAATAATATTTATTAAAAGATTCCTCTAAAAATAATCATCAATACAAGTTTGTGGTTCTTCAGATGTGAAATAAAAAACCTGGGTAAACATCTTCTAAGTTAGAGAAGTGCCCGTGGTGTAATGGTTATCGTCGTAGGAAATGGACACGCCGACACGAGTTCAAATCCTGGACAAGACTGATTGCATTTCACATAGCACTAATACCCTTGGGAAAGGTATGAATCCAATTATTCTCCCTCCAGCTTTGGGTAAATAGTAGGGCGGATGGGGTTTTTCAGCCTTGGTGAGGCAACTAGTCTAGGAGAAGGAAAACTCTGAATTCAAACCTGTCAAACTCCGCTTAAAAATTGACCTTGTGTCAAATCCTTCCCGAGCGGAGGGGTTGGTAAACATCTTCTAAGTTTACTAAAGTAAACATCTTCTAAGTTTACTAATTCCATAAGATTTTACAAAGGTAGTAATTACCTTGATTAAGTGTCATCTCTTGCCTAGTTGGCTGAGGCTGTAGAATACACCAACAGCATCTCTGCAGAGGGGTAAGACCCCCCCTCCCCAAATGAGTGTCCTAGATATGACACTGATGGTAAGTTTCCAGTAATGCTGGAGCTTTGGGGAATGTGGAGTACCCCTTCATTGCCATTGTTCCCAGGTCCACTCTGGCCTGGAGTGGTAACATCTTATAAGGTCCTATGTATCGGTCAAATAGAACTAAACTGTGTACTTATGCTAACCTGAATTGTTTGAAATAGAACTGTTTTGGCATTTAACTGTATATAAACAAAAACTATACTGATACTAAACTGAATTGTTTTAATTAGAACTGTTTGATTAAACTGAATAGCTTGAAATAGAAATGTTTTGGACTAATAAACTGTATACTTATGTATACTGAAATGTTTGATATAGAACTGTTTATTTGTATGAAAATGGATTTGGCCTTGAATAACCTACAAAGGTTGATATGCCATAAAACCCTAACAAATCAAACCTCAGTGTCATCTCAAAGAAAATCAAAAGGGCAGATAACATGTATACAGTATTTGACAAAAAAAAAAACAGGTAATAAAAAATGGTCCATTTTTTATTATTGCAACAAATTTTAATGAAACTTCAATGGCTTAGACACACCTAAAAAAAGTAAAGTTGGCAACCGTAGTCGAGGGTGACCCAAAGGCTCCCTTTTTGATAGCTACTACACCAAAGTGTAGAGGACAGCGCTACTCCTTTCTCTGGATTGCTCCACTTTACCTTTGATCCTTACCTTATAATGCTGAGTGCTAAACAAGGTAGCATCAAGCACCATTTTTTGAGTTTTTGGTATGACTCGACCTGAGATTGAATCCAGGTTTCCCGGGCCACTGGCGAACACTCTAACCATTATAAGTAAAGTAAAGTTAGCAACCATAGTCGAGGGTGACCCGAAGGCTCCCTTTTCGATAGCTACTACACCAAGGTGTAGGGGAGGGCGCTACTCCATTCCCTGGATTGCTCCACTTTACCCTTGAACCGTACCTTATAATGCTGAGTGTTAAGCAAGGTGGTATCAAGTTCCATTTTTAAAGTCTTTGGTATGACTCGACCTGGGATTGAACCCAGGTCTCCCGGGCCAACCATTATAGGAAGTGATTATTTTCCTTGATTATTGTTGTCAAACTTTGCTTAGTTGTAGTAAAAAGTTATAATTTTTTCAGAGAAAATTCTCAGAAAAACAAAAAAGAAATTTCTTAGAATTTTCTTTTCCTTCATTTGTTGTCTTAATTTGTAGTTCTTTCTTTCCAGGTTAGAAAGCAGTTATCAGAGTCTTAAAAAGAACAAATTGTGGTATACAATGATTGTGGATTGTCACTTTGGGATATTGCAACATCATTCAACAATCAATGTTTTCCTCAAAAATTATAAGAAAACTGGAAATTATCATCAAAAAGAAGGTTGTGGCTGCAAGAGAAAAACTACTGCATCTACAACTAAGGGATCTTGGCAATAATAATCAAGGAAATAATCACTTCCTATGTATGTCTAATGCTAGATAGCAATCTAGTCTCTTTCTCTTCTTCAGCCAGTTATCAGGTCTACTCCATGTTGTTTCTCACTGAGATAAAGATAACACAGCATCTTTTCTTATGGGTACCCTTCTTTATTCATCATAGACAACATTCCACAGACTTGATCAACTTTGTACAATTGTTATTCAGACTACAGATGGAAATTGATGTCCGCATTATTCAACGGTTCCTGGCAAACTAATTTAAAATTAAAATCTAACTTCTAGAATTTTAGTCACCTGATTTTAACTCTTCCAATGACAGCCAAGCTTTCAAACTGCCCTTAAAAGTCATTGCCTGTCAATTCCACTGAGTTGACACAATGGTTTCTGAATGTTACTATTCAAATCTTTTCAAAATTATCTACTTTACATGCAAAATAAAAGATTCAGTCAATCTATTATTTAACACTTAACCAATGAAGTTTCATTAGAATTTGTGGCAATAATAAAAAATGGTTCAGTTTTGTTTTGTTTTTTTTTTCACTGTCCGTGTATGACATGAAACTCCATCTGATAGTGAAGCTTCAGTTCTGGAGCTCTAAGAAATGTGGAGTACCCTTTCATAGCTATTACTCCCAGGTCCACTCTGATCCGGAGTGGTAGTACATGTTAGTCTCATCTATTGATCAAATAGATCTGTTTGAAATTTATCAATATTAGATAGGAATATATAATACTATATAGCTGAATTATTTGTATTAAGAATAGTTACTTGAAGCTGTAATTGTTGAATAAGGATTATTATTATTATTATTATTAGTTACTTACTGTCATTTAATTGTGTGCAAAAAAATTAGTTATTTCAGGGAAGTCCCTGTGGTATAACAGCTAAAGTTACTAAATTGTGGCCTCAGTGAAAGTGAGTTCAAATTCCAGTCGTGCTATTATGTTCACTTTCAGACAAATACTCTTGAGACAGGCATAAAGCCCCTTATACTCCCACAGCCTAGTCAGCTGGGGTTGTAGAATACACTGACTGCATCTCTACTGAGGGATTAGATACCCCTCAATAAGTGTCCTAGATATGACATTAAACAATCTGATGGCAAGGCTCCAGTAATGCTGGAGATTTGGAGAATGCAGAGTACACCTTCATTGCCATTGCTCCCAGGTCCCCTCTGGTCTGGATTGGTAGCATCTGATAGGGCCCTATCAATGGGTCAAATCGAATTGTTTGACATTTAAACAGTGAAAACATATAACATAATAAATTGAATTGTTAGAAATACATCTGTCAGGTCATTTAACTGTGTTTAAACAAATGATTGGTGTTTAATTAAAATGTTAGTGATACATAGCAATACTTGGAATCATTTAACTTAGTTGACTTATGCTAAATTAGATTGTTAAAAATAGAACTGGTTGATCATTTAACTATGTGTATCTACAAAATGTGTTTACATATCATATATACATATAAAAACAGAATTTGGTATTAAATAACCTAAATTGGTTGATATGCTATAAAACCAAACAAACCAAACCCTTATTCCCACCAGTAATGGGTTTAAATAATATTCCTGCTGTTCTTCAATAAGAATGGCTTTGGCATTAAATAATCCATGAGCTCAATATGCTATTAAACAAAATAAACTAAACCAAACCAGACTATTATTAAATAGAAATAATTACTTGAAGCCATATAATAATTAGTATTAGTTAGGAATACAACAGTGTACAAATTATTTGTATTAGATAGGAATACTTGATATCATATAACTGTGTGCAAAAAAACACTTAAGAAACAACTACCAAAAAAAGTTTAAATACAGATATACAATAAACTAAATTCCCTAACCTCTAGGCATAAAATAACTCTCAACAGTTTTACATACCATTAAAATCAATTTATCAATCAATATGCCTCCCGCAAAATCTTCCAAAGCTATTTTAGAATTGATTTTTATTTAACAGAATATACAAAAGGATGTTTTTATTGTGTGTGTCTGTATATATATATATATATATATATATATATATATATATATTACATGATTGTGTCTGTGACCCTGGGTTTCATGCTTTTCAGACATAGCAAAGCTCTATCATTGATATTGAGCTCTATTTTGTCTTCCATTAACTCACCAAGTGTGCTAGTGAGAACCATAAACCGCTACAATATATATATATATATATCTTATTATAATGGAGTTTGTTTCTGTTTGTAATTAAAACTACATCACCACCCATGTCAGAATTGCTTTATTCATTTATATCCCCAATGATTATTAGATAATCATTATTTATTCTTGATCAGTATCCTATTTATTAACGATATCTCTATTAAAGTCTAGCTGAGTTAGATTTACCTCAAAACAGCCTATGTTATTAATGCATTTGATAGTTATCTAACTACCTACCAGGCCAGATTTGGCACAAGGTCTCTTTATTGTGAGCAGCGAAACACAAATTGAGACTCATGTGCAGCCATCATAAAAAATGCTTGGTTTCATTGGTATTCCTCTTAGGCACCAAGCAATGACCTCAGCCCTGCCAAACAGGTATTGCCTGGGAGGGACGGCTCCCTAGGACCAGACGATTCAGCTAAATAACACCCACCTGACACGAATGCCAGACAGGATCCCAGAAAACCAGGGTAGGGACAGCATATGACACAAGGACATTTTACACACAAAGATTCATGCGTGACCATTACAAAAGATGCCCCATATTGGTACACCTCAGATGTCAAGCTATGAACTCAACCTTGCTAAACAGGTATTGCCCAGGAGAAAGGCCCTCTGGGACTTAGTGATTCTGTTTAATAACACCCTCCAGACCCAAATGCCAGGCAGGCCCATGTTGTTAATGTGTTCAAAATCCTAGTATGTATGTTATATATCACAAAGAAATAAAGGTTCACAAAGTATATGGTGTGGATAATTTGCATATTGGGCTTAATAAATAATTACTTGGTGTTATTGCTTTCTCATGTTATTGGTTTATTCTCAAATGTATTAAAAGCAATCATATGTATAATTTTATATAAAAATCAAATAAAATAAGTTTAATCTTTTTATATTCATTCTTATTTACTTCTGTTTGTCATTCCAGTTTAAAATATTTTATTATGTAGGGAACGAATAAATAGATAAAAAAATTTTAAATTAAATTTAAAAAAATAAATAGATAAAAAGAAAACTATTAAATTTGCAGAAAACTCCCAGAGGTCCATAACAGGAAAAGGGGATGATGCATGCGTAAAAAAAAAAGATGGCATTTCCTCTTGACAAAGGAGATGAGTCATTCTTTCTCTTTCAGGCAGTGACCAGCAGATTGATAACCTCGTGCTGATGTTTTGGGCACCACGCATACGTCTTTAGACATAACGTCGGTTAGTCCCTTCACCCAGTAGCAGCTCTGTCTCTATCGGTCAGCACTATGCTGAAATATACAAGACCCACAAATGAACTATAGACTAACTCTTACCAGACTTTGACAAACTTCCAAAAGAAAAATAACCCTTATGGAAGCCCGAAATACCAAATGAGGATAAATACATACATGAAACGAATTAATGTATTTTTGACACCTTAACTGGGGGATTCAACCATTTCAATGTATTCAGGAAAAACTCCCTCATCCATGGAATAGTTGTTGAACCCAGTAAATAAAGGAAAGTATAAAAGAAACGTCTTCGTCTTTTATCTGTTTCTATCTTTTCTTTTTGTATATTTCTTTTGGGACTTTCTTTGGGCAAGGCATTGCGCCAGCCAGTCAACGTGGGGTAAAATAATATAACCAAAATATAGAGTCAGATATCTTATGGCAACACAGCCTTGCCCTTAGCCCCTGACCTTCAAGCCTCAAACCCCACAATTACATTAAAACTTAAATACTTGTGCCTAATGGGCATGTATTTTTGCTAGTATATATAAAGATCAATGGAATAATTTAAAATGAAATAAGCCATGCCTGATTTTGTTAATATATTGATTTTTATCCTCAGAATATTATTCAGTAATAAAATATTGATTATCTATAAGCATGTTTTATCATCAGCCCTGGTTTATGTAGATATTGTGTATCTGTATTATATATATAAATGGCATCTGTGTCTTAACACTGTTGCACAAGTTGTCTACCAGGTAGAACAACCTAACTCAGCTGTATCTTCTCATACAGCAAAAGCCTATTTCAAAAGGTCTCTAAGAGGACATGTTTCAAATGATTGATAGGAGTAACTGGCAAGTGACCTCAGTCATCAACATGAAAAACTCTTAAACACTTATATATATATATATATATATATAAGTAAAAAGTAAAGTTGGCGACTTTAGTCAAGGGTGACCCGAAGGCTCCCTTTTCAATAGCTACCACACTGAGGTGTAGGGGAGGGCACTACTTCATTCCCTGAATTGCTCTACTTTACCCTTGATCCTTACCTTATAATGCTGAGTGCCTGTGGTGTAATGGTTATTGTTGTAGGAAATGGACACGGCGACACGAGTTCAAATCCTGGACGAGACTGATTGCATTTCACATAGCACGAATACCCTTGGGAAAGGTATGAATCCAATTATTCTCCCTCCAGTAGGGCAGACTGGGTTCTTCAGCTCTTGGAGAGGCAACTAGTCTAGGAGAAGGAAAACTCTGAATTCAAACCTGTTAAACTCCTCTTAAAAATTGACCTTGTGTCATATCCTGCCCGAGTAGAGGGGCTGGTAAATATGGTATAATGCTGAGTGTTAAGCAAGCCGGCATCAAGTACCAGTTTTTGAGTCTTTGGTATGACTCGGCCTGGGATTGAACCCCAGTCTCCCGGACAATTGGCGAACACTCTACTCATTAGGCCAATGGCCTGGTCTTATATATTTAAAAGAGGCTCACTTGGTGAGTTAATGGAGGACCAAATGTTGCAGTATTGTCAAATGGTGCTCAATATCAATGATAGAGCATTTACATATATATATATATATATATATATTATAACAGTGTTGGTTGTCACTATCTCACTATGTGGGCTTGTGGTAGACCAAATGCGATATAATTTGGAGAGTGCTCAATATCTGTCATAGAGCTATTATATAATTATAAGTAAATATATATTAGTTTTTATATATATATTTAATAGCATGGAAGCTTGTCTGCGACCACAGGTTTTATGACATCTTATAAACGACAATCCTCAAGCAGAGAATATGTGTTTAGTCAAAAGAAAAAATATCAACAGAATTACCTAAGATAAAACATAATAAAGTACTCAATACATGAGATAGAGCAAATATGAAAATAATTCCGCAATGAACGATACTTTAAATATGCTAATATTTGTATAGGTGAGGGATCTTTTTAACCAATAAAATGTATTTTATCCTAACCCAATTCAATGGAGCAATCCTGAAGAGCTGTTTGGTGAAACCTAGATAGGCTCACTCATGGCCATGTAAGAATTATTTTACATGTATATATATATGTGTGTGTGTGTGTGTTTGAAAGTTTTTACATGTATAAGAACAAACTCATAAGCAACATGCTCTTCTGGACCCCTTCACAAAGATGAGCAAGTGCTGGACGACCAGCTAGAACTTATCTACAGCAGCTCTGTGTGGACACAGGATGTAGCCTAGAAGACCTGCCAAAAGCAATGGATGATAGAGACGAGCGGTGAGGGAGAGTCAAGGAAATCCATGCTAAAGACATGATATGATGATATATAGGAGTGTGTCTGTAGTTTGATAATTACCATGGTGTAATGGTTATCGCCGTAGGAATTGGACACGGTGACATGAGTTCAAATCCTGGATGAGACTAATTACATTTCACATAGCACTAATACCCTTGGGAAAGGTATGAATCCAATTATTCTCCCTCCAGCTATGGGTAAATAGTAGGACAGACTGGGTTCTTCAGCCTTGGTGAGGCAACTAATCTAGGAGAAGGAAAACTCTGAATTCAAACCTGTTAAACTCCTCTTAAAAATTGACTTTGCCCGAGCGGAGGGGTTGGTAAATATGATAATGAAAAAAAGTATTTATTTTACTCAGCAGATATTTATTTTTCTACATAATCATCTCCCTTACCAATGCATTTAATCACTTTGATCAAATATTATACAGTGAAGATTTCAGATCAAAAGTCAGCATGTCAGTTTAGGAACTATGAACCACCTTCAAATGAAAGTTTTTGAACCAACTTTGAAAATAATGACCTTTTTAATTTTTATTATTTTTAATCATTTTTATTATTTTATTTTATTATTTCTTTATTAATTTTTCAAAATTATTTTAATTATTTTATTATTTTTATTTTTATCAAATCTTATTTTTTTAATTATTTTTATTATTTCTTTATCAATTAATTTTTCTAAAATTATTTTTATCATTTTATTTTATTATTTTTATTTTTATCAATTTTTATTACTTTTTTAATTATTTTTATTATTTTGTTTTATTATTTCTTTATTAATTAATTTTACTTTTTTAAAATTATTTTGATTATTTTATCTTATTATTTTGTTTTTATCAATTTTTATTCCTTTTTTAAATTATATTTTAAATTATTTTTATTATTTTATTTATTAATTTTTATTATTTCTTTAATTATTTTCATAATTTTTTTTCCTTAATTTTTATTTTTTTTTTAGAATTAATTATTTTTATTATTTTTTAATATATGAATACAAAATAAAAATTATATATATATATATATATATATATATATATATATATAAATGCAAATGAGAAGTTTGTAAGTAAAAATGCTCAACTCTACTACAGCAGAGCAGGTATACAATCCAGAAAATTATAAAGTTATAAACACCTGAAATCTGTTTCTTTAAGTTTCATGTGAAGTAGACAATCATCAGATGGAAAAGTCAGAAAAGTTGCTAATCAGTCATGATTATATAGGGGTATAAAGTCACATGTTAAGATGGAAGTACATGACACTCATATACAGAATGAAAAAAACCCACAAATATAGGAGGTAACAATAGATGCAGATTGTGTCTGGAGGGGAAAATGATGCATCCAAGAACAGGCTGTAAACAAACTGCTGAACAAAGGAAGTGAATTGATATCAAGGTGTAGACATTCTTATAAACATCTCATATATCATTTACCACATGACTAATTCCATATTTATTCTTCTCTATTTGGACAGCTCTATTGCTATAATCATGTGTGTGTAATATATATATATATATATATATATATACACACACATATATCAATTCACTTCTTTTATTCAGCAGTTTGTTTACTGTCTGTTTTTGGATGCATCATTTTTTCTTTTAGACACAATCTGCATCTATTGTTACCTCCTTTGTAAGTTTGTACTTTTTTCACAATATCCCATTTTATTATGAGACATATACCCATTCCATCTTTAATTAGCTAAACATGTTTCGAAAAGGTTCTACTTTTGGCATATATATTACATGTATGACCCACAAAAGATGAAATGAAATAATGTTGTCTACTCACATAACTAATATGCATATATACACATATACATGCAGAAAGAATCATAACGGTGCAATAAATAAAGACGAGTGAAAACTTCTTTAAAAAAATATACCTCACACTTTATTTGAAAGGTTGCTCAACCGGAGGCCTGAGGGCCCAGCTCTCTGCTGGATGATGGCTTTCTCTACCGCATCTTGTCTCTCTCTCATCTAATCTCCAACTCACTGGGGGGTCCCAAAGGCCCCTTCTGCCGGGTGGTGGCTTTCTCTACCACATCTTGGCTCCGACTCGTCTGACCTCTTACTTCCTGTCTCCACCAAGTTATATAATAGTTCAATCGCCCACCCAATCTTTGGAATGGCATGTTTGATCGTCATAAAGCGGAAATAACTGTCATGCAGTTCACAGGTCACTCTCTTCCGGTGCATCAGTCTATGAGTGTACCATGGGATTTTTACCTTGTCCCATTTTTTTAGCCAAGTCTGCCTACACGATTTCTCCTCATAACTGCCATCGGAATGGGTCACTTCCTTCCAGTGCATCACTTTGGAATGGCATGTTTGGCCGGGTCGAAGGTCAATATAGAACAATAAAACCAGATAAGTAAAGTTCAAAACTCAGATAAAGCTGTTTGAATTTCACTTTCCACTAATTCCTTTGGATTGGTTTGATTTAGTTTTATAGTATATCTACCATTGTTGGTTATTTAATGCTAAATTCACTTTATACATGTATATTAAATATATGATTTCTGAATGTTTTGTTGATAACATTTTTAAATGAGTCTGAGCTCATTCTTTTTCACACAGTTAAAGGGCTTCAGTTATTTCTAGCAAATATGAATAATTCTATGTACTATTAATCATTGGTTTGCAAACTGTTTAAATTTTTCAAGTATTGCTATGTATAAATAACAATTCAATTAAACATCAGTTATTTGTTTACACACAATTGAATGATCAAACAGTTCCATTTCAAACAATTCAGTTTTGCATAAGTCATTTGTTTGCTCTCAGTTTAACTGTCAAACAGTTCTATTTGACACATAAATAGGACCCTATCAGGTGCTACCACTTCAGACCAGAGTGAACCTGGAGGCAATGACAGTGAAAGGGTACTCTGCATTCCCAAAAGCTCCACTCTGATAGTGAGGCACTGGAGCCTCACTATCAGACTATTTAGTGTCATATCCATGACACTCATTGGAGGAGTGTTACCCCTTGGCAGAGATGCAGTTGGTGTATTCTGCAGCCCCAGGCAACTGGGTCATAATTTATTTGGAAAAGGCATGAATTCTTCTCTTTAACTCTCCAGCTAGGGATAAATAGTAGAGCAGTCTGTGTCATTTCACTTTGGTATGTCAACCAATTTTGAAGAATTCAAAACCCAATGAGTGTTGTTCACTAGAATCTGTACCACATTGTTGTACCATTCTTCTCTTATCAACTTATTCAAAATGTGTGGCTTGTGATACACAAGCCTTCACAACTATAACAGGAATAACCTGTACAGTCCAATGGCTCACATTCTTAACTGAACTTTGGGCATTCATTTGTCAAGATCAATGGGAGAGTCCATTATTGTTGTGGACTCACCTATCATACTTTTTCTGGGAGTAGTTGTACTAGTCCATGACTACTTTTTTTTACTGCTGTTTAGAGCAGTGAGAGCAAGACATATGGAAACCTTTACGTGAACCGTCTATGTAATACCAACTCTTAGCCCTTGGCTATAAACAACTCATTTATATGTACTAGTATACTGAAGCATTCCAATAGTCAACAATTATGTAGATAGATATTTGTTATTCTATTCAGAATGATCAGTATTTTAAAAAAAAAGGGGGATAATTGTATTAAACATGAAACATCTTTATGGACTAGTAAATAAAATATAGTGATTGGAGGAGCCCGTGGTGTAATGGTTATCGTCGTTGGAAATGGACACGGTGACACAAGTTCAAATCCTGGATGAGACTGATTGCATTTCACATAGCACTAATACCCTTGGGAAAGGTATGAATCCAATTATTCTCCCTCCAGCTATGGGTAAATAGTAGGGCGGACGGGGTTCTTCAGCCTTGGAGAGGCAACTAGTCTAGGAGAAGGAAAACTCTGAATTCAAACCTGTTAAACTCCACTTAAAAAATGACCTTGTGTCATATCCTGCCCAAGCAGAGGGGTTGGTAAATATGAAATAAAATATAGTGATTGATATATATGTATATGTATATATATAAATTCCCTAATATAAAATGACTTAAAAGTCGATGTGCAATCTGTTAAAAGATTTCATACAGACTTTTAAGTCATCGATGTATTTTGTTAGATTTCAGATTTTCCTCTGAATAATCTATAGTTTTCCATTCATCTTTCAGTTTTTATTGTATATCACATGCAATAAAAATTTCTTCATTATGGCAAAAATCAAAGATAAAGTACCGTGTTAAAAAATAGTCAATATGTATCTTTGTATGCATTTGTGTGTAGGTGTATGTATAAAGTAACCCACTCATGAATATCAAAAAATAAAAAGATGTTAATAAATGTGCACACACATTTTCAGATGTCTGCTTTCAAATATATGATAGAAATTGTTGAAGTATCAGTGTAATCAATGAATTAAAATTGAATTACGAAGCATCTTTCTTTTTTCTCACTTTCCCTACAGTCAATGTTTATAGTCAAAGAAATCTTTCTTTGTTGAATGACTTACAGACTTCCATTATAGAGAAATAAGAAATTTCTTTCTTCTTTTTCCTTTATTTTTTTTTATTTTCATTTATTTATTTATTTTTTTTTTTAGAGTTAATTTTTAAGTTAGTAAATGTCATTTACAAAAAGAAATAGAACTCTTTTTGGTTTGGTTATTGTTTAATGGTATATCAACCCTTGTGGTCTATTTAATGCCAAATCTTTTTTGGCTTATATATATATATATATATATATAATGATTTTATGTGTATAAATAAACTGTTAGAAATAATATTCATGAACTGCTTCTCCTAATGTGGTTGATATTCAGCCACTACTTTCTAGTACCTTTTAATATAAAAAGCTTTTTCTTCTCCCAAGGAAATGAAATGTAAACAGCCTTGCCCAGGATTTGAACTCTGGTCATCAATTCCATTTTCTATAATGATAACCATGACACTCAATGCACATCCAGGATTGTGCTTGTGTACCATACCTTCCATACTTACCAGACTCATTTCTCTGTGACTTTTTCTTGTTACCTAAACTGAAGATTCATCTCAAGGGTAAAATTTGCGGTAGACTATAAGAAAGAGAATACTTATGTAAAGATTGGTTTGGTTTCTTTTGTTTAATGGCATATCAACCTTTGTAGGTTATTTAATGCCGAAGCTATTCTCCTAGAAGAACAGTAGTGGTACTATTTAACCCATAGCTGGGAGGATAAGGGGGTTAATACCTTTCCCAAGGGTATCTGTCCGAAAGTGAACGTAATAGCGTGACTGGAGTATGTATGTAAAGAGGAGGCACTTGGTAGACTGGTTATCATTGTAGGAAATGATATAGCACTATCACTCTTGAAAGGTATGCATCTAACTATTCCCTCTCCAGCTATGGATAAATAGTAGGGTAGACTAGGCTCTTTAACCATGGTATGGCAACTGATCTAGGAGAAGAAAAACACTGAATTCAAATCAAAGAGGTTCTCTTCTCATTTATCAAACTACTTTAATCATTCCTTCTTCTACTCTCCCTCCTAATCAACACAGAAATATGAACACAGAAATTTCCATAAAAACAGGATGCAAGATATTTGAGAAAATCTCCAAGTATCCAGCTAGTATTTAGAAGTCTGTAAATGTTAAAGAATTCTTTGAGTCTAATTGGATGATTTTGTGACTTTTTTTTCTTCAAAGAAAATCTTCATTTTACATGAATTTATTTTCCTTAACTTTTACATCATCAAACAATGGCCATCACCTGACGTATAACAAAAACTTTTTGTGTTATTGGTCAGTAGTTGTATGTAATTTTCATAAAAAGGCATGGGATAGATATATTATCATGCTAATTGGAGAAAAAGGTATACAAAAAGAGGACATTGAACTACAAACTTTAAGCTGAAAAATTTACTTGGAAAAATTATAACAACATGGTGTATGGGTAAATAATAGAGTTGACTGGATTCTTCAACTTTGCTACAGTAATCATACTCGAAGAAAAGCCAGCTTTACCCTGCATAAACATTGACTGTGTGAGGATTCTGCCCACAGCAGAAGGGTTGCTTGGTTGTTTTTAAGGCATATCAACCCTTGTCTGTTATTTAATCCCAAATCTTGTTTATATATATATATATAATGCATGATTTGTAAACGAATAGTTTGTAGGTAGGATTTTAAACAAATTACAGGTTGGAATGATAAAATTGTCACCCTAGAAAAGACGACATGATTCCATTTCTGTTTAATGAAAACCGGTTTTCTTTTTTTGTTGCAGACCATCTACTAGTTGGCCAGTTGTGTACAAATCCCAAGAGCGATAGGAGCCTTCTACCATGTCTGAAAGTGACACAATGTTCAATGAACGAGATCAGAGGTATGCCGCTGTACAACTTATGCTCTCTACCAATCCAAGTTATGACAACAGGACCATTGCCAGCACCCTCAAAATGCAAATCTGGATGGTTCAACGCATCGGACAACCCTTCGGACGGCTACGGTTATGGTCTTTGGTGTGGTTTCAAGTGAGGGTCACATCATGCCACCTCACATCTTTGAAATTAGCTTGAAAGTCAATGCCAAAGTGTACCTGGATGTGCTCAAGAGTGTGGCGATCCCCTGGTGCAATCAGGTGGCCAGTGGCAGACCCTGGGTGTGGCAGCAGGACTCGGCACTGGCCCACAATTCCAAAGAGACCCAGGCTTGGCTTCAGAAGGAGTACTACGACTTTGTACCCTTCTCTCACTGGCACCCCCCCCCCTGACCTGAACCCGCTGGACTACTTCGTTTGGTCATACATCGAGAACATCACCAACATGACCTCCCAGAACACCAAAGCCAGCCTGATCACCGCTATCCGCTGAGTATTCGCCAAGCTCCGCCAGCATTTGTGGAAAAGGCATGCTCCCAGTTCTGGATCCGTATCAAGGCGGTGATTGAGGCTGAAGGTGGCTACATTGAATAAATGTCAGCTCTACTACATAATCAAGTTACCTGAATTGATTTTTTCAATAAAAGTTTTAAAATAAAGCTGTAGTGTTGTTTTCTTTAGGACGACAATTTTATCGTTCCACCCTGTAGTGTTCCTTAGTTTGCACAGAATTAAATAATTTCAAGTATTTCTGTCTAACACTAACATTAATTATTTGTTTGCATTCATTTAAATGATTAAAAAGTTTTATTCGATCATAAGTGGACCCTAAAAACTTCTACCACTCCAAGTCAAAATGGACCTGAGAGTAATAGCAATAAATGAGTACACTCCAGGACTAGAGCCTCACCATCAGGTGGTTTAGTGTCATATCCAGAACACAGTGGGGTTGGGTGAATACAAATTTGGTCACATCATAATACTTTAACATTGCCCAGTTGGCTGGGACTGTAGAATACACCGACTACATATCCACAGAAGAGTAAGACACCCACCTCCAATGAGTGTCCCGGATATGACACTAAACAATCTGATGGTGAGGTTCCAGTGATGCTGGAGCTTTGGGGAATGTGGAGTACCCCTTTATTGCCATTGCTCCCAGGTCTTCTTTGGCGCTGAGTGGTAGCACTTGATAGGGTCCTATCTATGGGTCAAAAAGAACTAAACTGCATACTTATGCTAAACTGAATTGTTTGAAATAGAACTGTTTTAATGTATAAAAATGAATAATCTACAAAGGTTGATATATCATAAAACCCAACCAACCAATCAGATTTATTTTCCTATTTTTCTACAGGTCACTTTCAATACTAATTACTTTTATTTATCTGTCCTTACAGAAAATGGTGCTTGAAGTTGATAGCGATGGATCCGTGCCTATGCAAGAAACGGGAAATTCTGAAGCAGAACCTGAAGAACTCTTTAAGATGGGTGTGCCTACCAATTTGCCAACCATCACAGCAATCAAGCAAGCTATTCCAGCCCACTGTTTTGACCCCAGAGTACCCAAGTCTATGTACTACGTGTTCCGAGATGTGATCAGTATGATTGTCTTGTATGTTATAAGCAACTGGTGCATAAATAACCTTCCTACTTCTGCTGTGATCGTACATACTCCTTTCTACTGGTTTTTGCAAGGCACAATGTATACAGGCATCTTTGTTCTTGGACATGATTGTGGGCACGGTTCCTTCTCCCATTATCCCTTGTTCAATGACTTTATGGGAACCCTACTGCATTCATTTCTTTTGTGTCCTTACTACACATGGAAACTGTCCCACAAGAACCATCATAAAAACACTGGAAACATAGACAGAGATGAAGTGTACTATCCAGTCAAGAAAAAGTACAGAACTGACCAAAGGGACCTTCTCCCTGGCTTCGGACTTGGCTTCGGTTGGTTTGGCTATCTGGTACGTGGCTACAAGCCTCGTCAGGTAAACCACTTCAACCCTTTTCACCACATGTTCAAGAATCATGTGTTAGGTTGCCTGATTTCATTTGCATCTGATCTTGCAATGATCTACCTTTTATATTTATTCTACCAGGCTAAGGGGTTCTTACTGCTCGTCCACCATTACTTCATTCCCCTGTTTGTCTTTTCTACATACATGGTGGTATTCACATTCCTCCATCACCATGATGTAAATATCCCCTGGTATTCGGATGAGAAGTGGTCCTATGTGAGAGGACAGCTTTCCTCTGTTGACCGTGATTATGGCTGGGTACATGGTCTGACTCACGATATTGGAACCCACCAAATCCACCACCTCTTTAGCAAGGTGCCCCACTATCACTTAAAAGAGGCTACAAGACATTTCCGACAGAAGTTTCCTCATTTGGTGCGATACTACAAGGACCCAATTCTGCCAACGTTCTGGAGTTTGTTCAAAAAGTATGCCAGTCAGTCCGTGATACAGAATGATACAAAAATTCATGTTTATAGATAAAAACCGTCTTATTTCTTTTTTTTTTTTTATAAAGCACACAATACTAAAAAAAATGTTTTCAATTGAATTTTTTTTTCAATTTTATTTTTAATATTATACAATTTCATTGCACTATTTTCAATTTTCTAAAAAAAATTTTTTTCTTAAAACATTTTTTCTTGATCTTTCACCCTCACTGCCTTCTTAGTGACCAGAGCATGTCCACGTTCTTTGGACTTATTCAGAAGAACAATACCTCACTTGTGACCTTCAAATTCTTTTTAACTAGACTTTCTGGCATCTTTTGTAGAAGAAATGTACAATTTTTTGTCCTCTTCATTTCCCAGCATTCCATTCTAATAATATTTTGTCCAATGAAGTTCTGTGGTCAGCCATTTTGTGACCAGTGCCTCACTTTTAAAAGCATCGAGAAGTTGCCAAATCTGAGAAACATCTTAAATCATTTTCAATCTTACTTTGACCCTGAATGGGCACCTCACATGATGTAATTACATGGAGAAAGCAGACCATTGCGAGAGAGTTTCTTTTTCTCTGGTTGCCCATATTTCTAGCCTTGTGCCAAACTAAGCTACGCTTAGTAAATGAGCCTAAGTTTTAAATTTGTTTGTTAAACACCCCCACCTTCACCTATTTTTTTTTGTTAAACTTGAGTATCCAAATTTATTCAAAAATAATTACATATGAATTGGTTGCTCAAATTAATAATTAAACTTTCTTCCTAAGCAGACTTGTTAGAAAAAAATATACCCTCATAATTCATCATCAAGATATGCCAATAACACAGATTCCTTTGATTCTCTCTTGCCATCCATCCCTTTCACCCATTACGTTTGGTAAGCCCTCTAGACGGCACTTACTGTCTGCACAGAGTTGATGAATGTAAGTTTTTTGCTGGTCAGCCAACACTGGTGTGTCCATGTGTTGGAGTCCATAGGAGAACGTCATTTATGATATCATCCTTGCTCCTCCACCAGTACCCAGCATATCTTGCTCATCTTTCTTGGATGGGAGGTAAGTGGCCTTACAGCTGCTGCTTTGTAAGGTCCTGCTTCCAGGATTTGTTCAAAACAGCACACGGCATCATTGTGTAGTTCTCATCTAACTTTTTTATCCGAGCAGTTTAAATGGTGCAACCATACAATAGTAATGACATGGCTACAGCTTGGAAGAATTCCTATTTGATTGATTTTAATGGCATGTCAATGTTCTCATATTGAGATGATAGCTGAACTGATAATAATCATTATTCTTAATCCACATTTCCACCCAAAATTATTGTTAAGGGCTTGCAAACAAAATTCAAGTCAACATTAAGCTTAATGTTGTAATAGTTAACAAGCTAGTCTCAAAGATCAATTAATACTATACAATGAATTTGATTCTCTCTAGGAGCCCCATACTTGTGGCCTTGTGCCAAATCTAAGCTATGTGTATATTTTTACTTATTTTTTTAGAACATAATGTCAAGTTATGCTTAGAGCACTGGTACCTGACATATCACCATGATTAAGCAGCAATAAGCTTACTAAGTACTTAAATGGGTGATTATTTAGTAACTGCTGGTGCTGTAAGCAACCTGATGCCTCTGTGTTAAACTAAGCAAATCTTACTAAGTACTAATTCACACTAAAAGCACCAATTCCAATCAGATCACTAAAGTTAAGCACTAATGAGCCTGTTCTGTATTCATATAAACAACCTAAGGCGTGTGTTGGTTTTTAGTTCTACGGCATAATGGAGGTAAATGGCCATACAACTGCTGTAAGGTCCTGCTTCCAGGATTTGCTTAAAACAGCACACTGTGTAGTTCCCATCTAACTTTTTCTCCAAGCAGTTTAAGTGGTGCAACTATACAGTAGTACTGACATGGCTACAGCTTGGAAGAATTCCTATTTGATTGATTTTAATGGCGTGACAATGTTCTAATATTGAGATGATAGCTAAAATAATAATAATTAACCTTGTTGGGTTATTTAGTACTGAAATTAATCATATTTTGCAAGCAATTATATGACAATGTTCTAATATTGAGATGATAGCTAAAATAATAATAATTAACCTTGTTGGGTTATTTAGTACTGAAATTAATCATATTTTGCAAGCAATTATATGGTTTCAAGTTGTTGCTGCGTTTTAAGAGCTAATTTATTAATATAGTTCAGAAATCATATTAAGCTTATTTCAAACAAAATTATTTAGTTTGTAGATGGGATTCTAACAAGTACAACTACTCCAGGTTAGAATGGACCTGGGATGATAGCAACACGAGTAATTCTACACTCCTCAAAGCTTCCAAATTGGAGCCTCAGTTTAGTGTAATAACCAAGACACCTAAGGCCTGTTAGTTTGGTTAGTTTCTTTGTTTTAATGGCATATTAACCTTTCTAGGTTATTTAATGCCAAAGCTATTCTCCTAGAAGAACAGTAGTGGTACTATTTAACCCATAGCTGGAAGGATAAGGGGGTTCATACCTTTGCCAAGGGTATTTGCCCGAAAGTGAACGTAATAGCGCGACTGGAGTACGAACTCACTTACTATGATTCCTCAGTCCATCGCTTTAACCATTACACCACGAGGACACCCCACTTCCAAGGCCTGTGTGTCAAATCAATTCATAATCAATGCTTCGTGAATCAAAAAAATAAATAAAAATATGACCTTGCTCTGACTTTTTAAAATTCTCCCCTCACCCACACCTTTTACCCACCAAATGGTCTTTTCAGTTTCCAGTGCTTCAGCGAATTTGCAGTTCAGTGAGCCAAAATGAGAATTTCTTCATACATCATTCAATTAAGATAATTTTCACATTCTAAATTCCCTCTGCACAGCCACACATGAAAAAAATTATAAGACCATGCACAAATTTTGAAAGTTTTTGATAAATAAAAAAAATTTCCAATAATAAAAGATGAACAAGTAATCATCATACATCATACATCTTCTCGCAACAACAAAAAAATTTAGAGGGAACATAGTTCACATTTGAGGCCCTTTTTAATTTTTCTTTAATATTTGTAAAAAAATTAAATGGGATGATGGCATATAATGGGTTAAAGATTTAAATTTTTGGCAGAAGTACTTATGTTTTATTGGTTATCATCATTGAAAATGGACATGGTGAGCCAAGTTCAAATCTTGGACAAAGCTGTTTTCATTTCATAAAGTGCTAATACTCTTTGGAAAGGCATGAATCTAACTATTCTCCCTCCAACTATGGGTCAATAGTAGGGCAGACTGGGATCTTTAGCCTTGGCATGGCAACAAGTCTAAGAGAAGGAAAACTTTGAATTCAAACCTATTAAACTTCACTTAAAAAATTGACCTTGTGTCAAATCTAACTCATGCGGAGGGGTTGGTAAATATAAACATTTCTGGTTTTCTTTAATTAATAAACAAACCGGCACCATCTAGTGTCTTCACAGAGCTGATGAATGTAAGTTTTTGCTAGTTTGTCTACACTGGTGTGTCCATATGTAGTAGTCTATCGGAGAACATGTGTTCATCCTTATTTCTCCAGCAATGCCCAGCAGGTCTTGCTCACTTTACTTGAATGTTTTATTTATATATATATATATATATATATATATATAACGAGAGATAAAAATAGATAAACAGATCTTAGGTAGAAAGTATAGACATGGTTAATGGTGCCTGGTGAATGTCAGTTACTTACTCTTGTGATAATCAGATTAACAGTTACTTAGTGCTATTGACTCTGTCTATTTGATTCTAGCTTAGATCTACAATTGCCCCTCTCTCTCTCTCTCTCTCTCTCTCTCTCTCTCTGATATAGAACCCACTTTATTTATAAATATAGAAAACTATGTTTTATATATAAGATTCATAGGACATTGGCAGTAGCTAAAATATAAATGTAACCGTTTCATATATGAAACAATGGTGTCTATAAGGTTAAAGAGAAAAGTTTCTGATGGACAACATTTTTTTTCTTTTTCTCCTAAATTATTAAAATGTTATAAACTTTGCATAAGCAAAATATAAATTTCTTAAAAAAAGAAAAACATTCTTCTTTGTGTTGTGACACAGTGATAGCATTCGTTTTTATCCTTTTTAAAATTCTAATGTTGGTTACAAGGTGAAATCCTTGTCCACAAGTTTTGTTTTCAAAACCAGACTTTTTTTTCCTCACAAAATCAATTCTAACATAATTTCTGAAATACTGACTTTTAATTTTGGTATAATTATTTTCATTTTTTGATTTACAAAATCAACAAATTAGAGAGAAGATTATTAGTGTCATTGCATATGTATTTACAAAAACCCTCATCCATTTGTAGGATAGGTCAATTTTTTTTTTTTAGGGCTGTTCAGCTAGTTTAAATTCAAAGTTTTCCTTCTCCTAGACTAAGTGCCATATCAAGACTAAAGATAACACTCTATGCCACTGTTTATTCATAGCCACATAGAACAAATGGATTCATGCCTTTTCTAAAGATATTAGCACAAAGAGAAGCCTTTGAACTTAGCTTGTTGAGTCCATTTTTTTACAACGATAATCATTATACCATACACACTTCATAACTTGCAAGAATTTAAAGATTCATACCTTCCCCCAGAACATTTCTGCTAACTCCCACTTGAAAAAATTAAAAGCATTCTACCATTGCTTAGATGTGTACATTTAACAAAAAATATTAACTACTGCATTTGTTTTTTGTGCACAATCTAATTTTCTTTATTACATAAAGTATCTATACATGTACACTTTCTAAAACAATGAATCAATTTAAAGAATAATCTTAATATCAATATTAATTTTACTGTTACAAAAGATCAGTTGTGTATAGATCATTTGACAGTAGAATGTTTATCAAAAGCTTTGGGTGTCTGTAGGAATATCAAGTATTTTCAAAAATGTCTGACATTTGACTTATGATTTGCTAGATTTATTCTTTTGTGAGATGCTTTAAAATTGAACAAATATTTATCATTTGTTTAATGTCTCTTAAAAGATGAGTCAATCATGTATTGCAATGCAAAGGACAGAAATAGAACCTTAACTTGCCTTAACACTATTTAGAACTCTGAAACAAACAAAAAAATATATATTAATTTTTTTTTTCTCTTTGCTCTTTAAATCTTTGATGGCCATTTTATAACTGTAAAAAAAACAGTATTGTTTAAATCTTTTACACCAAATTTATCAAAAACAAAATATTAAAAATGCTGCCAACTCACTTTCAGAGTTCAAGCAAAATTTTTTACAATTTAAAATTTTAAAAAATTCAACCTAGAAAAGAGTATACTAGGGACACAGAAAATATTCTATGATAATGGCTACTTTTGTACATGAAATTTATATTCAAATGTAACACATATTATGGAACAGAGGTCATACTTTCTTTGTTTGATTTTCTGTGCATGTCAACCTGTCCAGGGTTATTTTATGCCAAGATGTTAGGAAACTGCATTCATATCTACATTTTGTTTCTTAAGATTTTTTTTTTTGCACACATTCCTATCAAATAAAAATAATTTTTGAACAGATCTATTTGACCCAAAGATGAGACCCTAACAGGTACTACAACTCCAGGTCACAGTGGACCTGGGAGTAATGGCAATGAAGAAGTACTCCATACTTACCAGATCTCCAGAAATGGAGTCTCACTATCTAAAGAAGTTTCATGCCATACTCAGGACACTCCTACTTTCTTTGCTAAACTTTCTTATAAGAATATGTCTGCCATTTTGATATGTTTTAATGATTGGCATTCATGTTTAAAAAATAAATTGACAGACAATGGTTAAGGATTCTGAATTTGATCCAACACAAGAAATGATTCATTTTGATAAGTATATTCTTTCACCTTCAGTATTTTTACTTTTATTTTTAATGCAACTCGCTTTGGTCATCCACCTAGCATAATAAAGAAACGCATGTATTAGATATAACAGCTCAGTTCTAAATGAGATTCAGACTAATATTCCTTTTTGAATCACACCTACAGCTTATCCTTTATTATTACTGATTTGATTTGTTCCTCATTGTCATAAATTGGTGACCTGAGTGAATTTTGAATTTTTTTAATTAAAAGCAACTAAAAATTAAAAATTAAGAAAATACTAGAATATTACATTCAAGAATATTTATGCATATTTATATCCAAGAATATAAACTAAAAAGATAATTTAAAGAAAATACAAGATGATTTGAAATCAAATATAGAGATTATAGTCTCCACTGTAGAAGTTATCTTCAAAACTATGATTGATATATATATATATATATATATATCCCTCCATCTGAGACCAGATTCCATTATATTATGACTAATGACTAGTCGTACACCCCACCCCCAAAAAAGCAAATGTAATTGCTAAAGTGTTATTCAGGGTTTTGTTTTTAAATTCATTATTACTAATAATCAGAAAGCTTTTAATTTAAAGAAGAAAAACATTTGGTCAAAATCTTAAAGATTCTATAAATCTACTTTTCTGATAAATTTCACAAAATCTTCTGTTATGCAAGTAGATTAAGACAAAGCATCTGTCAACCATGTTGGTTGATTTGATTTAATGGCATATCAAACTGTGTTGGTTATTTAATGCCAAATCCTGTTTTTACATATATATTATATATATGATTTGTAAACACATTTTTTAGATATAGACAGTTAAATGATTCAACAGTTCTGTTTCTAACTATTCAATTTAGCATAAATCAACTAAGTTAAATGGTTTCAAGTATTGCTATGTATCACTAACAATTCAATTAAACATCAGTCATTCATTTACACACAATTGAATGATCAAACAGTTCTATTTCAAACAATTCAATTTAGTATGAGTCATTTGTTTGCACTTAGTTTAAATGTCAAACAGTTTTATTTGACCCATAGATAGGACCCTATCAGATGCTACCACTCTGGGCCAGAATGGACCATAGAGCAATGACAATGAAGGGGTACTCCACATTCCTGGAGCCTCACCATCAGATTGGTTAGTGTTATATCCAGGACACTCGTTTATGGGGTCATACTCCTCTGCTGAGGTGTAGTCGGTGTATTCTACAGCCCCAGCTGACTGGGCTATTGATCATGTTGATAGAACCACCTTGGGGCAAGAAAGGCTGATATTTTGATTAATATATTGATTAACTATAATATTGTTTTTTTTCAAAGTTACCTATATCTTTTGTTTGGAAATTATCCAGCAAGCAAGGAATTTTAAGTGACTAAAACCATTATATACTATATCTGATTATTACATAATAAAATACTATCATCATCACTATTATTATTACTATTACAACTACTTCTTTTTCTTCCTCCTGAAGGGAATATGAATAGACCTCAAAATATCAACAAATTCCTCCCTATTTCTTTTTTTGTTAATTCACCTGAATTATTTGAGAAAATTTTTAACTTTTCAGAAAATAATGTATGCACAATTTAAGATTGGTGTGTGTGTGTGTGTGTGTGTGTGTGTGTGTGTGTGTGTGTGTATATATATATATATATATATATATATATATATATATATATATATATATATATATAAAATCTGTCTAATTCATCAGACATTGACAGGATTTAAAATATCAATGTAGCAATTTTGTAAACTCTATATGAATAGGACAATGGTGCCTATTGGGTTAAAGATGAAAAAATTTCTGATGGATTTTTTTTTTATAAAATTAATATACTCTCAACAAACAAGATAAAAATTACTTTAAAAAATCTTTGTGTTGTGGTACAGATTACATTACTCTTTATCTTTTGTTATGCTGGTTATAATATGGACACAAAGGTTATTTTAATGTGGGGTGCCATGCAAGAAGCAAACCTCTCATAGGGCAGTTTTAAAAATTGCTCAAATTCTGTTAGAAATTCCCTTCAGGGATGCTTCAGGCATCAAGCAATAAACCCAGCTTTTACCCCTTTGAGTTGATGGGGTAGATGTTGCCTATTGTCAAAACCAGTCTCCACCCCCCACCCAATTAAATTTTACACAAGTTCCCATTTCTGGGATATTAAGACTCAAACTTGCTATAAAAAAAATTTACAAGACCAACAAGCTAACTACTGCACTATGAGTTAAAGCTCATTATGTATACTTGAACAGCCAAGAAGTTCAGGGTTCATGCCTTTTATGCAAACTCCAATTTTGAAAATTTTCTACCAGTGCCACTCACCAGTACTGTAATCATTAAACTATTCACATGTCGCTCAAAGGCTACAAATCATATCTTGATGTTGTACCGAACCTACTAGAATATGCCAATTTTTAGAACAATTCTCAGAGAAAGTATTACTATCTTTTTATACATCACTTATGTGGGCTGACGATATCCAAATTTATACACTATTCTGAATTGATGTAAATTTGATCTCACAGAGCAAATTCCTTTTGACCAGGTACAATGGCTTAAAAGATGCAAAAACCTTATTGATATTTCTTCCTTTTATTCTGTGAGAACGGTGCATCTAAAAACCAAATCTCAATGTTGTCATTTTAGCCTTGACTAATTCTTGCTTTTTTTTTTCTTCTTCTACTTTTTCTGTCTACTGATATCAACCTGTCAATGCACTTACCCCAATAATCATTTGGTGCAGGAGAAACAAATGCTTCTAATAAAACAAAAAATGTTTCACTGGCCACGTACAAGAGTCATTCAATAAATGAGGAGAATTCTTTAAAAAAAAAAAAAAAACATTTTTTGACTCCATAAATATAAACTCTGCATTATTTGAAATTGGTTTATAGCGAAAATTGTTTTAATCTCACAAAAATAGTTATTTTGAGGCTATTCAAAATGTTGACAAATCATGCAGTGCTCCAGGCTTGAACAGAGGTCTGTCATTAAATTTTTCATGGCTGAAAAGTGCAAACTATGTGAAATTTACCAAATAATGTGTGATGTGTATAGAGAGAAGCATATTTTAGAAAAAAAAATGTTTACAAATAGATTAAACATAGATTTACCACTACAAACTTAAGTCAAAAAGACAGTTCATAGAATGGAAACTGATTCTTTGGTAAAAAAAAGTTCTGGGTGCAGCAGCATTCAGTAAAAAAAAATCATACTGACAATGTTCTGGGATATGAAATGATCCAACACTATTGATTTCCTTGAAAAAGGTGCAACTGAAAACAGTGCTTCCTATTGGCAACTCAAGAAGGAAAATTCACCTTATTCATTGAATGACTCTTGTATTTCTAAATGTTTCCATTTTCAGCCCAGGAAAGGCAAGTAGACTTTGGACAAATCTTTCACGTACTACTCTTAATACAATCAATCAAATTTGCATTTATAAAAAAAAAAATCTAACACCTATTGAATGATATCCTTTCTTGCATTTTCTGTAGAAAATAAATTGGAAAGTAAGTTTTTTTGTTTTTTTTTTGTTTTTTTTTTTTTGTTTAGCTCTTTTATTGTAATGCCATCTATTGTTTGTCTCATCTGCTGTGCTTATAGTACCTGGTGTTCCTAAGTGGTCACCCATCTACAAGAGTGTGCTGAAAATTCTAGGTCCAACTAAGAAAGAATATTATCCCTGATTATTACATTTTATTATATTACATTGTTCTTCCTCCTTTTCTTATATCCTTGGAAAAGATAGGATCCCTCTTTTTCCACTAGCTATTGGTTAAATAGTACCACTGTTGGTTAAAGTGTTCACCAATGGTTCAGGAGACCAAGGTTCAATCCCAGGTTGAGTCATGCCAAAGACTTAAAAAATGGTACTTGATACCTCCTTGCTTAATGCTCAGCATTATAAAGTATGGATCAAGGGTAAGTGGAGCAATCCAGGGAAAGGAGTAGCACCCTCCCCTACACCTTGGTGTAGTCGCTCTTAACTATGGTTGACCAACTTACTTTTCCTCTATACGGATAGCTTTGGCATTAAATAACCCACTAAGGTTGACATGCCATTAAACAAAAAAAAAAAAACCAATGTACTTCTTATTAATATTATGATAGTCCCATGAAGGGAATATAAATAAACCATAGAATATTAACAAAACTAACCATCCTTTAATTTTTGTTAATCATGTGTTCTTTCAAGTTTTAAACAACTAACAATCTTTTCTTAATTTAAAAAAATAGGTTTTTGAAGGGTTAAAGAAACTTAGATTAATTCTGCACAAGTGTGCATAATATATATATATATATATATATATATATATATATATATATATATATACATATAAGCTGTAGAAGTATGTATTTATCCAATCCTTCTATCACAGTCAGGATGTGATACAAGGTCAATTTATAAGTGAAGTACTGCTGGTTTGAATTCAGTTTTCCTTCTCTTAAACTGGTTGCCTTGCCAAGACTAAAAAGCACAGTCTGCTTTACTATTTAGCTGGAGAGAGAATAGATGGAGTCATGCCTTTGCCAAGAGCATTAGCTCAAACTGAACCTTATCCAGGATTTTATCTTTCTTTTCCTACGATGATAACAATTGTGCTAAACATACTTCCTAAGGTGGAGATAGATGTATTTAGATATGCATATTTTATATATATATATATATATATATATATATAAAGTAAGATTCACACCTTCAAGCACTCTTTTTGTATGTAGAAATGTCCTTATCATACATGTGTGCGTGCAATTCCTAAAACATAAAAGTTTGTGAGGTACTTATATATTGGAGAAGAGTTCCTTAGTTGTTGGTTGTGTGGAATTATCAAACATGCCTGCAAGTAAGCTTAGATCATTGTATGCTGTGTACTATTATGTAGTGTCATGTTCAATGTGACACGAGATTGAATGAAGATGAAAACATCGAGAGAGAGAGAGAGAAACAAGATATGTCTTATTTCTAAGGCATTTTAAAGAACAACTCTTTGCATCTTTTTCTTATATACTAGGCTGTATTGCATTAGCAGAAATTCTTTAGCAGACAAGGGAAGTAATTTCACAACAAACTGGTTGGACTGAGAACTTTTCAGCATATCCTCATAAGTACTGATCAGGTAATTGTCTGGATGAGAATGAGTGCTTTAATCATGACACGATCATGAACCAATTTGATGGTCATTCATTTAAAGTTGCATTCAACTTTGAAAGAGTTAAATAACAACAAAACTGACCGTCCCATTTATGTGTATCAAATAGATCCACTATTTAAACAAAAGAATGGAAAAAAAAAATTAACTTTCATTTGAAAAGATTTATTGAGAGAGCTCAAATTGTATACATGACTATCAACTTACCTGAAGAACAAAAGAAAAAAAACTTGTGCTTGCCAAAAATCTTGTGATAAGAAAAACTATAAAGGATGAGGATATTAGTCCAAATAAACACATTAAAGAAAATCTCACTGTTTTTTTTTTGTTTTCTCTTTTCATTGTTTTATAATTCAGTTGAAATTAATGACTATGTCAGTATCATCTGCGGCCTTCCCATTTTCACCTGCCAAATGACCTTAATTCCACATTGACTATCTTATATCATTTAATCTGCTTTCTTACTTATTTCAGTCTTGTAACATCACTTCTTTTTCTGCCAAACATGGGTCAGGATTGAACTAATGACTTCCAAAAAATGTTCAGGTCCACTCCACAGAGGAAGAAAAGGAACCAAAATGAACTCTAGAATACACATGTATTATAGTTTTTATTCACTCTTCTAGTTTATCCCACAGTATTGACCTGGTAGCCAGTCAGATTTCTCCCCCTCTGTCTAACAACCAACTCCTAACTTTTGTGAACTACTACCATTCATGGTAACCCACTACTGCTTACTACCCTAGACTCAAACTCCAACTGCATTGTTTAACTCCTGACTAGTCCCTTGAATATATATATTTACCTAACCCCTCGGCACAAGCAGGGTGCAACTTAACCATACCAAGGTTAAAATACCTAGCCTGCTCTAATATTTACCCATAGCTGGAGGGAAAATAGTTGGATTCCTACCTTTCTCAACGGTATCCAAACTATATGAAATGCAAAGAGCCTCATCCCAGATTTGAACTTGTGTCTCCATGTTCATTTTCTATGATGGTAACCATTACGCCATGGGCACCTTCTTGAATATATGGAGTTCTGAATTTTAGTGGGCAAGAGAGGAACACAAACCCAGCAACCCAACCACTGCTACTCTGGGTCACCACACTCTAACCAACTCCTGACTGCTCTCTTGAATATATGGGGCCCTGACTTTCAGAAAAAAAAACTGCCTTCTCTGCATGGATGATCCCAGAAATAAAGTACCTTAATCTCTGACTGTACTAGTGCCAAAGTTATGATGAACATTTTAGAAAAGTACCTTTCCAACTTAATCTTGAAATTTATCTCTTACTATTTTATTATCAATTAAAATCTGCTGACCTCCCTAACTTGTTTAGCTATCCTTTTAATACTACTATACACACACATTCATGTGCATACATACATATACACTACTATGCCCATACACAGCCCAGTCAACTGAGACTATAGAATACACTGGCTGCACCTCAGCAGAGGAGTAATATCCCACCCCAATGAATGTCCTGGATATGGAACCAAAATAATCTGATGGTGAGGATCCAGTCCTGGAGCTTTTGGGATTGTTGAGTACCTCTTCATTGCCATTACTCCCAGTTTCATTCTGACCTGGCATGATAATATCTATTAGTGTCCCATCTATTGATCAAATAGAACAGTTTAACTATTCAACTGATGTTAAATAGAATTATTAGTGTCAAACGTCAATACTTGAAACCATCTGCATGCTAATAGATGAGCTTTGACTTCTTATCTGCAAACTATTTTTTTAATATATATGTATAAACAAGATTTGGCATTAAATAACCTACAGGAGTTGATATGCCATGAAATCCAACCAACCAACCCCCATACAAATACACTCACACTCACATGTATGTACACTACATTTATATGCATCATATAGACATGCATTATTGCACTTGAATACATGCATACAGAAGCAGAAGAGCTTATAGCGTCAACTGAGCAATTAGAAATGCAACATCATCTCAAGTAAATGTTATTAAGCAAAGATAAACAGTCATAAAAACATGGGCCCAGTCAGCTGGGGCTAGAGAATACAGTGACTGCATCTCTGCAGAGGGGTAAGACTCCCTCAACAAGTGTTCTAAATATGACACTAAACAATCTGATGGTGAGGTTCCAGTAATGCTGGAGTTTTGAGGAATGTGGAGTACCCCTTCATTGCCATCACTCCCAGGTTCACTTTGGCCTGGAGTGGTAGCACTTGAGACGTTCCTATCTATAGGTTAAGTAGAACTAAACTGTAAGCAGAGTTGTTTTAGTAGCTACTACACCGAGGTGTAGGGGAGGGCGTCACTCCTTACCCTGAATAACTTTACTTACCCTTAGTCCCTACCTTATAATATTGAGTATTAAGCCTGGAGGAATCAAGTACCATTTTTTTGAGTCTTTAGTATGACTCGACCTGGGATTGAACCCCGATCTCCTGGACCATTGACAAACACTCTAATCATTATGCCAATGGGCCAGTACTGTGTACTTATGCTAAATTGAATTGTTTAAAACAGAACTATTTTGACATTTAAACTGTGTACTTATGTTAAACTGAATTGGTTGAAATAAAACTTTATATGTATAAAAATGGATTTGGCATTAAATAACCTATGATGGTTGATATGCCATCAAACCAAACCATAAAAACAGACAAAAGGTGAAAATTTCTCTCACTTTAAGAACTGGTACATGCATAGTAAATTGTTTCTAAACATATCCTCAATGAGCATTAAGGCATAAAGGTGTACTCCATTTATTTGAAAAATCAACATTGCCATCACTCGTATTGTTGTCTTCCATTGTGGCATACCATTAAAGAGACAGGGAGGATTAGATTTATGCCTTTTGTTTTAGTACATGATCTGGTAGAATAACCTCTCAAGGTTGGAATGTAAAAAGAACAATATTTGCCTCTTTGTTTTATTATTGTCAGATTTTTAAAAAAATATATCATCTAAATGGTTGGTTGGGGTTTATGGCATTTCAACCCTTGTACATTATTTAATGCCAAATCCTTTTTATACACATAAAATATATATGACTGGTAAACACATAGTTTCCCAATAACATTTTTCAATGAGCCAGTGTTTATTTGTTTGCACACAGTTAAATGTTTTCAAGTATTGCTATATAACACTCACAATTCAATTTAACATTGGTCATTTGTTTGCACACAGTTAAATGGTTACACATGTATGATTTGAATATTTTTCGGTAGTCCTATTTTAAATGAGTTAAACCAAATTTGTTTACACATAAGTTGTGCTATTTAATATCAATCATTTGTTTGCATTCAGTGAAGTGGTTACAAGTATTGCTATTCGGCACAAATAATTCTATTCAACATCACTCATGTCTATGTGGCAGCAATTTTAAATCCAGGAGACCATACTGCTGAACCTTGTACTAAAATAAAAAATAAAATCAGAAACCACAAACAGAAAGAGGATGTGTCTCACCATACAAGTATGTTCCATTACTTTGAAGGATCCATACACAGCATTGATCTCATTCTGTTATCTTGTGGCATACCAGTAAAAAGACAAAAAAGATTGGATTCATGTTTTTTGTAGGAAAAATGAAATCGGCAACCACAATTAGAAAATAGACATGTATATTGTATTATTTGAATTACATTAGGTCTGTCCCATAATAGTTGTTACATTTGCATATAAATTTCATACATTATTAACAACTATTACACTATGAAATAAAATTTTTACTTTTTCTTGTTCCTGAATAGAAAGTATTATTTCCCAATTATATATGCCTAAAGTAAACAGAAAATACCTATTTTTCTCTACAAACTTTGTTTTTCTGATCTGGGTAATGAAATTTCCAATTTACCCATTTTCCAGAACAGTCCAAATAGATTCAGTACTGAGGAGCTGATAGGAAATTTTCTAGAACTCACTAAACATTTTTGTACCATTGGCCTGATAAGTAGAGTGTTTGCCAATGGTATGGAAGACCAAGGTTCAATCCCAGGTCGAGTCATACCAAAGACTCAAAATAAATGGTACTTGATGCCGCCTTGCTTAACTCAGCATTAAAAGGTTAGTATCAAAGGTAAAGTGGAGCCATCCAGGGAATGGAGTAGCATCCTCCCTTACATCTCAGTGTAGTAGCTATTGAAAAGGGAGCCTTCTAGTTACCCTCGACTAAGGTCGCCCACTTTACTTACATGGAAAATATTTTAAATTTCATTATCCACGGCACAAAAGCAATAATGGCCATTTCCAATACTTTTACAGTGTAAGTTATTAAGAAATAACATATATTATCCAAGAACAACAATTGTGATACATTGTTTAATTCTTGTGTATTTTTCAGGTTTTATAAGTACAGGGTGTCTCAAAATAGATGCAATTCATTAATATGATAATGATTTATTACTGAGACAACCGCAATGGTAGTCATTTAGAACGTCCTGTAAAAAATGTATCCATTGAGCTAGAGACATCTAAACAATTTTTTTTGTTATTAAATCAGCTTCCAGGACATGCAATCTTTTTTTGAGTTTCTTGTCTCAGCAATAAGTCATTATCTTATTCTCATTGGTCTAGTGGGTTAGAGTGTTCGCCAATGGTCCAGGAGACCTAGGTTCAATCCCAGGTCATGTCATACCAAAGACTTTAAAAATGGTACTTGACACCTCCTTGCTTAACACTCAGCAATATAAAATACATATCAAGGATAAAGTGGAGCAATCCAGGAAAAGGAGTAGCACCCTCCCCTACACCTCAGTGTAGTAGCTATTGAAAAGAGAGCCTTCAGGTCACCCTCGACTAAGGTCGACAACATTACTTACTTTTAATTTTGAGACAGTTTTGAATGATTTTGTCTCCAAATAAGTAGTGACAAAATATTTTTTCCTCATTTGTCCAAGGCATGGTGATCAAGAACTAATAGTTGTTATAGCATGCTATCTTCAAATATGAACCAAAAAAGAACACATTATTATTAGTAGTTGAATTATTAGCAATCACATGGGTTCCATATATATAGAGAGAGACCCTGTAATTAAATTGGGGTGGGTGAAATGGCTTGCTGTCCTTGTGGCTTCTAAAATCAATTAATTAGTACATGAAAATATTGATTACCATAAATTACGGCATACAAGCCAACTTTTTAAGTCTGAAAAAATCTCTACTAGGAGTTGATTTATACAGCAGGGCTACAATCCAACCCTTTGCCACAGTCGCTAAATGGTGGAACAGTGTTCCAAACAATCAATATTCACCACTTACCTTAATTCCAGCAGACAACTACAAACATTCTCAAGTTAAACTTGTGTTTTGTAAACATATTTACAAAGTAACATAGATTAATATGAAGACTAATACAAATTATGTATTAAAATAATGCTATATCATACAACAGCTGATTTTGTGACTATAAACATTGACCCAGGCAACCAGTCAGATAACTACAGTATATTATTAAAAAAAATTTTCTTTTTCCGTGCAATTTCATACTATAGAATGTGAACTCCTATGAATATAAGCTCAAATGTGTAAGATTTGAATGTTTCATATATAGCTGATGTAATTCTGATTGTGGAGAAAAAAATTGATGAGATAAACTAGTAGTTTATTGAATATATCATCATTGTCTTCATACTGCTAGCATGGATTTCTGTAACTGACTCTGTCTTTCTCACCATTTGTTCCTATCTTCCATCACTTTCAGTAGGTCTTCTAGACTACATCCTGTGTCCATACAGAGCTATTGTGGATAAGTTCAAGCTGGTCGTCCAACACTGGCTCATCTCTGTGCAGGTGTTCGTAGGAGAATATCATTTATGAGTTCATCCTGACTTCTCAAGCAGTATCTGGCATGTCTTGTTCATCTTATTCATATGGTTTTAAAGATGGGAGGTAGGTGACCATACAGCTGCTATTTTTGGGATGTTGCTTCCAGGATTTGTTCCGTATAGCATTCTTGTAAACTCCTGTTTAGCTTTTTCTTTATATGCTTAGCATCCATGTGGTGCATCCATATGGTAGAATTCTCATTGAATATATACATAGTAGCATTATTGCTTATATAGTCATCATCATGTCGTGCCGTTAGCACGGATATCCCTGATCCTCTCTCGCCACTTCTCCCTATCGTTCATCGCCTCCAGCAGGTCTTCAGGGCTACATCCCATATCCTCACATAGCTGCCGTATGTATATTCGAGCTGTTCGTTCTGCTTTTGCTGGGCCATATGTGGGGGTCCATAGGAGTAACCAAAAAAGACATTGACACGCGGCTAACGAAGGCATGGACATCTATCAATAGGCTATCGATCATATGGAAGTCAGACCTGACTAATTAAATGAAACGCAGTTTCTTCCTGGCAACGGTCATATCGATACTGCTGTATGGATGCACTACTTGGACGCTAACTAAATGGCTGGAGAAGAAGCTAGACGGCAATTACACAAGAATGTTGTGAGTAATATTGAACAAGTCCTGGTGGCAATACCCCACAAGGCAACAACTATATGGCCACCTGCCTCCCATCACGAAAACTATCCAAGTTAGACAAACCAGACATGCAGGACACTGCTGGAGAAGCAGGGATGAGCTCATAAGTGATGCTTATATAGTACAATATTTTAAATAAAGGTTACTTGGAGGTTATTTCATTGACAATTAAAACCTTGATTCTGAAATACCACACGAATTTTTAAAAGTATTTATTCATTCACATTTATAAATTTAAACTCCGTTATGAGTTAGCTTAAAAATCATTGAAAATCTTTCTTCAAATTCTATTCATCGTAATGTATTTCTGTGGATCAATCTATTCAGCATATAAAGATTTAACCCAAAATTTTGAGCTAAAAATCTTGAGGTTGACTTATATGTCACAATTTACTGTATCTATTTCTTTTTACAACATAAGCAATTACAAAATAATACATAATATTCATGAACAAAAAGAAAAAGTAATAATTTTGTTTCAAACAGTTATAAGTCATCTCCATGGCAAGAGAAGATCGGAAAAATAAATGGGGGAGTAGCAGAAGAAACATAAATAGTACAGTGATATATGTCTCATTTTAGAGGCGCTCCTAGTGTAATGGTTATCAGTAAAGAAAATGAACATGGCAACTTGAATTTAAAACCTGGACAAAGCTGTTTGCATTTCACATAGAGTGAATACTCTTGGGAAAGGTATGAATCCAACTATTCTCCCTCCAGCTATAGGTAAATAGTAGGACAGACTGACTCTTTAATTTTGATACAGCAACTTATCTAGAAAGAAAACTCAGCTTCAAAAATGACCTTGTGTCACAATCTATTCATGATGAAGAGTTGGTAAATATATATATATATATATATATATATATATATATATATATATATATATGTCTCATTTTGTTTAGTTTTAGATATATATATACCTTCTTCAGCACTAAAATATTCAGGCCAGATCTGATCATGGGTTACTAAAATTCAACTGTCATTAGATGTGGTAAACATTCTTTTTCCTCTTGCTTTTCATGATACAATGGACTGCTCATGCTCCTAAGTAAGTCTTGTTTCACAAACTAGTCATATATGCTGAATAAAGCCGAAATGAAGTTTCTTTGCTTTGTTTTTTTTATTCATTACATTATCAAAAAGAAAAATTTCTCTGTATGATAACCCAGAAAGCCAAAGCCCCCATCCTCTCAAATTGTCTCACTGTCTTGCGTGTAAGCGTCTAACTGAAAAATAGCCATGGGATTTTGGTTCATGCCTTTGAGTTTAGTTAGGCTGAGAACCTTTCGGCTCAGCACATGGGTTAGTTAGGTGCAACATTGAAGCAGCTGTTAATGCGAGTGTGCGCCGGCGAATGGAGGTGTCACTCAGATGTTATAATAGTCCGAAACGAACCGAGGTGACAGGGTGCGGGTGACGTCACGCACCGGAAGCACGCGGAGGTTTGTGTGAGAATTTGAAAAGAGAGTCGGGTACTAGACGCCAAACGAGAAGGATCGACTTTTGGAGCTCGCAGACCCGAGGCAAACTTGCGCCCTAATGGGGCCGCACGAGTTGGAGGCCAAATGAATAAGACAGCATAGAAGATTGTGTCTCTCCTCCTTACGTCGAAACCTTTAACTCAAAGTTAATAAAAAGGTTTCGTATCTGAACAAGATGTCGTTACGTGTTTTCGAATTCCGAGGTTCCTATGTTCTATCGTAATCAACATTCGATGTCTATTTCACCCATTTCGCACATGGCCATATTCGTGTATATGGCTATGCAACACATATCTGCATCAATCAATAAAAATCCATATTTTCATTAAAAATTTGGTTTCATGTTCTACAGAGTAATTGAAAAGTAATTCCCTATTTCAAAATACTCTTGTAAAAAAAAAACAAAGTTAAGAATGGCCCAGTTAACTGGGGATGCAGAAATACACTGACAGCATCTTAGCAGAAGTGTAAGACTCACCCAACGAGTGTCCTGTTTATGACACTAAACAATCTGATAATCAGGCTCCAATAATGCTGAAGCTTTAGGGAATGCAGAGTTCCCCTTTACTGCCATTGCTCCCAGGTCCACTCTGGCCTGGGGTGGTTGCACCTGATCGGATCCTATTTATGGGTCAAATAGAACTAAACTGTGTACTTATGCTCAACTGAATTTTTCGAAATAAAACAGTTTTGACATTTAACTCTGTGTAAACAAAAAACTGTACTTATGCTAAACTAAATAATTTGAAATCAAACTGTTTATATGATTGAAAATAGATTTGCCATTAAATAACCTACAATGGTTGGTATACTATAAAACCAAACCAAACTAAACTAAACAGTAAGAAATAAAGGATAATAATTCTAAAATAAGTAGTTTTTTTCAATCAACCTGTAGTTCCTATATCTTTGTAGAAAGTCACACCTTACACAATCACCAAAAAATGTCCATAACTAAAAAAAAAAAGAAAGATTTATCCCATAAACTGATTTAGTTGTTGGGGTGCCACTCATACAACATGTCTTGCATAGGAATAGTCCTGTGAAGCCCATCCCTCTCCAGGGCTACAACTGGTTTAAATTCAGAGTTATCCTTCTAGATCAGTTGCCTTATTAAGACAAATAAAACTAGCTTGCATTAAACTGAGCTGATTAGCGTTAAAACACTTAGTCCACATGGCATTTGTGCCATGTGGCCACAGATATTAAAAAAGATTCGTCTTACTCCCTATGAAGTCAGAATGTGATACAAGATTGGTTCAGTGTACCCTGCGGGAAGCAAGCCTCCCATTCATGTCCAGTTGGCATTCCCCTTCAAGGACGCCTTAGGCACTGAACAAATAATGCAGCTCTTAAGGGAATTCTTTTAAGGGAAGGAGGGGAGTCCCTGTGGCACAGTGGTTAATGTGCTAAACTATGACGCAGTAAACAAGTTCAAACTCCAGACATGCGTTTACATTCAGTTTTGGAAGCATCGAGATGTAGTAGTTACCATCGTTTTTGGAGGTACCCGTGGTGTAATGGTTATCATCACAGGATATGGACATGGCGATACGAGTTCAATTCTTGGACAAGACTGATTGCATTTCACATAGCACTAATACCCTTGGGAAAGGTATGAATCCAATTATTCTCCCTCCAGCTATGGGTAAATAGTAGGGCAGACTAGGTTCTTCAGCCTTGGCGAGGCAACTAGTCTAGGAGAAGGAAAACTCTGAATTCAAACCTGCTAAACTCCACTTAAAAAATTGACCTTGTGTCATATCCTGCCCAAGCGGAGGGGTTAGGTAAATAGGACCATCGTTTTTGGTGAAATGTTTCTGATGTTGGAAATGGACTCAGAGACTGGAGTTTAACTCATGGATAAGACTGCTTGTGTTTCATATAGAGCTATTTCTCTTGGGAAAAGTTTGAAATGAACTATTTTTCCTTCAACTTGGGGTAAATAGTTGGGCAGACTGGGTTCTTCAGTCTTGCTTTGGCTACTAGTCTTGAAGAAAACTCTGAATTCAAACCTGTTAAACTCTGCTTAAAATTGACCTTGTGTCATATCCTACTTGTGCAGAGGGTAAGGTAAATAGATATGTTCACATTTAGACTAATACTCTGAGGAAAGGTATAAACTCTTTTATCTCTCTCCTAGCTATAGGTTAAATAGTACCACTACTGTTCTTTTACAAGGACGACTTTGGCATTAAATAACCCACAAAGTTAGATATGCCATTAAACAAAGAAACCAACCAAACCTTTTAGGCGAGAGGACAGGGGCTGCTTGGGGAGTAGGACTTTCGAATTAAGCTTATTATTGCGGCTACAAATGGTTAAACTTACCTACTCACTTTAGTGTGAATCTTCCATACCTTTGGTCTTTGCCACAAGTCGGCTGAGATTGGTTTTTCTTTTATTACCAAAAATATATGGATGAGTAGAGTATGGAGGGTCAAAGACGGCTGAGCTGCACACACAGGGGCCGAGATACAAATCTTCAGTGAACAACTTTCTTTCTTCCTTCTGTTTGGGTCAAAATCTTCTTGATTATATAATATCCCAACAGCCAATGCTAATTCTCATGGACACACCTCTGACAGCCAGCCACTTACATGTTGCACATGGACACACCTCCTTCAAGCATGCCCCCTACACTAGTTCTCATAGTCACACCTCCAGCCTGCCACCTACACAATGCACATGGACACACCTCCTTCTAGCATGCCCCCTACACTAGTTCTCATAGTCACACCTCCAGCCTGCCACCTACACAATGCACATGGACACGCCTCCTTCTAGCATGCTGCACATTCAATTTCCATGGCATTTCCACCAAGAAACCTGCATCCTGTTTACTTTAAGTACCAGGTGCATTTCCTGTTTTGTTTTGTTTTTTTTGTTCACATTGTCCAACTCCCACAGCTGCATCAACAGATGTCAAGTCAACATCTAACAAGATGGCTTATCATCAGGCAGGCCACACAACTAAAAAATTCACAGTAATTTTTGTTGAAGGTACCACAACCATTTTTACTACAGAGCACCAGATGCGTAAACATCTACCTAAGAAATATGAAAAAGTTGACTTTTTTTTTACTTTTAATATATATATATATAAACATATTTTAAAATGTCAAAAACATCATAAGAGCTTTCAACTGGAGGCTATATATATATATAAACATTTTTTAATGTCAAAAACAATATAAGAGCTTTCAATGTTTATATATATATATATATATATATATAACATTTTTAAAATGACAAAAACAACGTAAGAGCTTTCAATTCAAGACTATATATAGTCTAGAATTGAAAGCTCTTATATATATATATATATATATATATATAAACATTGAAAGCTCTTATGTTGTTTTTGACATTAAAAAATGTTTATATATATATATATATATATAGTCTCTAATTGAAAGCTCTTACGATGTTTTTTACCTTTTTAAAATGTTTATATATATATATAAACATTTTAAAAATGTCAAAAACATCATAAGAGCTTTCAATTGGAGACTATATGTGTGTGTATATATATATATATAAACATTTTTTAATGTCAAAAACAACATAAGCACTTTCAATGTTAATATATGTATGTATAAGAGCTTTCAATGTTTATATATATATATATATATATATATAAAAATAAACATTTTTGAAATGTCAAAAACAACATAAGAGCTTTCAATTAGAGACTGAGAGACTATGACAGTAAATCAATCAACTTAGAAAGTGATTTACAAAAGGAGTGAAGTATTTGAAGCATGGAGAATCGAGCACTCCAGTCTAAAACGAGCACTTTGGAATCAGGAATTATCCTCAGTCTCTGACACTTTGAGTCCTGATCACAATTGTAACAACTGGAGTGGGGTTTGTTTTTCCAGAGTCAGACTCGCCAGTCATTTGTGATCTCATGACAACAAACTATCGAAGATTCATTTAACAAAATTCCTTTGGCTACAATCTACAAGTAACATGTATCAATCATGTTACAAAGTATGTAGGTCTACAGTAGGTCTGAGAAGTTATTTGTGGGTAGACAGAAGCAATGTCAACAGAAAAGACAGCTAATTCATTTGCTACACATGCAATAGGTCTTACAAGGATTTACTTGGTTTGAGGAGTCACATGTACTCCCATGGTTACTCTTAGTGAATCAAAAATTAAAATCTTTGGTGAGTCATTCAGAAAGCACTGTGGGATGCACGAAACCTGTGAGCCGCAATTTATCCATGATTGAACTAGAGGAAGGTTTTAAGGAAGATGCAATACAAACAATATTTGAAGATTTAGGCATGAATCAATCACTTAAACAACACATATAAGTTTTAGAAAAAAAGTTGAAGCTAAAAAAATAAATTCCATATAACCTTACAGAAAACAGCATTAAGCAAGATTTTTAATAGTTCTTTTTTTTTTACCGATGTACAAGTCATGAAATTTAAGCATTGAAAAAACAAAGCACTTTCATAGGTAACCATTCAGCAGATACTGTAACTAACTGAAAGGATACCACAAATAATTATCTCCCTTAGATAATTTACATATCCAATAGGATCTCCAATGCGGTCACATGGCAATTTAAAAAAAAAATTTTTCAACCTTTTTCACTTTTGCTCTTTGAATAGTAGAGATGTTGTCTCTGACACTGCTAGGGAACAGTAAAACCACTTGGCTCTGGCTTAGTTAACCTCATGAAACCTTTAGCCATTTTGTTACCATATATATGATTTGTAAATGAAATAGTTTGTGGATAAAATTTTTTTAAATGACTCAGAGATTATGTGTTTGTACATAGTTAAATGGTTTCAAGAATTGCTATCCAACATTAACAATTCAATATTATTCATTTGTTTGCACACAGTTGAATGGTTTCAAGTATAGTAAATGATTGAATAATTCTACTTGACTCATAGATGGGACCCTAACAAGTGCTACCACTCTGGGTCAGAGTAATGGCAATGAAGAGATATTTCACATTTTCCAAACCTCCAGGACTGAAGCCTCATATCAGATGGTTTAATGTTATATTCAGGACACTCAATGGTGGGGTGGGATCTTAGATGAACAGATTTATTGAAATAAAGAAACTTTTTTAATTTTTAATGATGATGGAAAATATGTGTAGCAAGAACCATATTTATTTGTGCTTAACACATTCATGTGTAACATGCATCTGTAATAAAACGATCTCTGAAAATTCTTAAGATTACATAGGAATGTTTGAAACAACATGTGCAAATTATTTGCATTAGATAGGAATACTTGAAACCATATAATTTGGTATAAATTATTAATATTAGATAGGAACTTTCTGTGAGGTAAGCTTTTACAGATGCAGACTATACAGATGACATAGTACTTCTTGCAAATACACCTACCCAAGCCGAATGCCTACTACAAAGTCTGGAGCAGGCAGCAGGTGGCATTGGTCTCTATGCCAATGCAGACAAAATGGAGTGCATGTATTTTAATCAAATCAAGTAAATGGTGGCTCGCTGAAATTTGTGGACAAGTTCACTTACCTCGGTAGCAGCATCTCATCTACTGAAAATGACATCAATCTGTGCCTACGATATGGATGCACCACAGAGATGCTGACTAAGCATACAGAGAAAAACCTAGACAAGAATTGCACATAATCCTATGAGCTATATTGAATGTACCCTGGAAGCACCATTCCACAAAACAGCAGCTGTATGGCCACCTACCTCCCATCTCTAAAACCATTTAAATGAGATGAACAAGACATGCCAGACACTGCTAGAGAAGTAAGGATGATCTCATAAGTGATGTTCTCTTATGGACCCCTTAACATGGATGTGCCAGTGTTGGCGGACCAACAAGAATTTACCTACAACAGCTTTGTACAGACACGGGATTTAGTCTGGAAGACCTGTCCGAAGTGATAGATGATAGGGATGAAAGCGAGAGAGAGAGTCAGGGAAATCCATGCTAGTGGAACAACATCATGATGATGATGATTAGATGGGAATACTTGAAACCATACAACTGAATCCAAACAAATTATTATTGAATAAGAATAGTTAATTGAAAACATGTATTTGGTGTAATGGTTATCGTCGTAGGAAATGGACACGGCGACATGAGTTCAAATCCTAGACGAGACTGATCACACTTAACATAGCACTAATATCCTTGGGAAAGGTATGAATCCAATTATTCTCCCTCCAGCTATGGGTAAATAGTAGGGCAACTGGGTTCTTCAGCTTTGGTGAGGTAACTAGTCTAGGAGAAGGAAAACTCTGAATTCAAACCTGTTAAACTCTGCTTAAGAAATTGACCTTGTTTCATATCCTGCTTGAATGGAGGGGTTGGTAAATATGAATAACCCATGAAGGTTGATGTGCCATTAAACAAAAAAACCCAAAAAACAACAAACCAGACCAAACCGATAAATAGAAATACTTGAAACCATTTAATTGTGTGCTATTAGAACTATTAGTATTAGATAGCAATGATGGAAAGCATTTAACTGTGTGCAAACAAATGAACTCTGGTTTGTTTAAAAATGTTTCTTACCAATTACTTACAAATTATATATATATAAATGTATAAACAGGATTTGGTATTAAATAACCCACAAGGGGTGATGTGCTATTAAACCAAATAATTGTTTACTGTGTTGTGTTGGGAATATGTACACAAATATTTGGGACATGGGTCATTAACCAGCTTGTGATTGCCTTAGAGTAAGAAAAAAAAATAGTGACACCACCTTTTCTCAACAATTTTAGAACTTCTATCATTTTTGGAGATCAGTCTGGGGTACAGATTTGTCTGGATATGAGAAAATCTTAATCCTAACCTTAAGTAGAACCAATCCCCAACTTCCAGTTCACTCCTTTCAAGTGATACAAGTTTGCTCCACTTTTGTGCCTCGTCTGTGTTGAGTCTCTATCCCCAGCATGTGAATGCCATATACACGCCCCTCATATTTTCAGTACAAGACATTTTGTTTACCCTACAACTCCTCTGCCAGTATTTTTTGATGACACCTGTGTTTGGTAATAGTGCGTCACCATAGTACAATTGCATAGAATTTTCAACTCCACCACTCACAAAATCATTATTTGAATTCTCTAACAGAAAAAAGGCATTTTATTTTCTTGTACATTATTCAAACAATTGATTGTCATTTACTAAGGTTATCTAATAATTCAATTTAACATTAATCATAAGTTTGCACACAGTTAAATCGTTTCAAGTATAGTAAATGGTTAAATAGTTCTGTTTGACCAAGGTATTACTGTTATACAACAGTAATACCTAGGTCCAACAGAACTATACATGCATACACATATGCAGATGCATGCATACACATATGCAACACAATAAAGATGAGTGGACACAGTTCTTTAGAAAAATATACCTCTCACTTTATTGAAAGGGTTGTGTGTGAGAGGGAGTTGGAAACCAAACAAAAACTGCAACATATTGATCCCCCAACTCTTTTGGCTATCACAGCCTTTCTTTCCCGTTCTCCTGTGCTGCTCAACCGGGGGCCCAGCCTCTGCTGGGACATGTTTCTCATTCCAGCATCTTCTCTCCAACTGATCTGAACTTCCTGTCGCCAGGGTTATATAATAATTTGACGCCCATCTACTTCCTGCGAGCGTCACAATTTGCACTCAATTCAACCCCTCAACAGTCAAGGTCACCCCTGATCTCTGCGACCGGATGCACCTGTTATTTACACAGGTGCATTTCTTCTTTTGACAGTTTGGCCAGGTCGGAGGTTAATATGCAACACTACCACTCCAGATTAGAATGAATCTGGGAGTAATGGCAATGAAAAGGTAACCCGCATTCCCCAAAGCTCCAAGACATGAAATAGTTTAGTGACATATCCAGGATACTTGTTTGGGGTAGAGGTCTTACACCTCTGCATAGATGCAGTCAATGTATTCTGCAGTCCCAGTCAATAGGGTTGATAATCATTCCTTGGTCACCATGTTTTCCCTTCCCAATTTATCTGGCCAATTTCCATTTTTATTGTTTAATGAAATTTTAAATAACTCCAATATCTCTTACCTTAGATCCATGTTGATCTCTTTTTACCTTTTAAGAGTCATTCTTGGCATTGTTCCTTCCACTGACTGATTCACGTCTCTCAAGTGTTTCACAAATTAAGCAGAAAATTTTTTAAAAAAATCAGTATTTTTATATACAGACTGATGGAGCTGAGATACGACAAGGACAGCAAGTCATTTCTCCCACACCAATCTTATGCTTGTAAAACCTGAAAATTTTTCAAGAATTAAACTATGTAACACAATTGTTGGTCTTGGATAGTATATGTTATTTCTTAATCCTTGAGAATTAATTTTTATTTATTGCAGACTTTTTTTCCTCATCTTGGTAGTTTTTGTTTTTTTTGTGTTGTTTCTTCTTTCCCTACATTTCGGCCAAATTTCACCTCAGGCCTTCTTCGGGTGATTTACCGCGACCTCGGATAGGAATGCTGAGTCTTGTAACCGTATCCCCAGTAATTACTGCCTTCCATAGTTGTTGTCTATTGCACCACGTTTTTGACCAAGTAAACCTCTGGCCGGCTTGGGTAAGATTTGAAACCGCTATCTTCTGACAATGCTCACCTGAAACCGTAGAGACTCAACGCCTCTATCCGCTGTGCCACGGGCCCCGAAGTAAAAGTATTGAAAAATGGGCATTATTCCTTTCAAACCATGCTATGGATAATGAAATTTAGAATTTAAAATATTTTCTATGCAAAAACAGGTAAATTAACACATTTTCATTTATTTTATATCAAGTTTGATATAAAACTACTGATGAATGAAAATTTACATAGATTTTTTACTAAAGTTATACAAAAATCAACAAAGATGTTTTATGAGTTCTAGAAAATTTCTTATCAGTTACTCAGTACTGAATCTATCTGGACTGTTCTGGAAAATGGGTAAATTGGAAATTTCATTACCCAGATCAGAAAAACAAAGTTTGTAGAGAAAAATAGGTATTTTCTGTTTACTTTAGGCATACGTAATCGGGAAATAACACTTTCTATTCAGGAACAAGAAAAAATTTTAAAAAATGTTTCAAAGTGTAACATACTTATAATAATAATTTCTTTAAACATATAATAAACATAATTTCTTTTTGGTTGGTTAGTTTTATGGCATATCAACTCTTTTCAGGTCATTTAACACCAAATTAAGTTTGGCAAAAGTTTGTACGTTTCAAGATCTTCATATCTTTGAATATACATAAGTACAGTTTTTTTTGTTTACACACAGTTAAATGTAAAAACAGTTCTATTTCAAATAATTCAGTTTAGCATAAAGACAGTTTAAATATATCAAATACAGTTCTATTTCAAACAATTCAGTTTAGTATAAGCACACAGTTTAGTTCTATTTAACCCATAGATAGGACCTTATCAGATACTACTCCTGGCCAAAAGTGGACCTGGGAGCGATGGCAATGAAGGGATACTCCACATTCCCCAAAGCTCCAGCATTACTGGAGTCTGACCATCAGATTGTTCAGTGTCATATCAAGGACACTCATTGTGGGAATCTTACCCCTCTGCATAGATGCAGTTGGTGTATTCAACAGCCCCAACGAACTGCGCAGTGAACAATAAGATTATAAAGAAAGCCGATTATTTGGTTTAATAGCACATCAACCCCCTGTGGGTTATTTAATACAAAATCATGTTTATACATTTATATACATATATATATGTATGACATTAAACAATCTGATGGTGAGGCTCCAGTCCTGGAATTTTGGAGAATGTGGAGTACTCCTTTGCTGCCATTGTTTCCAGATCCACTCTGGCCCAGAGTGGTAGCACCTGATAGGGTCCTATCTATGGGTTAAATAGAACTATTTAATCCTTTAACTGTGTGCAAACAAATTACTTATGCTAAATTGAATTGTTAGAAATAGAACTGTTTGATCATTTAACTGTGTGTAAACAAATGACTGTTGTTTATTTGAATTGTTAGGGATACATAGCAATATTTGGAACCATTTAACTGTGTGCAAATGAATGAGTAATGTCGACCCGAATTACTAGTGTTAAGAAGCAATACTTGAAACTCTTTAACCGAGTGCCAAAATTGAAGCATTGGTATTACATAGCAATACTTGTAACCACTTCACTGTGTGCAAACAAATGATTACTATCAAATAGAATTATTAGTGTTAGATAGCAATAATTAACACCATTTAACTGTGTAGAAACAATAGCAATACTAGTGTGCAAACAAATTAGTTTAAACTCATTTAAAAATGAGATCCCCTGCAAACTTTTCACATACTAATGTATATCTATTCAAATGTATGCAAATAAATGACTGATACTAATTTTTTATTGTTATATAGCAATACTTGAAACCATTTAACTGTGTGCAAAAAAAATGAGTTCAGGCTTGTATAAAAATGTTATCAACAAAATGTATTTATAAATCATATATATATTTAACAGATATGTATAAACAGGATTTGGCATTAAATAACCTACAATGGTTGATATGCCATAAAACCCAACCAAACCAAGGGGGTGTCCTTGTGGTGTAATGGTTAAAGCGATGGACTGCGGAATCATAGTATGAGAATTCGTACTCCAGTCGCGCTATTACATTCACTTTCGGGCAAATACCCTTGGGAAAGGTATGAACCCCCTAATCCTCCCAGCTATGGGTTAAATAGTACCACTACTGTTGTTCTTGGAGAATGGCTTTGGCATTAAGTAACCTACAAAGGTTGATATGCCATTAAACAAAGAAAGCAAACCAAACCAAATCATATATATTTAATATATATGTATAAAGAGGATTTAGCATTAAATAACCTACAATAGTCGTTATGCCATAAAATCCAACCAAACCAAACCAAACATTACGGTTCAGTTTTGTCTTATCTGAATTTTTATGTTCACCTAATATATTCATTAAAGCATTTTAAAAAATATGTTAACTCTTAACTGCTATAATCATAGTTGTATATTTAAAGACTCATATTATTTCAACAAAAGGCTGCAATAATAATTAAAATAAGTGCCACCCGGCCTAGTTGACTGGAGCTGTAGAATACACCAACTGGACCTCTGCAGAGAGGTAAGACACCCACCCCAACACGTATCCTGTATATGTCATTAAACAATCTGACAGTGAGGCTCCAGTCCTCAAGCTCAGGGAAATGTGGAGTTACCCTTTATTGCTATTATTCCCAGGTCCACTCTGACTTGCAATGTTAGTATCTGTTAGAGTCCCATCTATAGAACTGTTTAACTATTTAACTGCGTGCAAACAAATGATTGAATTGTTAGTGTTATATAGCAATTTAATGGTGTGCAAAAAAATGAGCTCTGGTTTGATTAAAATGTTACCTACAAACTATTCATTAACAAATCATATATATTTAATGAATATACTGGTCCATTGGCCTTGTGGGTAGAATGTTTGCCAATGGCCCGGAAAACCAGAGTTCAACCCCAGGTTGAGACATACCAAAGACTCAAAAAATGATACTTGATGCTGCCTTGCTTAACACTCAGCATTATTAGGTATGGATCAAGGATAAAGTGGACTAATCCAGGGAAAGGAGTAGCACCCTTCCCTACACCTCAGTGTAGTAGCTAATAAAAAGGGAGCCTTGAGTTGCTTTAGGCTATGGTTGCCAACTTTAATTATATATATATATATATATATATATATATATATATATATATATATATATATATATATATAATCTACAAGGGTTGATATGGCATAAAACACAACCAACCAATCATATGATTTATGTATCTATCCTCATATTCTATTAGCATTATTAACTTGAATTTCAAGATATTTGGAAAATTTCAGTTCTTATAATTGCTTGCAAATTATTAGTATTAGATAAAAATACTTGAAACCATATAACTTATAAATTCTTTGTATTAAGAATAGTTACTTGAAGCTATAATTGTTTACAAACTATTATTAATTCTGAATGTTTATTTAATGGCTTGGAAGAAAAAAAAATTTAGCAATATAGATGGGACCCTAACTTATAATACCACTCAGGGTTAGAGTGGACCTTAGAGTAATGGTAATGAAGTACTACTCCACATTCCCTAAATTCCAAGTTTGGAGCCTTACCCTCAGATGGTTTGTCATACCAGGACACCAATGATTATTAAATAATTGTTATTTAATTTCAATTAACCTCGTATTTATTAATGATGTCTATAAAATTTTAGCAGAGTTAGATTTGCCACCAAACAGCTCATGTTTATTAATGCATTTAAAAATCCTACAATGTGTGTTATATATCAGTAAGAAATAAAGGTTTGATAGTATATGATGTGAATAGTTTGCATATTGGTTTTAACAAAACTTACAATAATTACAAGTAAATGATTTATATTATTGCTTTATTCTTAAACATATTAAAAGTAATTTTATGCATAATTTTATATAGAAATCAATTAAATTAAAAATAAGTATTTTTTAAAAATTTTATATGCATCCTTATTAAGCTTAATAAAAACTTGAACCCAAAGGGTGTATATTTTTGCTTGTATAATTCATGAACAAAAAACTATTATGCAACAGATAGAATTTTATATTTACCAATCCCTGTTAATTCCAATTTGCATGTTGAATAATAATTCCAGATATTTTTTTCTTTAAATTAGTTGTTTTTCTTATCTCAGAATTATATATTCATCTTCCAACTAAACAAAAAAATTATATATATTTTTCAATTCAACAATGAAAAAAAAAATATATATATATGGAAGTAAATAATAGAAATCTGACAGTATAGCAAAAAATTGAAAAACAAACTTTTTGGATTACTTTGTTTCCGATTCAACAAGAAAAAAATAAGAAAAATCCTTTCCTGTTTTTTTTTTTTGTTTTTTTTTTTACATTAAAGATGTTTAAATCTGGTTTCGTTTGGTTTTATGGCATATCGACCATTGTATATTATTTAACACATATATATTAATTATATATGACTCGTAAATATTTTGTAGATAACATTCTTAAATGAGTCTAAACTTTTTTTTTGTACACAGTTAAATGGTTTCAAGTATTGCTATATAACAGTCGTAATTTAACATCAGTCATTTATTTGCAGTTTATTTGGATTTGACCAACAGATAGGACCCTATCAGGTTTACCACTCCAGGTCAGAGTAGACCTGGGAGATATGGCAATGAAGTTCTTCAAAGCTGGAGCCTCACTATCAGATGGTTTAATGTTATATCTCGGACACACATTGGGGTTTCTTACCCCTTAGCAGAGATGCAGTTAGAGTATTCAACAGCCCCAGTCAACTGAGCTATGATGTTTAAAGTTATACTTTTCAGTTTTTAATCATTTAGTTAATATTTGCATAGTATACTCAACTTGGCATCAAAGTAGTTTTTATCCAGCAATTCTATTAAAATCTCTTGTTCTGTTTTTAAAAACATTGATAGATTTAGTTTGGTTTGCTTTGGTTTCTTTGTTTCAATGGCATATCAACCTTCATGAGTTATTCAATGCCAAAGCCATCCTTGTAAAAAAACAACGATATTATTTAACCCATAGCTGGGAGGGTTAAGAGTATTTGTCTGAAAATGAATGTCATAGTAGAACTGGAGTTGGAACTCACTTACTTTGAGGCTGCAGTCCAGTACTTTAGCCATTATGCCACAGGGACTCTCCTGTGTATTGAGAAATACTTTTCGCTAGGTGGTGTAAAAAAAAAAAAAAAAAAAAAAAAAAAAATCACCTGCCTTCTCATCAAAAAGGGATAAGGGTTGGGTTCATTACTTGACATCTGAGGCACCCCAAAAAGGAAAGGCTAATAGGTGAGCTATTTTTGGCACCACCCCCTGGAAGGCTAGCTTCTTTTGGGATCCTTACATTAAACCAAACATATCACATTCCAGTAGTGTGGGGAGTTATATAAATAACCCAACTTTACTATATTCCCACATGCCATCACCCAGGAGCTTTGGAATGCATTTTACCTAGAGGAACAAAGTTGGTTGGTTGGTTGTTTTATAGCATATCAACCCTTTTTAGGTTATTTAATGGCAAATCCTGTATTTTGTAAATGCATAGTTTAAGGATAACATTTTTAGATGAGACAGAGTTCATTATTTTGCACACAGATAAAAATACTTGAAACTATTTAACACTAATACTTCTATTTAATATTAATCATGTTTGCACCCAGTAAAAGGGATATACATATTAGTAAGTGAATAGTTTGTCAGTAATTTCATTTTTAAAAAAGCTAGAGCTGATTTGTTTGCACACAGTCAAATAGTTTCAGATATTTTTGGCACCACCTCCTGGGAGGTTTGCTTCTATTGTGATCCTCACATTAAACCAAACAGCTATCATATTCCAGTACTGTGGGGAGTTGTATAAATAACTCACTAATAATTCCATTCAACAGTATTAATTACCACACAGTCAAATGGTTTCAGGTATTGCTATTATAACTAATAATTCTATTCAACATTACTCATTTGCACAGTTAGATAGCAATACTTTGAACCATTTAACATTATTAGTTCAATTTAATGTTATTTATTTGTATGCACACAGTTAAATGGTCAAACAATTCTATTTGATCCATAGATGGGACCCTAACTCCGGGTCAGAGTGGACCTGGGAACAATGGCAATGAAGGAATACCCCATATTCCCTGATGCTCCTGGACTGGAGCTTCACCATCAGATGGTTTAGTGTTATATCCAGGACACATATTGGGGTGTATGTAAAGGGGGGGGTCTTAACCCTCTGCAGAGATGCAGTTAGCGTATTCTACAGCCCCAGGCAAGTGGGTTGGGAGGCACAAGAAGAAAACAAGATTTAGAAACCCTTGGTAGTTAAATGACCAATTTTTAATTCAGGTTAGCTGACCCCAATCCTTTAAATGGTGCATTTAGTTGAATATTTGTTTTTCTAGCCTTCTTTCTTATCAACAGAAAACTTTATCCCTTCTAAGAGAATTGACTGGCACAGGTGGGGAGGGGGGCATTGAAGTACAAAATTTAATTGGTTTGGTTTTATTGCATATCAACCATTACAGGTTATTTAATGCCAAATCCATTTTTATACATATAAAGTAAAGTTGGCAACCTTAGTCAAGGGTAACCTGAAGGCTTCCTTTTCAATAGTTACAACACCGAAGTGTAGGGAGGGCGCTACTCCTTTCCCTGGATTGCTTCACTTTACCCTTGATCCTTACCTTATAATGCTGAGTATTAAGCAAAGTGGCATCAAGTACCAATTTTTGAGTTTTTGGTATGACTCAACCAGGGCAGTACTATTTCAAACAATTCAGTTTAGCATTAGTACATTGTTTAGGTCTATTTAACCCATAGACAGGTCTCTATCAGGTGCTACCACTCTGGACCAGAGTGGATCTGGGAGCAGTGACAATGAAGAGGTACTCCGTATTCCCCAAAGCTCTAGAATTACTGGAGCCTCACCATCAGATTGTTTAGCGTCATATATCAGGAAACTCGTTGGGGAAGTCTTACCCTCTTCAGAAATGCAGTTGGTATATTCTATAGTCCCAGTTAACTGGGCTCAACAAAATTTATTCTTAAATGCTGCACCCAGTTGTCTTGGGTTGTAGAATATACTGACTGCATTTCTGAAGAGGGGTAAGATCCCCAGCCCATGATGAATGTTCTCGATATGTTACTAAACAATCTAATGGTGATCCGCCAGTCCTGGAATTTTGGGGAATATGGAGTACCCCTTGATTGCCGTTACTCCTAAATCCACTGACCGGCAATAGTAGTACCTGATAGGTTCTAATCTATGGGTCAAATAGAACTATTTGACCATTTAACAGTGTGCAAACAAATGACTAATATTAACTTGAATGGTTAGTGTTACATAGCAGTACTTGAAACCATTTAACTATATGCAAAAATTTAATTATTGGTATTACATAGCAATACTCAGAACCATTTGACTATATGCAAGTGTTGAATAGAATTATTAGTGTTAGATAGAAATACTTGAAGTCATTTAAGAAAGAAAACTTTGAAGTCAAACCCAATTTACTCGGCTTAAGGAAATTTGTGGTGTAATGGTTACTGTTTAATACTTCACATAGCATTAATACTCTCAGGAAAGGTAGAAATCCAACTATTCTCCCACCATGTATGGTTAAATAGTAGGGACAGACAGGGCTCTTTAATCTTGGTATGGCAAAGAATTCAAACCTGTTAAACTCCGCTTTGAAAATAGACCTTGTGTTGCATCCTGCTTGCGCAGAGGGCTTGGTAAATATACACTCTGCTTAAAAATTAACCTTACGTCACAACCTGCCTGTGGCGATAAGGTTGGGGTAAATACATTCTTTTCTCAAAAAGGGGATTTAGACTCTCGAAATAAGTCAACTTGCATGTTTTTCAAAATTTTCAAAAGAAAAATAATGGGTTGAAAAAAAAAAAAAAAAAAAGTTTATGACACGCGTACACAATGTGCCAAAAAGAAACAGAGTTTTTAAAGGCGAAAAATAAGTAAATAACTTTACAACTTAATGAGACTCATCTCTTTCAAAACAATTCCTTCCATTGTTGACACAATTCCCAGTGTTTTTTTTTATAGTCGTGGAATTCATTTTTAAAGTCATTTTAATAGAAATAACATACAGGTCTTGTGGTACAGTATCTACTATTGTTTGAAGTTGATCTTTTCAAGTGGATTACAGCTATGTCAGCAAGGCCAAATCTGAAGAGAAAATGCAATCAGGCAGCTACCGACTTCAAAATGGTCCTGTTTTGTTCATTGGTCTATAGACCAGGCATGATGCAGCATCAGGTTTTTTGTTGCCTTTATTAATTTTTTAAAAATTTTCATAGATTCCTAACTCTTTGGAAACTTTAGACAATCAGTTAACTATTCTCAATACAATTGTCACTCATAGATGTTATTCAGATTTGGGATTGTCTTTCATTGATGCTCTTCCAAATTTGAAAAGCTAGTACCACCGGTGACATTGCACACAACTCCAACAATCCTCCTCATAGGCCTGTGACAACATTGGGAAAGTACCCGAAATAGTTTTTCCTAATTCAAATTTTATATAAACAGCAAGGGAAAAGCTTGCTTAATTCAAAGAAAAAAAAATTACATGTGCATTGCAATACTAAATACTAAACAGTAGTTGGCATAATTTGTTTTTTTTTTTCATACAAAAGATCAGTGTCACTGATATACAGCATTTCAAGTGTGAGCACATTAAACCATTTCAATGGCATGATGTTTAAAAGGTTTGCTTTCTTTACAGATGTCCATATACCTATTACATTTCTGCAGTTGTTTTAATAAAAAGAATTTGAACAGTATTCAGTATTTTTTAAAAGCAAGGGTGTTATTTTTTGTTTTGTTTTTTTAAATATAAAAAAATGTCCATACATGCAAAGACAAAAACTTAGTTTTTAAGTTGTTATTTATTAAACTTTGCTTTGTCTGGCACACAGACCTCAAGTGGCTTACAGTAACTGGTGTATTAAGTGGTTACCCATCTAAGTACTGAACATGCTCATTGCTGCTTAACTTCAGTGATGGGGCAAGAACTGGTTTGACTGTAAATCTCAAAAAACTTAGCATAGCTCAGATTTGGCACAAGGCCTCAAATATGGGTGCACCCAGAAGATTTCGTCTTAAGTTGCTGTTTATATCTATAGACAAAATTTTGTTTTAATTTTTAAAAAAATAACTACTTTAAATATTTGTTTTTGGGAGTTTTTTCTTTTTTAATTTAAACTTAAAATTTTGAAGAATTTTATGATGAAAACATTTGAGAGTTTGTTTAACATTGAATTTTTCAGATACAATTCAATAGCTAATATATCTGATCCACAAAACACTGATTGATAAACTAGAGAAAATGTAATATTTTTTAATCTATAATTCAGTTTATGAATAATTTAAAGTTAGCAAGAATTTCAGGAGCCTCTTATTAAACATTCAAAGAAATGGAAAAAAAAAGTACACATTGTTTTGTGCAGTGATACAATAAGGAAAGCAGTGGTAAAAGTAAAATAATACCTTTTGTTGTTATCCCAATATTTTGTTTTAAGAGTAGAAAAATTAAAGGGAAGTAAACATTGCATCTTATATCAATAAGTCAAGGAAAAAAAAATTGTCAATTGTTCTTGTTAGAGGCTGAAGAAAGAATTTGTTTTGTTTTAAATATACAATCAACCCTATTTGCAAGTTGCTAAATAAATATATAAATTCATTAATTAAATCTACTTTTAACTTAATAAAATCAAATCTATTTTTCAAGAGATATTTAAAAAAAAACAAAAAAAACTCCTTAATATCTGTTGTGGTTATTTTGCATCTAGCTTATTTTGAGGCAAGACAAATTTTTTTTTTTTTACTGCATTTAGAAATTCATTCAATGATCAGGTAAAAAACCATGACCAAAAATTATGTAAAATCTATAATACAATAATATATAATCTATTATATAATATAATGCATAGAAATTTGCCCAGACTAATTTCACAAATTATATCACACAAGCCTTTTAAAGAGTGTTGAAAAACTACTTAAAAATAAAATAAATAAATAAATAAAGAATAAGTTACTTTCAGAAAAATGCATACATTTACACAGGGTGTTTCAGAAAAAATTCTCATTTTGTAATCTAACATGTTGACCAATTCTTGTTGAAATGATCTCAAATTTTAATTGCATATGTAGAAACAACTCAAAATTCTGTTTTTTTTTTTTCTTTTTATGTATAGAAATATTATTCATTCAAAAAGAAGATGTGTTTAAACATTAAACATAGAATTTTGAGTTGTTTCTGCACGTAGTGTTAAAAGTTGAGATTATTTGAAAAATTGGTTAGGTTAGTAGATTACTAAATGATATTAATATTTCTGAAACATCCTGTGCATCTCAAATGATTTAAATTTTTCAAAAAATAGCCTGTATTTTGAATTATAACCTATTGATAAATAACTAATTAAAACTGGTGTAGCATTTTATAGCTTTCTGGTTCAAAACTTACCAAAATGATTTTTTTTATCTAATGATTAAAATTGATTCACTTCTAATTTTATTTGTTGGAATGACCATGCATGAATGCAGGAGTTAAAATTTGATTAAAATCAAATTCTTTTTCAAACATACTTTTTATAGAATAGATTATCAGGTACTATCAGTGCGCTGGGATCATAAAATAATTTTATAAAATAATGAAATCTATGTCGGTGTTAGCTACAAAAATTTCTGTGCCTAAAAAGAAAAAAAAATGTATTATATATATTATCTTTTCAACTTAAGTTCTTAAATTTTTTTCTTCTTGAATGTTAGAAATAAACAATTTACATACAAAACACCTCATTTTATTCACAATCAAATGATTTGCTAGAAAATTAATCAATGAGTTTAATATTTTAATATAATAAATCATTTTAACTAAATTTCATGTAATTTATTTTAATATATACAACTTAAAATGTAATAAACTAAAGACAAAAAATATCAATGAATGAATACTAATTAAATAATAATCATTTTTGTTTTGGTAAATTAAAAACAATATTCAAAATAAATCAAAAATAATTTTTAATTATATTAAACTATGCCACTTGGTTCACTGATGGCCATATACCAGATATATTTGTGTATCATGCAACTTTCCACGATGTAGGGAGTTACACTATATGTGAGATACAACTTTGTCTGCATAAATAGTTGGTCAATGCTAGACCTAGTTAGTATCTCACATATGGTATGACCACCAACCCAATATCAGACTGAAACTTAAGTTTAGAAAATCACACAATACACGAGTATATATGGTATACAATGGAAGAACAGAAAATTTTACAGCAAATACTGGCATAAGATTTCATAGGGAATTTTTCTTTAGGGTCCAGACCCCAGCACTGAGTGTAATAATTATTAATACAATTCTAAGTTTCAGATCTCAGTCTCCTTTGTCAAACTGCATCTTTTTTTTTCATGCACACAAACAAACAAAAAATGAATGTCAAACTAATTCTAAAAGATGAAACCCAAATATAAACTTAACACAAAGACAAATTACCAAAAACAAAATTATTAGAAAATAAACAAATAACAACCAAAGTGATGAGAGCAATTTCTTAAATATTTCTTTCTTTCCAAAGGGGTCAGGGTTGCATATGTCAGGACATCGACAACATTAGGGGTCTGTTTGAGTGTTTGCTTGTATTAGTTATTCCTTAATCTGTACAAAAAAATTTGCAGAATAATAATGTACATTGAGAATGTCAGTTTGACATTTTTTTTCTGTTTAATCCTAAGTATCTTCATTTCTGATTCCCTCCAAAAACAACAACAACAACAACAGGTAAAGGAAGAATAATGGCCAGTCAACTTGAGGAGTCTATTTGGGTCTAAATGAAGACTCATTTTTTTTCATGGCCATTTCTCTGGGTAAATTTAAAGTGAAGAAAAAGGTGGGATATAGACAAAAAATGAGAAGGCAAGAGAGAAAGAAAATAAGAGTAAGAGAAACAATGTCTTGGATGAGAGAAAGAGAGAGTGGGGGTGAGTAGAGAAGAAGAAAGAAGAGATGCAGAAGAATAGAGAAAAGGAGAAAAATAGTGAGAATGATGTGGAGGAGGAGGTGAAATCAAAAAGTCTGCTATGTTGGTTGGTTGGTTACCAGAGAATTTGGGTTAGTTCACAATTTATTCTGATAATATTTTCTGTGGGCTTTGTGTAATTCAGTGGAAAGAAGCTGCACATGTCCCTTTTGCTTCATGTCTTTATTCACTCTCGCTCTCTGCACCATCTCTCACTGAAGAATTGGGGTCTTCTCGACCAGATGCACGACCTAAAACAGATAAAAAAGAAAATAGCAATAACTAAAACATATAGTAAAAATGCCTTTAGTTTTAATATAGCAGCACATATTGCAAACTTGATGAAATTTAAATAGTAAAACAAAATTTAACATTTTGGACAGAAGTAAATTCATGTAACATAGCCACTGAAATACAATAATTTATTCTAAGATATTAAAATACATATAAAAAAAGGAATAAGATGAAAAATTTCAGATTGATAAAAATTAATAGAAAAATAAGTGATAAAAAAAAAAAAAAAGGCAGTCATCTTTGATTATATATATATATATATATATATATATATATATATATATATATATACACACACACATACACACAGAGGATGTGGAAGAAAAATTAGGAATATTCAAATAATAAGCAAACATTATAAAACAAGATTAATTTTAATTTTAAAAAATAAATGACAAAATGAGAAGATAGACACAAAACAGTAAATTTACAAAATATGGCTGCCATTTTTTTCAATTATTGTATCAACACATCTTTCAAATCGATTTGCATGCATTCAAAATAAATTCTTCAGACATTTTATTCAATTCCTCCTCAATAGCAGTCTTAAGTGAACCAATATTTGGACGGGAAGTTGTATTTGTTTTGTTTTCTAAAACGCCCAATAGAGCATAATCAAGGGGGTTACGGTCTGGATTTAGATCTTATTTGATTGCTGTCCTCAGTTTTCTCATGGACTTTCAATTCATTAGCATGCTTCCTGATTGATGTTATGGGGTCCTTAATCATTGAAGTAAGAGCAGTTAAAAATCCTTTTAGTTTTTTGTTCAATACTCCACTCCCCTTTTCTTTAAAAAGCTGTAAAAAAATTTTCTTTGTTTTGTATACATTAGACAAATAAACTTTGGCTTGGTTTCAGGATTAAATAAATCATTAGATTCTTGGTTATTTCTATTCTTGCTCGCTCATTGGGCTAGATTTTAATATAAAAAAGTGCTTGAATAATAGAGCTAATCATGAAAATTTAGATTTATTGCATTTTTTGTTGTTATTTTTTAAATTGGTCTAATCAGACTAAAAAAGATGTTTGAAAAATTAATCCATATTTTGTTTCTGCACCCTCTCTCTCTCTCTATATATATATATATATATATATATATATATATATATTATACACACACTAGCTGACTTTGCCCAGTCAGCTGGGGCTGTAGAATACACTGACTGCACCTCTGTAAAGGAGTAAGACCCCCCCCCCTAACGAGTGTCTTGGATATGACACTAAACAATCTGATGGTGAGGTTCCAGCAGTGCTGGAGCTTTGGGGAATGCGGAGTACCCCTTCATTACCATTGCTCCCAGGTCCACTCTGGCCCGGAGTGGTAGCACCTGATAGGGCCCTATCTATGGGTTAAATAGAACTAACAGCATACTTATGCTTAAATGAATTGAGAAAACAATTTTTGACAATTAAACCATACTTACACTTAAACTGCGTGCTTATGCTTAACTGAATTATTTCAAATAGAACTGTTTTTTGACATTAAAACTGTATTTACACTTAACTGAATTATTACATATAACTACTTGAATAGTTTGAAATGGAAACGTTTTTGACAATTAAACTGTGTACTTATGCTAAACTGAACTGTTTTCAATTACATAAAAATGGATTTGGCGTTAAATAACCTACAAAGGTTGATATGCCATAAAACCAAACAAACCAAACCAACTAGCTGACTTTTACAGGTAAAAATAAAGATTTTTCCTGTAGATTATTCAGTAAGCAAATAAAAACTGTGATGAAAGAAATAAGAAACAAAGAGATTTATCTAAAATTTACAATACATTTTTACATACCACAGTGTATTTAAAATCATGATTAAAGTGTAGAGTAGATTTCTACAGTATGCACCATTAAATTTCCATGGGTGAAGATGCCATGAAAAGTTAAAATGAAATGAAAGGAAATAAATAAATGAAGCTTCATAGTAGTATTAAAATAATAATAATAATGGAATATCAAGCACTTGTGATTCTTTCAAGTGGGGGGGGGGATTTAAATCTAACATTTTAAAAGGCAATAAATAAAATTAATGAATTACTTTTGTAAATTGAAACTAAATTTTCTAAATAAATGAAAAAAATCTGCTTAAAATTCAAGAAAAAATATAGAAACAGGCAATTATTTTTTGACTAACACCAATGTAAGATTTACTTAGTAATAAGACTGGCATAAGGAGGAGGAAAACAAAATATATATGTGTGTGTGTCTATAACTGTAGTCCTGCAAAATGGTTTCCTATCAAGATTTTTATTTGGGTAATACACTTAAAATGTTCACACTTTGCAACTGAATTATAATTTTATATTCTTGCTGAATGTCTTTTTTTCTTTTTTAAATCATCCAAATACTTGATAGAATAGAAGTAACTACGAAATGATAATTAGAATCCTTCATTCCTTAAAATGAACCATCAATATTAGTATAGATTGCTCTTACAATGGAAACAGGTTCTGTAATTGCCACTGAAAAACTACTTTGGACTAATCATTGTTTATTATTCTTGAAATGCATTTTATTTCTGGTATCCCGAGTAGTGTATTCATGAAATGAAGAGATCAGAGGAGGGCTTGTTATTTAATACTTAGAACAATGGTTAGCATCAAAAAGACAACATTGGCAATTTCAGTTTAAGCTCATCAATTCAGATTTTCATAGCAGTTCAACATTGACGAGAATGTAAAAAAAGAGGGCTTAGGAATAGCAGCAGCAAGTGGTAACGAGACTAACACAAGAATGGCAAATCCATAAAACATTACACTACAGTCTGCAATAGGATTTTAAGAGATAACATTCACTCTTTGCTCATGTTGGTCAAACAAAACAAGGCAACACATTTTCTGCAGTGTTAAGTAAATAAATAAAAAGTTATAAACATCAATACAAAGCACGAAATTCATTATCTCAGCAAGACCAGCATGCAGCTACAAGTTCAGAGGTTATCTATTTTGTGAATTAAAGACAAAAAATATGAATAAACGGCTACCCACTAAACTTAGAGGTTTTTGTTTTTGGATGCCAAAAACAGAATATAAAAATTTACTAAACCAATGTTACTTTTAAGAAGGTCTTGTTCCATTTATACTTAACATTATAATAATTTGATAGGTGAAATGATTTTACATATTTTGAAGACATCTATTTTGTTTACATAAAAAAAAATTTTTTTTTAATTTTTTTAAAATAGAGACTATCATTCCCCATCAAAATCAAGAACACTTACCAGAACGGATTTGGTTGAGGGAGGCCAGAACCCTGAGCATGAAAGCTGCTGGCACAGTGATTGTGTCACGTGTTTCATCCAGCATGATTTCATTTCGATGCATAATCTGCAAAGGAATAAAATAGAAAAAAAAGAAGTCTTTTGCTTTAAATTTCACATTTTAAAAAAGTACATTTTACTTCTATTAATGTTTGTGTATGTATATATCATTCTGACAAAATAAAATTGCAATATCCTGAAGGATAATGCAGTTTGTGAACTAGGTAATATAAATACAGGTATACCTCACCTTATGTCGATAAGTTGAATTTTCTTGTCACAAGGCTCAACTACAAATGACCATTCCCAGGGCTGTATTTTATTTATAAATACATTTTTAATAATATATGGTCAATAAGAATCTATTTTAAGCTTACAAATCTTAGTTTTTAATATAGTACAGAAAAAAGTAATCTAAATTTATGAATACATGTATGTACATACTTGTAAATGTAGATGCTTACAATTTGACGATCTTTATAGTACATTGCAGGCTCTTTATTTGTGTATGTGGTTTGCTCAAAGAAATAAAATAAAATGATTTTGTAAGGTTAAATAACAAATGCAGTTATTACAATTATCTTGTGATAGTAGAAAATAAACTAATTTATGTTAAATTTACCAATATTTATATTCAATTTGTTTATTTACATCATGGATATAGATGGCTGTGGATCATCAGCATCCACAGTTGATTCTGGATGTTGTTATTGTTTGATACACTTTTTAATAAAAAAAATAAAAAAAACTGGTCAAGAATTCATTGAACTGTTTTTTTTTCTTCAAGGATTACATGATGAGGAGCGAAAGCTCCTTATTCTTAGTTATTGTACAGTAACATGATTTTATGCACTTTTAACACTTTTCTAGTGATATTATGACTTTAATATTTGTGGCAGATACATGTAAAGTTGAATGAAATGACAAACTTGATTTTTATTTGTTCATATATTTTTTTTTGATAAACAATGTATAAGCAAGAACAACAACTCAAAACAAAATGACCCAAGATATACCTGTACATAGGTAACTGAATTCTGTCAAGTTGGTTGGTTGTTTTGTTTTACGACATATCAACCCTTCTCAGGTCATTTGGATGAAAGTTTGTGGTTTCAAGGTCCTTGTATCTTCAAATATTTATTAATGGTGCACATTAATTTTCAGATATCCATTTGTTTTTATATTCTTTTGTATTGTTTATATCATATTGTTTAGGTTTTTAAATTTTTCCATATAGGCCCACTGCTTTCAGGAAGAACATTATAGCATCCACTTTAGTTTTTTAACAAAACAGTTCTATATTAAACAATTAAGTTTAGTGTAAGTACAGTTTCAATGTCAAAAACAGTTCCATTTCAAGCTATTCAGTTTAGTCAAAAAGTTCTAATTCAAACAATTCAGTTTAGCATAAGTATGCAGTTTAATTCTATTTAACCCATAGATAGGGCCCTATCAGGTGCTACCATTCCGAGCCAGAGTGAACCTGGGATTAATGGCAATGAAGGGGTGCTCCACATTCCCCAAAGCTCCAGCATCACTGGAACCTCACCATCAGATTGTTTAGTGTCATATCCAGGACACTTGTTGGAGGAGGGGGGTCTTACTCCTTTACAGAGGTGCAGTCAGTGTATTCTACAGCCCCAGCTGACTGGGCAATACAGAGTTAAATGTCAAAACAGTTTTATTTCAGATAATTCAGTTTAGCATAAGTACACATTTTAGATGCCAAAACTGTCCTATTTCGAGCAATTCTGTTTAGCATAAGTACACAGTTTAAATGTCAAAACAGTTCTATTTTAAACAATTCAGTTTAGCATAAATATGCAAAAAACAGTAAACTTAAGAAACCCTAGTTTACTTCTATTCAACCCATAGATAGGACCCTATCAGGTGCTACCACTCCGGACCAGAGTGAACCTGGGAGCAATAGCAATAAAGGGGTGTTTCCGAAAGCTCCAGCATTACTGGAACCTCACCATCAAACTGTTTAGTGTTTTATCCAGGACACTTGTTGGGGGAGGAGAGGGGTCTTACCCCTCTGCAGAGGTGCAGTCAGTGAATTCTATAGCCCCAGCCAACTGGGCAATACACAGTTAAAGATAACTGTTTTATTTCAGATAATTCAATTCAGCATAAGTATACAATTTAGATGTCAAAACAGTTCTATCTCGAGCAATTCAGTTTAGCATAAGTACACAGTTTAGTTCTATTTGACCCATAGATAGGACCCTATCAGGTGCTACCAATCTGGGCCGAAGCGGACCTGGGAGTGATGGCAATGATGGGGTTACTCCGTATTCCCCAAACACCATCAGATTGTTTTGTGTCATATCCAGGACACTCGTTGGGGGGGGGTCTTACTCCTCTGCATAGGTGAAGTTGGTGTATTCTACAGCTCCAGCCGACTGGGCAAGAATTGTCAAAACATCTCTTATTTTGATTGTATTGAGCTGTAAATATGATCATTTCCTGTAATTCAATTGTATGCTTAGTCTTTGGTAAATTGGAATATGTACAGTGTGTTGCAATTTTACTTTCTCTGTAGAAATACAAATATCACTCAGATATTAAGACATCAAGTTTGGAACAACACTTAGAATAATTTCTGAGAAGATTAACCTCTATGTATATAGATTTTTCACTTGAAAGCTAACATATTAGCATGACAGTATTGATCCTCTGCTTTCAGCCATCGTTTGCATCTGTGTGTAAAGCAGTTGATAATGATACTTTGCAAGTTTTTCAGAGAAAAAGTAAAATTCAGTGAACTCAATAAAAAATAATCCAGATGATGGTGTTTCATTCAGTGAGGTGTTATTTACAACTGGCATCAACAAATTAAAATGCAAATTTATAATGAATGAGGGTGGGCTGAAAAGTTCATATTACATGAGTATCTTGCTCAGTTTATGAACTTTTCAATCAACCCTTGTATTTTATGCTATACACAATTTAATGAAGCTGTGATTTTAAATTGGAAGAAAAAAAGAAAAAGAAAAAAAAAGTAAACAAACCTCTTCAGCTTTACACTCATCAAAGTTTGGATGTTCTTCAAGAGGTTGCCACACTTTAATATCATAATCGATTCCACTGGATGCCAAAACTTCAAAAGGTTAAAAAAAAAGAAAAAAAGAAAAAAAGATTATTTCCAAACCCTGTGAGAATTATTTTAATTCACATTTTGAAAATTATCATCATCATCATTATTATTATTAATTATCTAAACCCAAGAATATTTCACAATTTATGAAAGATTGATTTTCTGGGGTTATTTTATTGCATTCATTGTACATTCATATTTACATTTTTTTGTGTAGTTGTTTCTTAAGCTTTTTTTTGTACAGTTATGATATCAAGTATTCCTATTTAATACTAATTATATGGTATCTAGTAATTTTTTCTATCTAACAAGTCATTTAGATGGCTTCACGTAATTAACAATGATATTTTGTAAACATTTGTAATTTCAATTAACTATTCTTCATACAAATGATTTCCATAGAATTAAATGGTTTTAACTATTCCTAACATAAATAATTCTTTTAATAATAATCATCATTTGTTTGTACACAGTTATAAATGGTTTTATGTAACCACTATTAATAATTTTCAAATAGATCTATTTGATCCATATATGGGACTTTAACAGAATCAGAATGGACCTGGGAGTAATGGCAATGAAGCAGTACTGCATACTTGTCAGAGCTCCAGAACTGGAGCCTCCCCATCAGATGCAGTTTAGCGTCATACCCAGGACACCAATTGGAGTTGGGGAGAGGTCTTTCCCTTCTATAGAGGATGCAGTTGGCATATTCGAAGCCCTGCTGACAAGGTTTAACTACACTACTAGGTAGATACAATAATATATAATTTAAAAAATTCAATATTCTAGCCTTATCAAGTTCCTTATTGATCTTTAAACTTTATCAATTATATTATTGAATAAACAAGTATATAACTTTCAATTGTCACGGTTTCATGTTTATTTAATCAAATGAATATCATAACAACTTAAGAAAATCTAACACAAAGAAATGTTGAAAGAATTTAGGGTTTGATATTTTGAGACATCATTAACAAGTTTTAAATCATATCTTACACAAATGTCTCATTTTTAAGGTGTATTTCAGCCTTATCTTTTAACAGGATTAAATGGATGCAAATAAAAAAGGCCACTTCTTTCCGAGTAAATTGTATCATCTAACTTATCATTTATAGGCTCATAAACCGACAAAAACACTTACTCGGATAGAATGGATGAGGTTGCAGGCAGTTGACAACATGTCGGTCAGCCTCCAATAGCATCACCAAGCGGCCGGTGAAGCGATCCCAGAAAAAAATGTGGCCACAATCAGAACCACTCATTACAAAATTATCACTCCAGAAATTGGCTTCTTTTATCTGTTAAAAGAGATAAGAGAGAGTTTAACAGAAATCAATTGATCTAATTTAATAAATAATCTAAATTGTAAATAGCTCAGACCACAGTTAATCTAGCACAGAAACAACTTATTTTTAGTATTAGTTACATGCTTAAGACAAGTTTACAACATAAAAAAAAAAAAGAAATCTATGACCCAAGTCATTTTTGGATGCTCTTCTAGCGGTTTGGTTGGTTTTATGGTAAATCAGCTTGAGAAGCAGAGACAAACTTATAAGTGAAGTTCTCCTGTGGGCTCCCACCACACATGGACATACCAGCAAAGACTTACATTCATTCACTCAGTGCAGACACTGGATGCCATCAAGAGAACCTGCCAAAAACAATGGATGATAGGAATGGATGGCAAGAAAAAGTCAAGGGAGTCTGTGTCATCAGCATGGCTTGATCATGGTACCTCAGACCTTTGGGGTTATTCAATGCCGAAGTCTTTTTTCTTTTGTAAACAATTAAGTAACTATTCGGAATTAATAATAAGGTGAAGACAATTACAGCTTTAAGTAACTATTCTTAATACAAATAATTTGAAGAGTTAAATGGTTTCAAGTATTCTTATCTAATACTAATAATTTAATAATAATTTGCAAGCAATTATAAGAGCTAAATATATTGAAATTCAAGTAAATAAAACAGATGAACTGCTAGGATAAATACATAGATCATATAATTGGTTAGTTATATTTTATCGCATATCAATCTTTGTAGGTTATTTAATGCTGTTTATATACGATTTGTAAATGAATAGTATATAGATATCATTTTAAACGAGCCAGAGGTCATTATTCCCACAGTTAAATGGTTTCATGTATTGCTATGTAACACTAACAATTCAATTTAACATCAGTCATTTGTTTGCACAAAGTCAATTAATTAAAAACTTCTAATTGACCCATTGGTCTAATGGGTAGAGTGTTCGCCAATGGTCCGGGAGACCGGGGTTCAATCCCAGGTCAAGTCATACCAAAGACTCAAAAAAATGGTACTTGATGCTGATCAAGGGTAAAAGTGAAGCAATCTAGGGAATAGAGTAGTACCCTCCCCTACACCTTGAAAAGGAAGCCTTTGGATCACCCTTAACTCGAGTTGCTAAAGTTTACTATCATTTGACCCTAACATGTACTACCACTCCAGGTCAGGATGAACCTGAGAGTAATGACAATAAAAGAGTACTCCAGATTCCCCAAAACTCCAAGATTGAAGCCTCACCATCAAATGGTTTAGTGTCATATCCAAGACTCATTTGGGATGTGGTGGGGTTTGGAATCCTGCAGCAATGCAGCTGGCATATTCTACAGCTTCTGCCGACTGGGCAATCATATGAATATATAGATGTAAAAAAAAAAAATTGTTTATTTCTTTGGTAATGTAGTGTTGGTTTGGTTTTCTTTGTTTAATGGCATATCAATCTTCATAGGTTATATCATGCCAAAGACATCCTTGTAGAGGAAAAGTAGTGGTAATATTTAACCCATAGGTGGGGGTAGAAGGGAGCTCATACCTTTCCGAAGGGTATTAGTCCCAAAGTGAATATGATAGCATGACTGGAATTTGAACTCGTTTACTATGTATGATGTCACAGTTCAGCATGTTAGCCACAATGTCATGGGGATCTTCCCTAATGTTGTTTTGTCCCCAAGACTCATTAAGGGTAGAAAGAACATTGCAGGGGTACAAAAAAGAGATACTAAATTGAAGAACATAACACATGAAGAGAGATAGCTGAGGATCAAGTTGCCTAGTCTATATCATCAACCAAGCCCATGGTTGATTCTTGGAACAAATTACCATCAGCAGTAGTAAATGGCCCCTCATTAAACTCATTTAAGTCAAGGTGGGATAAAGTATGGGATGATTATAAATACTAAACAGAAATACAACTACTAATTCCACCACAAGATACATCGAAAATACAAGCGATGACAACGATGACCAGTTGACAGGTCTTTAGACCTAATAGATCCAACTGAAGAAGATATTATATTCCAGTTAATTGGTTTTATGCTAAGTCAATACTTATTAGGTTATTGTATGACAATTTTAGTTTAACAATAATGGTCTCCAAAAATATATCTTTACAATCATTTTAAACATTTAACCTTCATATTTTGTTACAATATCAATGTTTTAAGAGCCAATGTATTAATATAGTTCAGTCATTTTAAAAATTATCTCAAATAGATCTATTCAATAATATTCATTCATTTGCACACAGTCAAATGGTTCTAAATAGAACTATGTTATAACAATAATTCTATTTAGGCACACGGCTAAAGAGTTTCAAGTATTACTATTTAACACTAATAATTCTATTCAACATTACTCACTTATTTGCACACAATTAAATGGTTCCAAGTATTGCTATGTATCACCAGCAATCCAATTAAATATCATCAGTCATTTGTTTACACACAGTAAAATGGTCAAAGAGTTCTATTTCTAACAATTCACTTTAACACAAGTCATTTGTTTGCACAATTTAAATGTCAAACAGTTCGATTTGACCCAGAGATAGGACCCTATCAAGTGTCATCACTCCAGGTCAAAGTGAACCTGAGAGTAATGGCAACAAAGATTGGTTGGTTGGATTTTATGGCATATCAACCTTTGTAGGTTATTTAACACCAGATTCATTTTTATGCAAATAGTTCTATTTCAAACAATTCAGTTTAGCACGAGTACACAGTTTATATGTCAAAAACATTTCTATTTCAAGTTATTCAGTTTATTCAATGGCAACAAAGAACTGGAGTATCACCACCAGATGCAGTTTAGTGTCATATGCTATTGTAGTGTTCTACACCCAACTCACATTTTCCATTAGATTATATACTAATATTTTAAAGTGTTTGTGTATGAATATACAAAGGATGTACAAATTCTTATTAATTCAACATATTTATCACTATACAAATAAAACATTGTATATATGTTACCAGCAATATTTTGCTACTTTTTCATGTAACAGTCATCAAGATTGAGCAACTTGTTCTAAGGAGGCACAAGCACATAAATAACCTCCTTGTAGAATATGGCATTAAGTCAATTAGTCTTTTGCTTTGTATGTAAAGCAGTTTACAATGTTGCATAGTTTACACAAGAAGTTTTTAAACATCACAATGATATTGAATTTATCCCACCACAATATGCTATGTGTAGAGATATAATGACAAAAGTAGGACTATCCATATTATTACAAAATGAATAAATATTCTCGTCAAATTACTTCATGAAACAGAAAAATCAATTTCAGATTCTTGTTTTTTAAAATGAATATACAATGGATAAAAATTTTCATTATTATTCATCGAGTCAAATTAAAAATATAGAAAATGATGAAGTTGAATTATAAATTTAAGGGCAAAAAAAAAAAAAAAGATGAAAAGAGAAAGAGGGTTAGGTGTATGTATAAACTTACCATTGTTCTTGCATTCCGATGACCTTTGAACTTTGTTTTTATAGAAGCCTGGAAGACACGGTTCATGGCTTCTTGTTCTTCTTTAAGACGTTCTTCTTTTTGTCGTCGATAATATTCTTGCAGCCTGGATTTAGCCACATTCCGCTTTGCTTCCCTGCTTGTGTTGCCATCCCTTATTTAAAGAAAAAAAAAAATTGTTTCAAGTGAATTTTGAAGGGTTGATGAAAAAGCCAAAACGATCTCAATAAATATAGGCATACTATTCATTAAAGAGCTCTTAGTGTAACAATTATCATGATAGGAAATGGAATTGGAAACCAGAGTTCAAATCCTGGACAAAGCTATTTGCATTTCACTTCATACTAATACCTTTGGGAAAAGCATGAATCCATCTCTTCTACCCCTGCTATGAGTAAGTAGTAGTAGGGCAGACTTGGTTCTTTAGTCTTGGTTAAGCAACTAGTCTTGGAGAAGGCAAAAATACACAGTAAAAATAAAAATGTAATTAAAATCCAATTTGCTTAAGTTTTATAAGACCAGGATCTGGCAGAATAGTCTCCCAAATTTAAAACTGCTATTGTGTAGGTGTTCACAGCATTAACTGGGTGGGAGATATGTCTTTCAGCAAAAGTAGCCATACCATTTCAGATGCTACTATGGCATGGAATACTGAATTCAAATCAGCTTTATTTCTACTAAAAATTGGCCTTGTGTCACATGCTACCAGTGGAGAAGGGGTCGGAGATTTTATATATATATATATATATATATATATATACGCACACACAGCATTAAGCTATAAATTTTATTCATAAAAAAAACAAATTGGCATTAAATGATTAACAGAATCAATGATAATATTTACAATGAATTTCTGTTCTTTTAAAAATAACTTTTAGCTGCATGTAATGGCAAAACTTAAGATTAAATAAATATACATTTTTTTTATTCATTTCATAATTACATCACAATGAAGCTATTTCTTAGAAAAATATTTATCCAAGGTTAATTGCACAGATTTTTTTTCTTTTATTATATAAGGCAAAAGATGATAGTTGTGGTAACTAAGTTTCAGGAATATTTTTTTAATTTTTATATAGCACCTAAATAGTGTATCCCTGAAAGTGCGATAAAAGTTGTTTTCATTAAATTTCTATTAAGAAAAACAAAATACAGATACTTTTAAAGAATTATTGAGACGTACATTTGATTTCTCTAAAAACTAATCTGCTCTTCAATTGTTGAACCAAATCATGTTGGTTTAACTAAGCTACAAATAAGCAAAGACTAACAATTGACAAACAGATTCACAAAGAAATAGGTTTAGTTTGGTTTCTTTGTTTAATGGCATATCAACCTTTGTGGTTTATCTCATACCAAAGCAATCCCTAGAGAAAAAAAGTAATGATACGGTTTAACTTATAGTTGGGGAGATGAGAGAGTTCAATACTTTTCTGAAGTACATTAGTCTGATAGTGAATATAATAAATGCAACTGGAGTTCAAATTTGCTTACTTTAAGGCTACAATCCACGACCTTCGACCATTATGCTGCGGAGAAATTACATACATATATCATAAATCGCAGTATTTGAACTGATTAAAGTGCTCATTTGATATAAGTTTGATTTGGTTGGGTTTTATGGCATATCAACCATTGTAGGTTATTAAATACCAAATCCTATATATATAAGATGAATATATATGGTTTGGTTTATTGACATATCAACCATTGCAGGTTATTTAATGACAAATCCCTTTTTATATTATAAATATGATTTGTAAACATTTTGTAAATAACATTCTTAAACAAGCCAGAGATCTTTTTGGTACACAGTTAAATGGTTTCAAGTTTTGCTATATAACAGTCACAATTTAACATCAGTCATTTGTTTGCACAGTCTGTTTTATTTGGTCAATAGATAGGACCTTATCAGGTGCTACCACTCCAAGTCAGAGTGGACCTAAGAGCAATAAGCAATGAAAGGGTACTCCATATTTTCCAAATCTCCAATGCTGAAGCCTCACCATCAGATAATTTAATGTCATATCTAGGACACTTATTGAGGGGGTTATCTTACCCCTCTGCAGAGATGCAGTCAGTGTATTCTACAGCCCCAGTCGACTCGGCTGTCATTTGATATAAGATCTTGCAATAACTGAATGAAAAAAAAAAAAATGTCCAGAAAGATTTCTCAGTAAAAGCATAAATCCAGAAATGGTCACAGTTTTTCCTCATCACAAGTAAATTTCTAATTGATTGAAGTCATGTATAGTGCAGTTTGCCTGTAAGTTATTAACAAGATACAAGTAGTAATGGTTATAAATTGAACCCTGAGCCTCCCATGACAAACCTGGGCTTCTGGCTTGAAAAATAGCTGAAAGTGTAATATGTTACAATCTGTTATTTAATTACTTTACAGGTTACAACATTCTATAGACAATTTTGGTTTGGTTCCTTTGTTTAATAGTATATCAACCTTTGTGGATTACTTAATGCCAACACCATCCTTATAAACGAACAGTAGTGGTACTATTTAACCCATAGCTGGGTAGATAAGAAGGTTCACACCTTTCCCAAGTGTATTAGTCTAAAAGTGAAAGTAATAGCGTAACTGGAGTTTGAACTTGCTTACTACACTGCTGCAGTCCAGCACATTAGTCACCATGCTACAGAGACTTCCCTCAGAGACAATTTACAATATATTAAGAATAATAAAACTATACATAAAGTATAAAATTGCAACATTTTATGGGCAATTGCGATGTAAAAGTGAGGAACCACTGACTAATATTCAGGCTGTCTGAATTTATGTACTTCTAGATAGCGGTACAAATACCAGGTTAAGGGTTAAAGAAACAAGGAGAAAAAAATCTACGTATGCAACTAAAACATTGCAATATTAAATAGAGCCAAGGTAGTGTGATTTTCATAATTCATTTCAAATTAATTCATCAAATTTATAAAAATAACATTAAATACCTCTTCCCTATAAAGTATGCAAGTGAGCCTTTATATAAAGAGAGGCAATTCTCAGCAATGAACACTTTATAGTTATTTCCCTTTTATTATCATTGAAACATTTGATTTAATCATATTTCTAATTACCCTCCTACTTCAATTCAGCAAAACTGCATTATTTAGGCACCATTGAAAATTGACTAAAGAACTCCACAAAAGAGATGACCTTCTTCACAAATGCAAGATATCAAAAAGGAGAACATGAATTTTTGGTTTATCTCAAGAAAATAATAGTGAACAATTTCACAGGATAAAATGTTCTGAAAACTGTCCAATAATGCATATGTGCACACGAGGAGAGACACTTGAATGAGAGCGGAAAAGAAAAAAAAAAAAAAAAAAAAAAATCTTCAATATTTAACTACCCCTCCTTGGAGGCAGTACATATGTATTTACCCAACCCTCCACATGAGCAGGATATAACACAAGGTCAGTTTTCAAGCAGTGTTTAACAGATTGGAATTCAGAGTTTTCCTTCTTCTAAGCTGGTTGCCATAGCAAGGTTCAAGAGCCTAGTCTGCTCTACTATTTACCCATAGAAGAAGAAGAATTGGATGCATATATGAAATGCAAACAACCTTGTCAAGGGTTTGAACTTTGGTTGCCATGTCCATTTCCATTGACAATAACCATCACACCACTCAGAGCACCTTAGTTTAGTTTCGTTTCTTTGTTTAATGGCATGTCAACCTTCATGGTTTATTTAATGTCAGAACCATCCTTGCAGAAAAACAGAGGTAGTATTTAAGTCATAGCTGAGAGGATAGGGGAGGTCATACCTATAATGTTGCAGTTCAGCACATTAAACATTACACCATAAGGACTCTTCCAACACAAGCGTCTTGGGGGTAGTATATAACACATGGTCAATTTAATGAGCACATATATATGTGGGTACACACGAAAATATTACAGTCAACTCAACTAGTGTCATGCAGGCATCATACTACTCAGACCCTCTCCTCTGGTGAAATGGGGAGATGTTGCAGATTTGGAATCTCTAGAAATAGGCTTGCCTGTTTTTTCTGTGCTACTTCCAATACAAAAACAAGAATTCTATCAGACTATAGTATAACAGTTTCTCATTAAAAAAAAATGAGATAAGAAAAAATAAATCTTTTTGTGGATATACTGATGTTTTGCATGGAAAGTGGATTTAAGATGCTCCTAAGATAAGTCAACAAATACTGAATTATACACAAAATGATTTGAAGCAATGTAAGTTCTTCTGTCCCTGGATGCACATATTTATGCAATAATGCATGTAGGTACAAGCATGCCTATATCAGTATATATGCATATAGGTGTAGCATATATGTATGTATATGCATGTGGGTGTGAGGGTATTTGTATGGGTGTGTGTGTGTGTGCACATAGGTAGTGCACATGGATGTATAGTATTAAAAAAAAACTCAGATAAATAAGTTAAAAAGGACAGCAGATTTTAATAGATGATAAAATAGAAAGAAAAGGATTTGTTGATGGATATGAAAGTTTTTGGCACAAGTATAGTCAGTTTAGTAGATAAGGCTATCATTTTTTAATATTAGTTTGGCAGGTGTCCATACAGGAAAAACATTTTTCTTTTCCAGAAGCTCACATGGCATATATTCAACTAGAATATAAAAAAAAAATAAATAAAAAAGCACAGATTTTTTTCATGAAAAAAAAAAAAAAATATATATATAGTGTAAACTATGCATATTTTTACAGAATGCATAAATCTAAAGATTTTTTGCCACCAAAATTCATATACTAATTTGGAAAAATTCAATTTCCCTAAAAGTGGACCAGACTTTTCATAAAGAGACAGGGTGTTTTAGAAACATTGATATAATTTTGTAATCTAATACGACCAATTCTCATTTAAATGTTCTCAAATTTTAACAGCATGTATAGGCACAAAACAAAATTGTTTGATCTTTCTTTTTTTTTGTTTCACTGAAAAAGAAAGTGTTTAAATATTAAACATAAAATTATGAGTTGTTAAAATTTGAGATCAGCTGAACAGGAATTGGTCAAGTTATTAGATTATAAAATGATTTTCAATATTTCTGAAACACTATATCTCAAATGATATCATTTTTTTTTTTTTTTAAACATCCTGTATTTACATATTTTGTTGAAATAAAATTTAAAAAAGGTAGGGTCCAAAAGCTTAATTCTTTTTTAACAAAGCTATTAATATAAATCTGAAAATTTTCAATGAATAAATAGAATAAAACTTACGCTCGGGCTCCCCGCCCACCTCGATTTGGTCGGAAGAGCAGTTCATCATCACTGCTCTCTTCTTCATTAGGAGCATTTTCAGCCACATTGGATGCACTTCCAGAAGCAAACATCTCTGATACATTGCTAGACTGATCTGGAAATAAATAGCAAATTTGAAGAATAGTGAATTTTTTCTTCAAATACCAGGATGAGAGGAGAAAAAAAGAAATAATCTTTGACATCAGAAAATTCCTAAAGTAAAAAAAAATTTGATTTTGAAATTCACAGGAGAAAAAAACGATTATGAAAAAAAAATTTAAATATAGTTTTCATACAAATTATTTCCAAAGTTAAGATTTTTTTCAATTTGATGCCTTAAAATAAAAAAAAAAAAAAAAAAAAAAAAAAGAAAGATTTTCTTGGAATTCATGATTTTATAAAAACGATTTTTTTTTTTTGGTACATTTTTGGGCAAATTCACAAAAATTACTTATACTCATTTTTTTCTAAAAGACATTTGAAAAACACAGGAAAAAATTTGTAACACAAAGACTTCAAATATTGTCTTACACCTGAAAAAATAGAAAAATAATCCTTTACGATATGCAAATGACATTCACTTTAAAACATTCTTAAAGTGAGGGACATCACTACAGGGGCACCAAACAACAGTTTAGGTTTAGTTTGGTTTATTCAATGACATCAACTCCTTATGGGTTATTTAAAGCCAAAATTTGATTTATATGTAAATGTTTGATTACAATCATAACTATTCATATTTTCAATATTCAATCATTTTTTTCTTTTTTTAAAATCACTTCTGTTTTATTATGAAATAATTATTTGTTTGCTAAGTTATATGGTATCAAGTATTCCTATCTAATACTAATAATTTATACACATTGGTTCAATCCCAGGTTGGGCCATACTAAAGACACAAAAAATGGTATTTGATGCTTCCTTGCTTAACACTTAGCATTATAAAGTACGGATCAAGGGTAAAGTGGAGCAATCCAGGGAAAGGAGGAACACCCTTTCCTACACCTCGGTGTAGTAGCTAATGAAAAGGGAGCCTTTGGGTCGCCCTCGACTACAGCAACCAACTTTTTTTTATATGTTTAAAGTAACAATTCCTATTTAATAATCATTTGTTTGTGAAGTTATATGGTTTCAATTATTCCTATCTAACACCGAAAATTTACAAATTTATATTGTTTCAATTAGCTAATAATAATCCTTCATAAATAATTGTAGCTTCAAGTAACTATTCTTAATACAGTTAAATGGTTTCAAGTATTCATATCTAACATTAATTATTTTATTAAATAATAATCATTTGTTTGCACAGTTATGTGGGTTCAAGTATTCCTATCCAATACTAATAATTTTCAAATAGCTCTATTTGACCCATACATAGAGTCCTAATAGGTACTACCAATCCGGGTCAGAGTGGACCTGGGAGTAATGGCAATGAATGAGTACTCCACACTCCCCAAAGTTCGAGTTTAGTGCCATACCAAGACCCTCCACCCTTTTTTGTGAGTGTCTAGGTTGAATCAGCGTATTCTAAGCCCTGCTGACAAGGCATACTTCAGTATCAAAACATAGATCAAGGTTTTCAAAATAAGGTACACATAGAAGCAAAAATACAAAAAGTAAATGATAAAAAAATCCAAGAAAGGCTTTCAAACCTGCTTCAGTAGAATTTGATGATCTTCGCATTTGCTCCTCATCAGCATTGAACTCTGCAAACGCAGCCATAGCTCCAGTTGTATCACAGATGTCTGCATCATGACCAGGTGTTGCTGACTTTTCAGACTCTTTTTTTCCTCCACTGGCCACAGTACTCTTGCTGCCTTTGCCCTTCCTTCTTGGGCCCACTGAGCAAAATGCTGAACTAGTATCAATTCGGGTACCACTGCTATGAGCTGACTCCTCAATGGCCACTACCTCATTCGGTTGACGACGACCGCTTTCTGCTGCCTGATCACAGTTAGACTCATTCCTTTCAGTCTTTAACCCCTCGCTGTCCAGCAGCGGTGCTGGGGGTGGGAGCGGATCACTTTCAGAGATCCCTTGAGATCTGTTGTCTAGAAAACCTGATGAAAGACTAGGGGAGGAGGAGGAGGAGGATTTACAATTGGCTGCGGACTTGTTGGATTCATTAGTGCTAGAAGCAGGAGTTTCTTTCTCAATTTCCATTGAAGTATGAGCTGGGTTCTCATTGGCTGGCATGGTCAGCTGACCTGGCATGCCTGATGTGCCCAGCTGGCTGAGGGAGGCATTCTCGGCACTCCGCTCAAGAATGCCAGCCTCGAGGTTCTCAAAGGCTGCAAAGCCAACACGAATTGTGCTGCTAGAGGTACCCTCAGTTTCATAATGAAGGCTTATCACAGGCTCTATACGAACAGGTGGAAGATAGGATTGCAATGGAGGAAGTGAGGCAACTGAGGTTGAAGCTAGTGGTTGATGAGCAAGATGAGGAGCAGGCGGAGTGCTAGTGATGTCCTCTGGAGTGATGCTAGGTTCATGGGTAGTCCCAGTTTGTGCAGGGGAGGATGAAGTCTGCATTTGTCTGCTGGAAACGGTTGGAAGAGATTCTTTTAACTGGCTTTCATTCAAGCTATTTGCTTGTGGGTCAGACCTGTCTTTAATAGTACTACAACTCTCATCTATTATATTACATTGCCTACTGCTAGATTGTTCTGCCGGCTGATGGTGTTCAGAGTCCAGAGGAACATGTGACGCAGTGCTTTCTTGGATATTGCTTTTATCTGTAGCTGAGTTAAGGCGAACCTTTGTTCTGACATTACTGTTGATTCCAGAGAATCCTGAACATTCTGACGAGATAGACGGGACACTGGGGTTAGGTGAAGTGTAATGAGGGAGGCTAGCCACAAGGTCTCCGGTGCTCGAGGTAGATGGGATGCTAATTGTGCTAGGGTCTTCAAAACTACAAGACGGTTCTGGACGAAGTTCTGAATGTGGCTGAACTGCAGACTGAACTGTTGAATTTGTATCACCCTTGGCTGCCAACGTAGAACACGAATCCTCAATGGGCAGCGGGTTAGCTTCCGCTGCAGACTCGTGCTGCCCAGTTTGTTGGGTTAGGACAGTAGTGGACGAACCGGGCGTGGTATCCATGGCAGGTGTCATGTCTCCACTCATGCTATCCATAATGTTACCCGTGTCCTTGGAGCTACCCTCTGGTGGGTTAGCTGGGGCTGAAGGAGTTGCTGCTGAAGCTGCCATAGCATCCGTCAGGTTGCTGGATGAAGGAATTTCAGCTGATGACGCAGATGGCTGCTCTCCTTCCTCAGTGTTACGCAGACTCCCATCCAGCCATCTGGTCAGCATGTCTGACATACGCTGCATGATTGTTGTATGCGGACTACGCTGTCCTGAAAAAAAGTGGAAAGTATAGAGATTACAAGATGCTGGAATAAGTAATAAAAAAAATTTCCAAGTTAAAGCTATCAATTTTAATGCATTGTAAACCAATATCCTCACTTGATTACAATTAAAATAAAAGATGAAAATTTTATTAGATACTTACATTTTAGTCGATCTAATGTATACTTTGCATTAATAAAATTTATGATTATATTCCCAGTAATAAAAATTTAAATGGATGTTTCAGTGTGTTTGTTATCCATTTTCATGAGTTTCCTTATGATAATTTCATTATAAATTGGAAAAAAAAAAAAAATTTGGGTTATAATGCGTTAAAGTTACTAATGAATTAATCGCATGTATTACAGATTTTACATAGAAAAGATAAAATAAGCTTTTTTTACATAAAGTTGAATTCTTTTTAATAAAAGTGTAATTTTTGTTTTCAATTATCTGGCACATCTTGAACATATAATTGTTATATCTGTCAATTCGGAATTTTCTGATTAATTTTAGTTTCAAGAAACATCAATCAGGTCAGTTTTTTGTTTATACCTTGTGATTTATTCTTTGTCTTTTAAACTTGATTTCTGTAAAAAGTTTGTTTCATGAAATTACAGAACAAACCTTCATTAAGACTTGTGGCATAACAATTATCATTGTTGGAAATAGACCTGACAACCCGAGTTTAAATCCTGGATGGGGTGGTTCACAAACTTTCACTATGCACTATTACCCTTGGAAAAAAAAGGTATGAATCCAACTATTCTCCCCTCACCTATGTGTAAATAGTAGAGTAAACTAGGCTCTCTAACCTTAGTATGGCAACCAATTTAAGAAAAGGAAAATCCTGAATTCACACCAGTTGTACTCGGCAAAAAATTGACCTTGTGTCACATCCTGCTCATGGTGGAGGGCTTAGTGAAACAACCTTCATGAACATATTTAGATAAGTTTCCAGTTTTCACCCTCAGTCATTCATGTATAAAGATTGCCAAAAAATATGTTTAAAAAGTACATCTGACAGCATGCCATCATGATTTTCAAATAAGCTTTTTATCATCATCATCAAACTAAAATATATATATACTATATAAAATGGTAGGAATAAAAGATTTACCTTCCCCAGATTGCCGCTCTCTTTCAGGCCTTGCATTTGGCCCAGTGTCTGACCAATCACCACGCAAACGTAGCCTCTTGATAGGAGGCTGTCTGTTTCCACTGTCACAAGAAACACCTTCAGCCATTAGACAGGTACTTCTACCCTCTTCCCCCTGCATAAATACAAAAGATTAAACATTCATCTTATCATAAAAAGACACTTAAACACCATAATATTCAGTATTCATAGCAAATAACTAAATAAAATGTAAATAGATCTAATAAACGGAGGTCATTTCTTGTCTAGGTATGAAAGTGTCTTATAAAAATGGAAATACTTTTCAGAAAAGTTACATGCAGATTTTCTAATTCTTCCTTAGAAGACAATTTTTTGTTCTCCAAAGTACAAAAGAAAATTGCTGCAATACACTGAACTAAGAGCAGATTTTGTAAACTTTGAGACAATCTTAAAAACAATATAATATCAAAGTAACAAGTCTATTTCATAGATATTAATAGGAATTTGAAAGGAATTTAAAATAGAATAAGAAAAAAAACAGCAAATCTAAATTCCAAGCCATATATACAATCAAATCAATCCTTCTTTGTATTTTGTCTACAAGATGAACTTTATTTCAAAAAATGAAAAAAAATAAAAAATTAAATTTAAAAAAAATTGAAAACTCAAACTACATAGTTTAAAGATGGTCTAAGATCTGGCCAAGTGTTGGTTTGATTAAGTTTTATAGCATATCAACCCTTGCAGATTATTTAATGACAAATCCTATATATATATATATATATATATGATTTAGTCTGATTGGCTTTCATGGGATATCAACCCTTGTAGGTTAATGCTAAATCCTCTTTAGACATATATATTAAATATATACGATTTGTAAACACATTTTATTGTTTAAAAAAACAAGCCTGAGCTCAATTTCAGTTAAATAATTTCAAGTATTTCTATTTACTAATAATCATTTGCCATCACACAGCAAAATGGCCCTAAGTATTGCTATATAACAGTCAAAATTTAACATCAGTCATAGTTTGTTGGTAATTTCATTTTTAGAATTAATTTGTACACTAGAATTGCTATTGTTTCTACACAGTTAAATAGTTTCAATTATTGCTACTGAACCCTATTCATTCATTTGCAGAGTCAAATGGTTCCTAGTTTTGCTATGTAATACCAATAATTCAATTAAACATATAAGTTAAAGAGTTTCAAGTATTGCTATTAACACTAATTATTCTATTCAACATTACCAATTCATCTACACACAGTTAAATTGTTCCAAGAACTGCAATGTATCACAAAAAATTCAGTTAAACATCAGTCATTTGTTTACACACAGGTAAGTGATTAAATAGTTCTATTTCAAACAATTCAATATAGCCAAAATCATTTGTTTGCACAGAGTTTAAATGTAAAACAGTTCTATTTGACCCATAGATAGGACCCTTTTAGGTGCTACCACTCCAGGTCAGAATAGACCAGGGAGCAATGGCAATGAAGGGGTACTGTGCATTCCCCAAAGCTCCAGCATTACTGGTGCTTTACTATCAAATTGTTTAATGTCATATTCAAGACACTCGGTTGGGTGCGGATTTTTACTCCTCTGCAGAGATGCAGTCAGTGTATTCTACAGCCCCAGCTGACCGGGCTACTGGCAAAGTATGTGTGTATACTTTCCTCTCATTAGACCAACAATAATCTATATATCAGAGGTGACTCCAGTGGTAAGGTTTTTTTTTTAAAGAACTATATATTGTCTGGATTTTTTTTGTCTTTTTTTTTTTTTTATATTAACAATGATGAATGATGATTTTAACTCACCAACTTTGCTAGCTTTGTTTTATTTTTTCAGCCTTAAAATGTTTAATTTGATAAATTCTGCAGACAGTGTTCATAATGTTACACAAAGGAAAAATATAATAGGGTTAATTATTTCAGGCCCATAAAATCAGCAATAAAAAAAAAAAAAAAAATTAAATCCTAATACCATGACTCAAAGGAGTAGATTTCTGGCTGAAAAATTAATAATAAACTACAAAAATCTCAAATGTATTTTACCGTTCATTTTTCAAAGGATAGATTTTTATTTCAACAGAACAGCTACATTTTGACTGTAAATAATTCTTTATGTTTATTATTTGAGGGAAATTTAAATGAGAACCAGCCGAAAAGTTTAGAGCCCCATCTAAGTCAAACATGCTTCTCTGTGTATGTATGTCTATGATCTGTTATGTGGTTAACATCACTTGAGTGGCGTCTGAGACAGGTGCTTAATCTGGGTCAAAGTATTTGAGAAATTTGACAGATAGAGAAAAAAATATCATTTCAGTTCCTGTAGAATAGTCAGTTGTCAAGTATCAGCTGTGCAAACCTGCACAGACACGGAAATTTGATGAATTGTATTTAGAAAAAAAGCTTAGTTGCATGGTAGAATTATTCTTATTGTCTAACTTAAAAAAATATGAACTTGAGTAACACCGAGAAACTAGAATTAGATATATATGTCATCTACAGAGTTTTGTTGCATCACAACTCTTCACTGTGGCTACATACGCTGTACACTTCAACCAGGGATAAAAAACCAACCTAACTTTATGTTACGCCGATAACATACCACTCAGCCATTTCAGTACATGAACAAACCCACACAGTATATATATATATATATATATATATATACACATACATACATACATACATACATACATACACCCCCCCAACACACTACATACATACAAACACTATATATATATTGATAGGGACATTTTTTTTTCAGCATTATTAGCAGAGATTAGTTTATTAATTTTTTATTAATAGCATTAGAAAACCTTCAATGAACCCAAGATAAGTTGATGATATACTTATTCTTGCTATTGACATTAATGAAATCAACATACAAGACATCTTACAAAAAAAATTCAGTTCTTAACTTTACTCATGAACTAAACAAAACCATTAAAATTTCCTTTTTAGATGTTCTCATTGATACTAACAATAACTTCATCTCTAATAACTCCTGTACCCTCAACTTTAAAAGTGAATGCCTCTTCCGATATAAAAAATCAATTATTAATAACCTAATATCCTGTGCAAAACTAATCTCCTCCTCCAAAACAATATTTTATAAAGAAATAAAAAAAACAAAAAAAAAAAACAAAAACAAAAAAAAAAACAAACTCATCAATAATGGGTTTCCAAACTCTATTGTTAATGAACAAATTAAATGTATAATTAAAAATGTTAACCAACAAAATAAAAACTGTAACACTCCACCCAGTAAACAAGCATTTATGAAGCTTTTTTACCACAACCAAATGCACTACAATTATAAATTAGATGAAAATATATTGAAAATATTGTTTCAAAGAAACATACACCCTCCCCCCCGATCCTAATAAAAAAATTTAAAAAATACTTATATATTATAATAAATTTAAAACCTCCAACTTAGTCATTAATAATAATTCCTCTACCTCAAATGGAGTTTTGCAAAAAACTAATGTTATATTTAAATGTTATTTTTAATTTATATTCAATGTTATATTTAAATGTCCTTTGGGAAATTGTATCTCTGAAAACAACAATATATACGTCTGTTTAACCTCAACTACCCTATTGAGAAGGCTTACAATGCACCTTTCTGATACCAGTTCCATAGCACAACATACCCCCCCCAAAAAAAAAACACATTCATGCCCGACAACTGTTTTTTTTGAAAATTCTTACTGAAAACAACAATATTAGAATAACAAAATAACAAGCAAAAACTACAGATTCTTGAGACACTATATATTAGAAATAAATAACCCAAACTTAATAGAACTAATTTTGAAACCACTGCTAATGTACTTAAATGTCTTTAGCAATTGACGCTATCTAAAGAAACAAATATGAAAAGTAAACACTATACAATACACCAGTATAAACGCTCATTCTTACAAAGTAGTAATGTACATACTAAAGTTACATCACTTTTGTAATACATCCTCCCCTAATGATGGCCCAAGGTTGGGCAGGAAGTACTTGGGGAAATAACTAATTATGGAAGGTTTATCAACCAATTCCCATCGAATATCATAAGATTGATACAGCAACTTGAAAGGATTAACAAAAAATATGTATCCAAAAAATGTCTATAATGTTCAATCAAATATATATCAATGAAAAAATGCTGCCTATATATAATATACTTTGGCAGCAAGCCATAATTTAAGCATGTTCTGTTGAAGACCGGTGTAATTTTTTAGGATCTTTGAGTGATAATATTTTAATCTTATTTTTTTTAAATATATATATATATATATATATATATGGTTTCAGGTTGGAATTAGTGGATGAATTTACCAAAATTGTCCCAAGCGCTTTTGGACTTTTCAAGGGCCATCATCATTGTTTTCTTGTATGTATAAAGAGTGTTTTTAAAGAGTTTTGAAAGTTTTTAGTTTTTTTTTATAAAATAGCAAAATTACATAAATGCAGTTAGATAGAACTGAGTTGCTGATGAATTTAAAAACAGAACACTATCAACAGAAATAGAATATTATCAAGAAATATGAAGTATTTAAAAAAAACAAAAAAATAAATAAAACGGTACTAACATTGTTACTATTTTCAAAATTAATTCTATTGATTTTTTTTTGTTTTTATCAACTCCAATACTTTACAAAATATACTTTTACTCTGCACTACTGAGGTACCATTTTATGATCCCCATGGAAATATATTCATCCAAAAAGATGGAATTGCAATGGGGTCAGTTTAAAAGTGAATGCCCTTTCCGTTATAAAAGAACAATCATAAAAACAGAGTTAAACTACTATCTTCCTCTGAAACTATCTTCTTTAACAAACTTAGAAATATAAACCAAACCCTTATTAATAATGGGTTTCCCAACAACATTGTTGATACAGAAATTAAACATTTCATTAAAAAAATGATTAACATAACATAAACAACACCCGAAACCATAAAAAATCAATGAACCTATACTACAAAAAACAATTTCATAGTAATTATAAGATAGATGAACATATGCTAAAAAACCTTATTCAAAAAAATGTTCTTCCTACCGATCCCACCAAAAAAGTAAGACTTATCATTTACTACAACAAATTTGACCGGGACATTGGCCCAGCGGTTAGAGTGTTCGCCAATGGCCCGGGAGACCTGGGTTCAATCCCAGGTCGAGTCATACCAAAGACTTTAAAAAAAATGGAACTTGATACCACTTTGCTTAACACTCAGCATTATAAGGTACAGTTCAAGGGTAAAGTGGAGCAATCCTGGGAATGGAGTAGCGCCCTCCCCTACACCTTGGTGTAGTAGCTATCGAAAAGGGAGCCTTCGGGTCACCCTCGACTATGGTCGCTAACTTTACTTTACTTACAACAAATTTAAAACCTCCAACCTAATTATTTCCCCTCCACTGAACTTCTTGATAGGACAAATGTCCCTTGGGAGACTGTGTCTCCAAAGAAAATAATGCATAAGTTAGTCTTACCACTAAAACTCTTTCTAGACAGCTTACGATACACCTTAATGATTCTAGCTCTATAGCCTTACATCTTAAAACCCATTCTATATTCAAATCCAATTTCAAAAAATTCTAGTTGAAAAAAACCACTATAAAAGCACACAAAATTAATAAGCTACGACTACAAATCATAGAAAGCCCTACATTTAAAAACAAAATAACCTAAAATCAATAGAATTAATTTTGAAAGTAGCAACAATGTTTTGAAATACCTTTAGTTTTTTTTTTAAATATTCCATATTTCTTCATAATATTCTATATCCGTTGATAGCATTCTGTTTTTAAATTCATCAGCATCTCAGTTTTATCCAACTCTGCATTTACATAATTTTGCTATGTGATAAAAAAAAACCTAAAAATTTTCAAAACTCTTTAAAAACACTCTTTACATATAAAAGCAAACCCTGATGATGGCCTATGAAAGGTCCGAAAATGCTCAGGACAATTTTGGTAAATTCATCCACCAATTCTAACCTGAAACCAAGACACTTATCAGGAATCTTGAAAGGATCCTAATAAAATTATATAGCCAAAATGTGTCTTTATTATTTAATCATATATATATATATATATATTATACACACACACACACACACACACACACACACACATCTATAAACCCACACATATAACATAATATAAAATGTCCAAAGAAGATGAGTTTGGAATTATTCAAAATGAGAATGTATAAGAGGATTCTTTTAATTCTCCAGGAATGCTCAATTTACAATTATTAATATATAAACATCATCCAGAACAAATATATCTATGACATAATTGGAAGAAAAACTCAACAGACCATCATTTTGCTATGATAAATTTATTCCATCTGGCTACTAATAAAGTCAAGCTAACCTCTACAGATGGCAGTCACATAACAAAGAGAAAAGTTAGTATTCATTTAAAAAAAAAAAAAAAAAAAAAAAAAAAAAGCAGTACATTAATTAAAGAAAGACTCATTTTCATCCATAATTTAAAAAAGGGAAAAACCCTAAAAAACCCTTTTAATAAAAGAAAAGTTTGGAATTAGCAATAACATTGCCTCCACTCTTTACTTAATAATGATATAGATAAATAAATAGACAGATATTTCTTAAAATTGAAAAGTTAAATAGGTGAAATGATACCAGCTGCTAATCTAAAAAAAAAAAAAAAATTAAAAAAAACCCATAGATAAATAAGGATAAATGACGCCAATATGGAATTAACACACTTGGTTAGCAAATATTTCTAACCCAGTTCCTTTTGATCTTTTCCCTTCCTCTTGAAGGTTAGTTCTTTTAACAAGTATTGTTGCAAACTTAACTGTCCATTATATGACTGCTATCTGAAAAGATTGGCTGACTTTATTAGTAGCTAACTGAAATAAATTTATAATAGCAAAATGACTGTCTGTTGAGTTTTTCTTCCAATTTATATAAATAAATCACACACACACACACACACACTATAAATGCAATATATACATAAATCTTTGGAGACTCAATCTAAACTAATCAATACATTACTCCAGATTATCAATTAGATTATTTATAAAAAAAAAAAAAAAGATAAATAGTAACAACAATATTCAGACCATACAATCAATATGAATTTCTGTATTTAAATTCAGTAGAGGTGCTCCCTTGTGCATGCATATACAGCATAGCAGGGAATCTGACAAATCTCAAACATAAGATCTAGGAAGTACTCATCCATTACACCAAAAAAAATTAACAAATAACCTTAATTATACTTACTTTAATAACATTTCTTTGAAATAAATAAAATTATTATTATAATAAAAAATTTAAAAAAAAATTTTTTATAATTCAGATCACCTAATCCCAACCAGAAGACCAGATCTCAGGATGATTAAAGAGTTTAAAACGAGAGAGAAAAAGAACCTGTTGTATAGTGAATTTTGCTGACCCAGTAGACCACAAAGTGAAAATCAAAAAAAGGAAAAAACAGATAAATATTTGGACCTTGCCAGAGAACAAAGAAAGCCTTGAAACATGAAGGTGATAGTAATAACAATTGTAATTGGAATGGTCCCGAGAGGCTTGGACAGGGAGCTGGTATAGTTGGAAATCAGGGGACGAATAGAGACCATCCAAATTACAGCATTGTTCAAATTGGCCAGAATACTGAGAAGAGTCCTGGAAACTTACAGAGACTTGATGTCATTCAGACTCCAGTAAAATACCATTATCTAATGTTGGTGTGAAGAACTCACAAGGAGTATAATAATAATAATATCTTCTTAAAAGTTCAGATAGACTACCAATGTTTTAATTACACCTACACTGCAACTGATGCCCTGAGAGAAAAAAAACGTGAATCCTTCTCTTCTTCTCCAGTTATAGATAAATAATAGGACAGACTTGGCTCTCTAACTCTGGTAGGACAACCAATCTTGCAGAAGGAAAACCGACTTCAAACCCTTCTACTGGACACCCAGCAGTATTAAAAAAAAACAAAAAAAAAACAAGACCTTTTAAAGAGCAGATGAATTTCTCTACATGTTAATAGCCATTGAGAAACTTTTCTCCAGGACTGGCAACCAGTGAAGTGTAATCTTAATGTCTTGAAAGGTTAAACGTGACCTGAGCAAGCTCAACAGCAGTGCTTCTGACTGATGTATTGTATATTAAATGAAAAAAAAAAAAAAAAAAAAAAAAAAAAAAGCACGCACACACAAATTCAATACAGATATTAAGCAAATCAATTATTAAAATTAAAGACATTGAGAAAAAAAAATCCTGTCAGCGGAATTGCATAAAAAACAAATAATGCAAGTTCATAAAAATCAAAATGGTGAATAAATGCAGCATACGATTCAAGAAAAAAAAAAAGAAAAAAAAAAAAAAAAAAGAAAAATCAAATTCATAATCATAAGCAAGAAGAAGTAATATATAAATTAAGCCTATTGAAGACTTACCAAAACCAGAGATAGAAAATATTTTAATTGGAAGTGAAAAAAAATTAAATAAAAAAAAAATAGTTTGATATAACAAATAAATAAAAAAAAAAAAAGAAAAAAAAAGTGATTTGTGAGTAGAAAAAATAGAAATAAAAAGCTTACCCGGGTTTTGAATAAATAAATATACTCTGAGGAGTAACTGACAAGCATCTCATTGCCATCAGGACTATAACATAGTGATGTGATACGATAATTTCGATTCTTCAGGGTTGAAGCTGTGAATCGACAGGTCAACCCTGTGGTGAATTTAGTAGTATAGTTTCCTGCAAAGGAGCAATAGACACAATGTGCAGTCAACCGAGTAAATCTCGCCATTCGCAAAAGAATCTAACGAGATGTAGCAATAAAAGGAGTGACATTCAGAATAGTGCAGCACTGAACAAGCAAGTGGAGATGTGCACTGATGCAGGCTTTTAAATAACTTAATAGTAATAAAACTTTCATTAATTATCAATTTTGGCTGGCATTTTCTTTCATTTTTTAATCTTTAGTTGGTCATTTAAAAAAAAATAAAAATTATAAGATTAAAGAAAATACCAATCAAAATTAATAAAGATAATGGCAATGCTGTTAAAAATGAAATAAATAAAAGATATTGAAAGCTTGTCTTATTTTCATGACCAGAAAATTTGAGCACAAAAATAAAATAATTCAGAATTCAAGACTTAAGTATGTAAAAACACATGATCTTTCACCATTGAGATACAAACCTTATTGAACTTTTTATATTTCAGAAATAAACAAGACAATGTACTCAAAACAAAATTTGACAATCTTTTTTTTTTCAATTTTTGTTTCTTTAAGTTTATTTTTTTATTTTTACAGATGTAACTTACAAATGTTACATTTGACTATTTTCACATTGAAAAATTGTAAGAGAAAAAAAAACTACTTTAACAATTGCTTCTTCATTTCACAATATAATTTAAAAAAAATAAATAATTAAAAAAAAATTAAATTGTAAGATGTTCTGGAAATACTAGTTTGCAGCATGTATATCATATGACAGAGTTTTTCCATGCGGATACTGTGGCGAGCGACCAGCCATTGCCAGTTTCGTGATATTTGATATCTTCTGTGTGCGTGTATCTGTGTGTGCTATAACCAAACGGGGGACATCTCCACTCTAGAAGGAACCCCACTTAAACTAGTAGACAAATTCACGTACCTAGGAAGCAGCGTCGAATCAACCGAAAAGGACATCGAAACGAGGCTAACGAAAGCATGGACAGCTATCAATAGGCTATCGATTATATGGAGATCAGACCTAACCGATAAAATGAAACGCAGTTTCTTCCAGGCAGCGGTCACATCGATACTGCTATATGGATGCACTACATGGACGCTAACAAAACGGCTGGAGAAGAAACTAGATGGCAATTACACAAGAATGCTGCGTGCAATCCTGAACAAGTCCTGGCAGCAACACCCCACAAGACACCAACTGTACGGCCACCTGCCCCCTATCACGAAAACTATTCAAGTTAGACGAACCAGACATGCAGGACACTGCTGGAGAAGCAGAGATGAACTCATAAGAGATGTACTCTTATGGATCCCCACACATGGCCGCGCAAAAGCAGGGCGACCAGCTCGAACGTACATTCAGCAGCTATGTGAGGATACAGGGTGTTGTCCTGAAGACATACCTAGGGCGATGAATGATAGGGAGGAGTGGCGAGAGAGGGTCAGGGATATCCGTGCTACCAGCACGAGATGATGATGATATCATATGACTGAAGCAGTTCAAATCCTGGAAGGTATCCACTGAGATTGGTAGTATCATGATAGTTGGTGTGTTGACACATTGTAAAGACTCCATGTGCCATTTAAAAGCCCAACAGCTGAACATGCAACATAGTCTTATTCAGAAACTTATGTTTCTACTATAATGCCATGGAAGCAACTAAAAACATTAGTTGCATGACAGGTGAAGGCACAATTGATCATAGTACAGTAACCAGATGTTTCAAAAAAATTTTGATAGAGTTGCAAGAACTTTGGTAATCAGGAAAGGTCAGGTAGGCCTAAAACTGGGACAATGCTTGAGGACATCCTCTAGGCTATAGAGGCAAATCCAGCAAGTAGCACTTGGAGTATCAGATAAGCTCAGCATCTCACAGTCCCATATGGTTCATCACCTTAACAATCTTGGCAAAAGTATCCAGAGCTGCCTAATATTACCAAAATATTGCAAAACTTGAGGAGTTTGTGGTGATTACCATCATAGGAAATAGACATAGTAACATGAGTTCAAATCCTGAATTTTCATATAGTCCTAATACCCTCAGGAAAATTATGAATCTAATTATTCTCCCTAGAGCTATGAGTAAATAGTAGGGCAGACTGGCTCTTTAACCTTAGTATGGCAACCAGTCAAGAAGGAAAACTCTGAATTCAAACCTGTTAAACTCCATTTAAAAAATTGACCTTGTGTTGCATCATGCTCATGTGGAGGGTTGGTTTTATATATATATATATATATATATACACTCACACACATACATACATACTGCAAAACTTTTGACTCGCTCTAACAATTTAGTATCAAGTGGTTCCACATTATTTTTTACTTTTAGAAATTTCATCAACTGATTTAATAAAATGTCTTAATGAAAGGCTGACCAATTCTAGAAAAACAAAGATTTACATATGATCCTTGTTTGAACACGCAGTGAACATGTAGTCATGCATTAAGTAAGTAAAAACAAACTTTAAATGCTTTCTGTAAGAGAGTAAGTTTTTAAAATAAAACAATGTTAAATAATTTTGCATCAATTTCTTTTACTGGGTACAAATTTAAAGAAAACTTTTAAAGATTAGCTCACTCATCTATACAAAATTAATTTTTCATACAAATTATTTTTCATCACAAACTCAGAAAATTACATCATATATATATATATATATATATATGACACAAACACAGAGGGTAATGGAAAAGTAATTCCCTATTTTTAAATCTTTATAATTTATGTCTCAACTATAATTTTTACAAGAAATGAATTATAAGTATTTTAATATAAGGAGTTACTTTATATATATATGAGAGAGAGAGAGTTCTGAACTTCATCCAGAAAGCAGAGCCAAAATTGAACATTTTTCTGCTGGCAACATTACCACTTCCTATAAAAGTAGAATAACTAATTCAGATTTCTGTGTAGGTGAAGCCCATACAAAAACAAGAGGTCTACAATAAATCTAAAATCTGGGTGAAGCTTAGAATTTTTTAAATTGTATGCACATGTGTGTGTGTGTGTGTGTGTGTGTGTGCATATATATGAGTGAAAATAATTTCAAAAATCATATCAATAAGGCATTAAAATTAGTCTAAGAAAAATGAAAAGTAAAGAATTACTTTCATTTTGGTACAATGTAGAGCTCCTATTGATTTTCCACCCACCTTACCTTCTTTCACTGCTTCCATGCAAACATCTTTCCTGAAAATTACTAACAAAAACCTGTAATTTCATTTCTGATGTTGCTGGGTTTTATTGCAGGTCAATCTTGATTTTATGTCAAAGTTAGTTCATCAATTATATACAGTATGAAAAATCATTTTAAACAGGTAAATAATTCACACTAAGTGGTTTGGTTTGGTTTTATGGCATATCAATCATTGTAGGTTATTTAATGACAAATCCATTTTTTACATATATATTAGACATATATGATTTGTAAACATAATTCAAAGTTAAATAGTCCCAAGTATTGCAATGTATCACTGAAAATTCAATTAAACATCAGTAATTTGTTCACACAGTTAAATGATCAAACAGTTCTATTTCAAGCAATTCAATTTAGCATACGTCATTTTTGGACACAGTTTAAATTTCAAACAGTTCTATTTGACCCATAAATAGGACCTTATCAGATGCTACTACTCTGGATCAGAGTGAACCTGGGAGTGATGGAAATGAAACGGTACTCAGCATTACCCAAAGCTCCAGCATTACTGGAGTTTCACTATCAAATTGTTTAGTGTCATATCCAGGACACTCGTTGAGGGAGTTTTACCTCTGCAGAGAGGCAGTCGGTGTATTTACAGCCACAGCTGACTGGGCTAAAGCAACAAATCTATTAAAGTAATTCAAAATCATTTTACACATTACCTCAAACAGATCTATTTGACTCATAAATACAACCCTAATATGTACAACCACTCCTAGTCAGAGTGGACCAAGGAGTGATGGCAATGAAGGAGTGACTCCCCATTTCCCACAGTTCCAAAACTAGAGATTGACCACCAGATAAAATTTAGAGACATATTTGGGGGGGGACGGGCTTTTATTTCTCTGCCAACAGGGCTGCTCATTTTTTTAAGTAGTTTTATGGTCCCAAGAATGACCATAATTTTATTATTGCATTAAATCTGGTGATATGTTCTGTTATTCTTCATTAGTTAAAATGTTCTTTTAACAAATGAAGAATTTCAGAATATATCACCAGATTTGATACAACGATCAAGAGTTTAATTTTCTTAAAAAAATAATGATTTTATTTTAATAAAAATCAAAATACTTAAGTTATTTTCCTTAAAGTATAAACAAGAAGGTCACATCCCTAAGTTTCTGTCAGAAATTTTCAGAAGGGAAAGTTTAGTGGGGACAAGTTCAACTCTCAGGGAGACTACACAAAAATTGATGTCACAATGAGACTACAGCTATGACATCGTACTTTCTTTTAAAATCCCAAATGAGGTAGACAAAAATGTGACTTACCTGTGGCCCTTGTTCCCAGCATTCTGCGGTCAAAAATCAACACTGTGCTATCAGACAAGGCTATTCCCAGCTCATAGGGCACCATAGGGTTGACTGCCATTGATGTTACAGCACGTTGGCAAAAAATCATAACATCCTGCAAAAACAAAGGACAAGAAAGCAAATCATCAAATCATGCAATAAATTTCTATTAGATTAAATTGGATGAAAGTCTAATTTGCAAAGTTTAACCTAATTTATATGAATAGAGATTCTAATATAAATGATTTTTACATAAATACATGTAACAGAGTAGAGTAGAAAACCTAGCCAAATAAATTTATTAACCAGAAAAGTGAGAATTGACCAAAAGGGATTTTAGAAGATAACCAGTACATTACAAAAAGTGAAAATTAACAGAATTGGATTTTAGAATAACCTAGTACATCACCAAAGAATGATGGAGGATGTTTTATGTTTTGGTGAGAATAAAACAAGTAAAAAAATATATATTGTTATTTTTTTACGTGAGAAAAAAAAAAGAAAAAGGAAACTATATTGTAATTATCTAGCTGGAAGTCAAATTGTCTTGACTGAAAATTTGTGAAGCAAAAGTTGTTTGGGGGAAAATTATTTTGATGATTTCCCAGATGGTTCGACTGTGAGGTCAGGGCCTGATATGGTGGTAGCCAGGTGGGGAGAGTACAATTGTGTTTGGATACAGAAGTTCTTAATATAATTCTTTTTCTTAATTTAAAGCATGGGAACTTTTATTTGACTATTATGATCTAAACAAAATATTGAAGAGAAAAAGCCTTTTTGGGTAAAGGTGAGAGGAAACAAACACTAAAAGTAGAAGGAAGAATGAGGAAGGAGTAGAATTAATGAAATCCAAATTAAGAAAGACCTTCCCCTTTGGGTAGGGGTAGGAGGAAATTGAGAGGAAATTAACAGGGTGGAATTAATTATTAGAATTCAAAAATGGAAAAAATTGATATTACCAATAGTCTTGCAACCCCACCCCACAAGGTGGAGAGAAAATGTATGTAAGCTGGGGAATTTTATTCATTGCAAGTGACCAGCACAGAATAGCTAAAAGACTTCATGATACTATGAGTCCTGACCTTTTACCAGACTCCCTAACACAGAGAAACCAAGAACGAATGTAATATATTACTTGAAATCACCTTATACTGGACTATCAAGAAGAGATAGAAGCTAGAAAAAAAAAAACTGAGAAAAGCGAACATAATACGCTACTTGAAGTCACCTTGTGCCAGACTATAGAAAGGGAGGAGAGAAAAGTATAAAAGTTAATATGATAATTTGGGAGGCCTAGTGCCTGACATTGAATGTCAAGAAATTGACTGACTTAATTCGTGTCTCCCTTCTATTACTACTACTATCCATTGGGATATAGTAACAGCATGAGGTCTGTACCATTATAAAGATTTTTTTTTTTACTAAACTAAATATTATTGTTTGTTAGAAAACCATTTCCTGTTCTGTTTGTTGGAATTTGATTTTTTTTTTACTTTCTTAATTGTGCAGTCTGATCCATCCACTCATCAACTGGCAACTTTGATTAGTGATCAATCAGTTCTCTGGATTGAAAGCACAACATGAGCAGATAGGCAGATTGACCATGCCATCCAGTGACAGAACCAGCCAAGTGGACCAGTCTGCAGATTGAAAGCAGAACCCTGCCCGTGATTGAGGAAAGCTGGTGTACTACCACATACAAGAGTCAAAGTCATAAAAGAGAGAAAGCCTTTAGGAGCAGAGTGGTTAAAGTGCTGGACTGTGACATAGTGAGATAGTTGCACTATTAGATTCACTTTAGGAATAATATTCTTGGGAAAGGTATGTACCTCCTTATTCCCCCACAAGCTATGGGTTAAAAAGCACCACTACTGCCCTTCTTCAAGGGTGGCTTTGGTATTAAATAGCCCATGGGCTGATATGCCATTAAAAAAAAAAGAAACCAAACCAGAGAAAAGATCCCTTCATAGAGAAGGAGAAGAGACCATTCTTCTTCCAATGAAAACAAAAATCTTTAGATAACTACAATTGAAGGCAATTATGGTTTTTAACATCAGTTGTGAGTTGATAGACAAATTTTGAGAGTCACTTTTAAATCAGTATATTGCATTCATTCTAGGTACTGAAATATTAATATATTTCTTCAAGTATGGAGCCTTAACCTCTTGAATAACACCAAACATCAGCTGATAAAAATCACACACAAACACACACACAGAAAAAAAAAAAATTGAACACAAAAATATTCAAAACCATTTTTGTTTAAAGCTATTCCATTGAAAGAAAAAGTATATTATTATTAGTAGTAGTAGTGTCTAAGGTGTTCTCTCTGAGCCTGAAATATGGAACTGATGATGTATACTAAAATAGTATTCAGCCCAAAATATATTTGGCTGACAGGTTCTAAAGGCTAACTGAATACAAGGAAACATGTTATTCCAAACAAAAATAGTGCTTACATCCCGGCAATCATCTTTGCTGCATTTAGTTTTCATGCGTAGATCAAACCACCTGACGGTGCAATCTTCACCACATGAAAGAAATGTGGAGGCCTCATTAGGGACAACCACTACCTGTAAAAGACAAGATGAACATTAGCGATTGATGGCAATACAGAGGAAAAACAAGAAGTATAAGCAGTGATATAATTAAAAAAAAAACCAACAAAAAACGACACATTCAAAAGAAACTGATCTAACTTCAAGGCAGTCAAAATGACAATAAGTGGTTAATAGTTTTTTCTTCTAAGATTATTTTATCAGAGAAAAGAATTATGAATTAATCTTACTAGCAAAAAATATGAGCTCTCTGGGTACAAGTATTTAAATTTTAATGCAATAGAAAGACTAATGAAACTAAAGAATGCATATAAAAATATTATACTTATTTTTAAGTTATTTTAATTGCTTTCTATATAAAATTATACATAGGATTGCTTTTAATACATTTGAGAATAAAACAATATTAAAAATCAATAACATCAACTTATAATTTATTAAACACAGTTTTGTTAAAAACCAGGATCCAAATTAACCATACCATATACTATATGAACCTTTATTTGTTAGTGATATATAACACAGAATTTTACATGAATCAATAACACAGGCTGCCCCCCATTGAGGGGCTATCTGGTGTTCACAATAAGTGGGTGTTATTAAGTTGATTGCTTGTCCCAGGGGGCTTTCCCATGAATATGACACTAAATTAAATTGGTTAGCAAAGCTAATTTTATCATTGAGGCAATCCTAAAGGGGATTGCTTAGGGGATCAATCATTTTTTGTGATGGCCAAACATATTTCTATTCATGCATGTCCCCGACTACATAAACACACATTAAAAAGACCTTGTGTCAAATCTGACTTGTTGGGAGGTCTGATAAATCATGAACTATTTTGAGGCAAATAGAATACACAAAATTAGAAAAATTAATGAAACTAAATAAAAACACAAAAATATTAAACTTATTTTTAGTCTAATTGATTTCTATATAAAATTATACATAGGGTTACTTTTAATACATTTAAGAATAATTAGAAATCAATAACACCAAGTAATTATTTGTTAAAACTAGCATGCAAATTATCCATAGACTTTAATTAATAAAAAAAATGCTGATTAAGATTAAATTATGATTACTTAATAATCACAGAGACAATAACTAAGGGAATCATGACATCTGTGGTGATGTACTTTCAGTTAGACACAGACATATTTTAATTATGATAGGATATAATGACTAAATAGTATGAAAACATGTCATTAATCACATAGTCTTTCCTCTATTGTAAGTTTTAAATTTTTCTAATTCTAATTGTTTTTAATTGGAATCATTTTGAGATGAGGCTTCTTAATCTGAGAATTAATTTTTATTTATTGCGGACTTTTGTCCTCATCTTGGTAGTTTTCTTGATCGCCCTTCGGGGCCCGTGACGCAGCGGATAGAGGCATTGAGTCTCTAGGGTTCCATGTGAGCATTTTCAGAAGATAGCGGTTTCAAATCCTACCCAAGCTGGCCAGAGGTTTACTTGGTCAAAAACGTGGTGTGATAGACAACAACTATGGAAGACAGTAATTACTGGGGATACGGTTACAAGACTCATCATTCCTATCCGAGGTCGCGGTAAATCACCTGAAGAAGGCCAGAGGTGAAATTTGGCTGAAACATAGTGAAAGAAGAAACAACACACAAAAAAACTACCAAGATGAGGACAAAAGTCCGCAATAAATAAAAATTAATTCTCTAATTCTTCCATAATATGAACAAACTAACAGGTCCCTAATATATAGTCCTAGGCAAGGTAAAGTCATTTACATTTCTGAAGTATTTCACATTATCTATCAATTTTCCTATCACCTTTTATGAATATAGTGAACCAGACAATATTTTTTTAACACATCTAACAGATATAGAGGAAAGAAACAAACCAGAACCACTGAAATTTAAAAAAAAAAAAAAAAGATGTGGGGAGTAAAAATCAAAGTAACTGTTCATAGTGTTTGTAACAGGATAAATAAGGAGTTGGCAGGGGGAGGGGAACTACACAATCTATGAAATTGGTTTTATAGTCAGACTGTATTCCCCGCAGAGAGCTTGGTTTGCTTTCGTTTGGTTTTATAGCATATCAACCACTGTAGGTTATTTAATATCAAATCCTGTTTATACATATATATTAAATATATACACATTTTGTAGATAACATTTTTAAAGGAGCCCAAGTTCATTTTTTTTAGCTCATAGTTAAATGTGATCAAGTATTGCTATGTAACACTAACAATTAAACATCAGTCATTTATTTGCACACATTTAAATGGAGCTATGTATATGATTTAGAAGTGAATACTTTGTCAGTAATTTAATTTTCAAATGAGAACTAATTCGTTTGCATATTAGAATGGCTATAGTTTCTATTCAGCAAAATGTTTTCAACTATTGTTATCTAACACTTATAATTCTATTCAATGTTAATCATTTGTTTGCAGTGGTTTCAAGTATTTCTATTTAATACTAATAATTCTATTCAACATTAATCATTTGTTTGCACACAGTTAAATGGTTCCAAGTAGTGCTATATATCACTAACAATTCAATTAGACAATCATTTGTTTACACACAGTTAAATGGTCAAAGAGTTTTATTTCTAACAATTCAATTTAGCATAAGTCATTTGTTTGCACTCAATTTAAATGTGAAACAGTTCTATTTGATCCATAGGTAGAACCCTATCAGGTGCTACCACTCCAGGTCAGAGTGGACCTGGCAGCAATGGCAATGAAGGGGTACTCCACATTCCTCATAGGTCCAGCATAACTGAAGTCTCACCATCAAATTGTTTAGTATCATGTCAAGAACACTCATTGGGGGTGGGGGTCATACCCCTCTGCAGAGATGCAGTCAATGTATTCTACAGTCCCTGCCAACTGGGCTCCCCTATAAGATTCCCCCCCCCCAAAAAAAAGGGGTGCTGGGTATGACACTAAACAGCATCTGATAGCAAGTCTGAAGTTCTGGAGACTTTGGGGTCAGATCTCAATGCTAACACTTTTTCAGGAGATGTGTAATGCCCAATAGCAACTTAGACCAACAGACAACAGACTTCACCCAGTTCTCAGATTGACTACATAACTTTGTAAAACTTTTGACTGCTACACAACTGAATATATATGAACCCAGACTAAAAAAAACTTTTCCTCTGCCAACACAACAAGCCAAAATTCTTTAGAAGCTACTAATTGAAGCCACAATCAAACATCACTCTTAAGTTAAGAAAAAAAAAAAGAAAAATTTTGTTACATATCTATTTGCTCATCGTAAGACATTGTAAAAGTAGACAGCTGAATATCTGCCTCAATGTATATTCAATCCCTCATCAAGTTTATATATTTTCTATCACCCAACAGTATAAAAATCATACAGCAGAATGTTTGCCATTGGCGTTTCCTATCATTGATCAAGTGTCTGCCTCTGGGCAAATGGTTAAGGACTTCAGCATCACATTATCGCAAAAATAATAACAGAAGATCATAGCCTGCAATAGAATAATGGAGAAAATCATCTAATCCAGAAAATATTGAATAAAATGTTCTACAATTGCTAAGATTTTAAATGTGAATTGACAGTGGTCTATGGGTAGCTTATATAGTGTAATGGTTAACAACCTAGTCTAGCGAGTTAGATTCTCACAGGGTGCCTCATACTTCTGGTTTTTCTGTGAAAGCAGAAAAGATTTTTTAAAAAGGTGATTTTCTGATATATTAACTATTAAGAAAACAGTCTTGCCCCAAAATCTAAGAAATTTGTTTTTATCCATTTTTTTATATTTCCAATATCATACATTCATTTTCATATGTTAATACTAATATTTAATTTGATAAATAAGATAAACAAATTTCTTAAACAATTTTAGATAAATTCTTACTAATTTTACCTACCTCATATGTGGTACCAAAGTGGCAGTCAAAACAGTTGGTGCCATACATGTCTTCTCGTTCTGTGTTTGTGTAGAAAATCTTGCCATCACCAGAACAAGAGACAATCTTAAAGTAAAAAAAAAAAAAAAAAGATTGTTTTAAAATAACTAATCAGTATTTAAAAAAAAAAAATTTGTTACAAAAATTTGAAAAAAAAAAAAAAAGAAAAGAAAAAACATACTATTCATTTACAACTGCATTATTACCAGATTGTAACCTAGTCACCAACGACTGCTATGTTGGTCATCAAATGGAGGACAGGAAACACAAAAAACACAATTTGCTTCAAATGTACAATCTTTGTTGTTTTATTTTCTCCATTCATTTTCTGGAGCAATGGAAGTATATAAAAATGAATAATGGATGGCCACAATGAACAAGATAGATTCTTTATTCTAGTAGGAACCAGCTCTGCTCATATCTTTGAATGGTTCAATTGCACTCTATCCACACTATTTATTTGTTTTCTCATGTTCACAGCCACCAAAGAGCGAGAATAGAAAAACACAAAACAACACCAAACCCTTACTTCCACCTTGTATGGGTTGCATCACTTAGATGCACGGTCAATAAATTGTGGTGATTTTGGCAACTTAAGGTTAACTGCAATTTTCAGTCTTGGGTGCTAGATGAAGCATATCTTGTAATATCTAGTCTACTGGATGAGATGTTGAACTTATTCCACTCATCTCTTTTGGTTACCAGTTTTCACACCCCATGACCACTCAATGTTACACTGAGTTTAAGTTTTAGTTAATAGCATATCAACCTCTGTGGGTCATTTAGTGCCAAAAGGGTTAGAATGGTTTTGTTTTTTTGGTATGTTTTAGGATTTAGAAAATGGGTTTTTGTTATATGTTTTATTATACCTGGTTAGATTTTGATATAGAGGTTGGTTTCTTTTAGAAAGCTCAAAATTTCCTCTGGTTTGGTGTTTTTGAAGAGGTTCTTTAAGTTACTTGTCTGGTAGTATTTTGGGCAAATTTGTCTAAACCTGTCAATTTATGAGAATGTGTTGTATTGTGAGAGGTACTTTGCACATTAAACATATGGAGGGGGTCTTCCCTTTTTAGGAGGTGTGAATGGGTAATGTAGGTGTGACCAACACAAAGTCTGGAGGGTATCACTTCTTTTCTACTTCTTGTGTAACCTGCTGACCACTCACCTAGGGTATCTTGTATATAGTGGAGCTTGTTCTGTGTTCGATCATCCCAAGATTTTTGCCATTTCTTGAATATGAATTTGTTAATGATTGGTTTTACGTTAGTGTAATGTTACACTGATGATATGCAATTTAATTTGTGTGTGTGTGTGTGTGTGTGTGTGTGTGTGTGTGTGTATATATATATATATATATATATATATATATATATATATATATATATATAAATTAACCTTTTTTCCACTCACCTAATTAGATTCAAATTTTGCAAAAATATACATGTTAAATAATAGATTAGTGGTATCTACTATTTGGCATGTAGTGTAATTAAGATTCTAACCATTAAGGTGTTACCTAGTGTAATTGACAGGTGATGACCAAGAGATTATTTGAGAACTTGGCTTTTAATGGACACGGTGACACAAGTTCAAATCCTGGCCGAGACTGATTGCATTTCACATAGCACTAATACTCTTGGGAAAGGTATGAATCCAATTATCCTCCCTCCAGCTATGGGTAAATAGTAGGGTAGTCTAGGTTCTTCAGCCTTGGTGAGGCAACTAGTCTAGGAGAAGGAAAACTGAATTCAAACCTGTTAAACTTTGCTTAGAAATTGACCTTGTGTCACATCCTGCCTGAGCGGAGGGGTTGGTAAATATAATTTGAGAACTTGGCTTGAATTGGACGATCTCAGTCACATGATCAAGTGATTCAAGAAAGTTAAAAGATTTAGTGAGTCAGCAGAGAACCACCTAAGCAAGTGGTTGATGATTTTTGGCTCCCAGCTGGCATATGAAGTTGTTAAAATGTAAGGTGTCAGTAAATAAAATTATGTGCACATAAAAACATGTTCTTGTTATTTATCCTAGTGAAACAGCATGTGGCCACAAGAGAAGGTGACAACATAACAAGAAATGATGATAGCCTGAGAAGAACAGTACGCAGAGCAAGAGAGACAGCTGGCAACAAAAGACAACAAAGAGACAAGAAGGGTAATCATAAAAATAACATAAAATATAATATACATAAATGCAATAAAAATCTTTCATTTACTTAGTTTACAAATCAAAACTAGATTTCTCACCTCTTTGTCATGACAGTTAGGCAAAAACTTGGCACTAAAGATATTTGCCCGATGGCCAGAACGAATTGAAGTAACTTTCTGAAATAGGAATCAAAAATTGCTCTTTAATTAAATGACAATAAAAAGTACAATTATTTTAAACATTCTATAGCAAATAATCTACCATTAGATAGCTTAGAACATTTCAATTAAACCTACTGCAAATGCTGAGAAAATTAAGGTTAATTCATGTCATTACAGAATTCAAATAAATTTTTTAGGCAGTAAAATAATTTAGTTTCCTATAAAAAAGATAAAAATAATAAAGCAGACTTACATTGCCATCAAAAGGATTAGTGATGACCAAGTACTGGTCATCTGAACCAGATAAGATGTACTGGCCGGTGTCATTCCAGCATATTGTATTTACCTGGAAATTTAAAACAAAAAAAACACAAATCTTAATACAATGTAACTCTTGGATACTCTCAAAATTGGAGAGAGACTATTCTTTCAGACCAAATAAGATTTTTATTATACTAGGGTGAGTCAAAAGTTTTGCAATATTTTGATAATGTGAGGCACAATTTGGTAGTTCTGAATGCTTTTGCAAAGTTCATAAAGATGGTGAATAACACTCAACTGTGAGATGCCAAGTCTGCCTGATACTCTCTCTCCAAGTACTACTCATTGGATTTGCTTTTATGACTAAGCTTAGAATCCATTGTTTTCAGCCTAACTGACTTTGCCTGATGATCAAGGTTCTTGCAACTTGAATGTAATTTCTTAAACCATCTAGTACTGTGATCAACTGTGCCTTCAGCTTACACACAAAAATATTTTTGGTTGTTTCTGCAACATTACAGACCAATTTGAACTCATAAAGCATAAGTTTCCAAATCAGATTAGGTTGTAGCTTTCAAATCACACTTGGAGTGAAGCAATGCACATGTCAGTGCACCAACTACCACAATACTACCAACCACAGGGGGTACCTTCCATGGCTTGAACTGCTTCAAACAAACTAGCACATACCAAAATATTGCAAAACTTGATTCACTTGGTAATTTTTAACCATTTCTGAAGTTTTTTTTCATAAATTTATACTTAGCTTTTTTTGTTTTAACTGTTCTTACCAAACTTTAACTATCAACTTTTGAAACAAAAAAGAGAGCTTTTAACTTTCAGAACTATTCATAATCTGTGTCTTCATTGAGATTCTTTAAAATAGTCACTACATTTAAATTTTTTCTCATTCACATTGTGAGCAAAATCCATACTAACAAATATATGACTTTGCAAATAACATTAATCAATGAGACAGATTCAGTAGCTATGGTAATTTCATTCCATATTAGGACAAAATTTGATTTTTCACAATAGATTATAATAGTAAAAATAAACATCGTTTTAAGATGCTTATCTAAACTAGGCTAAAATGTATATAGTCCTAACTAGTTGATTTAGAAGAGGGAAAATATTTTCAACAGCAAATTGAAAGATTGGTTTGGTTTTATGGCATATCAATCATTGTAGGTTATTTAATGCCAAATCCTCTTTATAAGTATATATCAAATATATTTTGTAAAGATTTTGTTGATGTTTTTAAAATGGGCCAAAGCTCATTCCTTAGCACACAGTTAAATAGTTCCAAGTATTGGTATGTATCACTAACAATTCAGTTAAATGTCAGTCATTTGTTTACAAATAGATGAATGATCAAACAGTTCTACTAACAATTTAATTTAGCATAAGCCATTTGTTTGCACTCAGTTAAATGTCAAACAGTTCTATTTGACCCATAGATAGGACCCTATCATGTGCTACCACTCAGGGTCAGAGTGTGGACCTGGGAGTAATGGCAACGAAGGAGTACTCCACATTTCCGAAAGTTCCAGGGCTGGATCCTCACCATCAGATGTTTTAGTGTCATATCAGGACACTCACAGGGGGAAGGTTCTTACCGTTCTTCAGAGATGCAGTTGACACATTCTACAGTCCCAGCCATGTAAGCTGTTTATTAATAAAAGAAAACTTTTTTTGTTAAAAAATAAAAGATGGTATATTTATCAAGCCTTTGTTTCAAGGTTTTTCCTATTGGCATTTGAAAAATCTTGAGACCAGGTAAAAAGTGTAAAAGAATTATCGCAGAAATATTCTTCTGAGTACTTTCAACTGACATTTATATTAGTAAGAATAAGTAGCAAGTCCAAACTTGTTTTATTTCTTAATCATGGCATTTATAGACATTTGTAATGTTGTTTCTGTCTAACCTACTCCTAACAGCCCAGTGTTTACAAATCTTATATATCTAATATATATGAATAAACTGGATTTGGCACTGAATAACCTACAATGGTTGATATGCCATAAAACCAAACCTCAATCTATTCCTAAATCACTGTTATCATGGTAGAAAATCTTGGATGAGGCTGATTGCGTTTCAATTCACACTTAGGCTTTGCCATTAAATAACCCATGAAGGCATGAATCCATTTTTTCTCAAGGTATGGGTAAATAATAAAGCAGACTAGTTTCTTCAGCCTTAGTAAGGCAACAAGTTTAAAAGAAGGAAAACTGAATTCAAACCAGCTGTACTCTGCTTTAAAATTGACTTCACATCGCATCCTGTTTATGGTGGAGGGGGTTGGTTAAATAAATACTTCCAAATCACAGGATATTCTATTAACTGTGGATTATTTTACTTTAATAAGAAGAGCCTTCAGAGTTTATCTTTTGATTATTATTTTTTTCTTCTTCAATTAGTGTTAAAGAATTTTGGTATTATCTACAAAGAAGTGACTAAGGTTAAAATGAGTATAGTGCTTCTTTGTAATGTATTAACAGATTGCATTTTGGTCAGATCAATAGAAAGTTAATCTTTTTTTTTTTTGTCCTGGGTATGACACTAAATTACATCTAATGAAGAGGCATCAGTTCTAGCGCTTTGAGTAAGTGTGGAGTACCATATCATTGTCATTACTCTTAACCCACTCCAAACTGAAGTGGCAATACCTGTTAGGGTTCCATCTACGGATCAGATAAAATTGTTTAAAAAAATTATTTGTATTCAATAGGACCACGCGTGAAAAAAAACAAAACAAAAAAAACTGAAGACAACTACACAAAAATGAATTTAATTACCTAACTGCTCAGCATAAAATAACTCTACACAAGTTGACATGCAATAATAATAAAAAAAAACAAAAAACAAAAAAAAAAAAAACGATCAATCATTGATCTTGTAGATATGTCTTATTTTTAACAAATCTTGTTTAAAATGAAAAATTAGTACCTCAGTGCACAGACTATATATAATAGAGCTTGAAGTCTCTGTGTGTGGGTGTCTGTATATAGAACAAAAGGGAATAGAATATACAAAAAACAAATTTTACGAGAAAGACAATGAAATTATATATATTTTACACACACACACACACACACACACACGGAATGTATTCCGATGTAAAAATTTTACAAGAAAGAAAATGAACTACACGAAATTCCCTTTTTAGAGCAATTAGGTAGCTTAAAGGGGGTAAAAGTCCCCAGTGAAAATTTAAATACTGCTGACTTTGATGAAATTAAAATCATACTGCTGATGTTTACCTGAAGTCAAGATCTTTATCTGGGAATGTATACTGATTTGATTGTTGGCAACTTGAAAAAATGCTGAATTACATATTTCAAGTGTTAACTGATTTGATAAATCGTTATGCTTCAAAATTTTAATTATTTCTCATTTTTCTTTCCTAATTGCTTTACTTTCTGTATTTTTAAAAGCATCTATATCTTTATACAGTTATGTCCTTGATATAAAGTTTGCCAGCATCATACTTGATTTGTTAAGTATCATAAAGAGTTATACTGAAGATGTGACATTACTATGATAATACATGGTGCATTCAATAAGTTTCCAGACTTTTTTGTATAGGCATTTAAAATTGTTGTAGACTCTTGAAAATTCACTATGTTATTGCATCTTATGAGATGACTGTCCAATTTTTATGATTTCAGCTTCAAATGAACAGCTACAGCAGCAACACCCTACTAAAGCCTGATTATCACAGCTGGTGAATTTCAAAAATGCAATCTGAACGTGAGGACACTTTAGAAGAACAATATGCAATAAAATTCTGTTTTAAACATGGAAAAAATGACACAGAACTGTATGCAATGCTTCAGACTACTTTTTGACCATCTTGCATGAATCGAGCATCAGTTTTTGAGTGGCATAAGAGATTCAAGGAAGGCAGGGAGTCTATGAGGGATGATGAGAGGTGTGGGAGGAGTAAGGAAGTTAATACACCAGAGTTGATTGGCCAAAGGGTTAGGGTTAGGGTTACTATGTTGAGGTTTTAAGGGAGTTCAGGAAGAGATTCCGTCGGAAGAGGCCAGCACTCTTCAAATCGGGTCAGTGGCATTTCCACCAGGATAATGCACCAGTTCACAACTCCATCCTTGTCAGAGACTATTTGACCAAGACGGGCATCAAGACAGTTCCGCAGCCTCCCTATAGCCCAGACCTAGCTCCCTGTGACTTTTGCTTATTCCCTAAGCTCAGAGGCTGTCGTTATGAAACAGTTGAGGCTGTGACGAAGGTCATTGACACACTCACACAAGAGGACTTCCATGGGGCCTTCCAGAAGTTGTTGGAACTGTACAACAAGTGCATTGCAACCGGAGGAGATTACTTCAAAGGGGACTAGAGTTTCATGTGTATACTATCAATAAAAGTGCCCATACAAAAAAAGTCTGGAAACTTATTTAATGATCCTCGTATATTTTTAATTGTTTGGGTTTGATGTGATTCTTGAATAAACATTGTAATATGTATGTCTTATAACTTTCCTCAAGTTTTTATTTACTTGCATATTATATGCAAAAGCTGTAGTCTATGTGATGGCTGCTTCAATCTATAAACCAAAATATTGAGATAAAGAATATGATTATATCTGGTTTGATGGAAGCACCTCTTTTATATAAAACTGGTATTCCTCTCTTACGAGTTACAAGAATGGATATAGATTTATGATCTACATGATTGTTAACAATTTTTATAGGATAAATGAGTATTAAATGATATATTGGGAGGTGCCTGTGGTGTAATGGTTATTGTCGTAGGAAATGGACACGGCGACTCGAGTTCAAATCCTGGACAAAACTGATAGCATTTCACATAGCACTAATACCCTTGGGAAAGGTATGAATCCAATTATTCTCCCTCCAGCTATGGGTAAATAGTAGGGCAGACTGGGTTCTTCAGCCTTGGTGAGGCAACTATTATAGGAGAAGGAAAACTCTGAATTTAAACCTGTTAAACTCTGCTTAAAAATTGACTTTGTGTCATATCCTGCCCGAGCAGAGGGGCTGGTAAATATGATTAAATAATATATCAAACTATATTACAATTTTTGGCCAAAGCCTGGGAATAAGAGTTGGAGGATATTCTGTTCAAAAACATTTAATAATATCGAAGCAGCAACTTTCATAAATTAGAGTACAATTTTTTAAGGCTCTTTCTGAACCCAGTCAACAATGGGCATGTGTGTATGTGTGTGTGTATATATATATATATATATATATATATATATATATATATATATATATATATATATATATATTGTCATCCACAGACAGACTGTTTCATTTTATCAGAACTCTTCAGTGTGGCTAGACACACAGGATGCTCGAAGCCGGGATTGAAACCCATCCAACTTTACATTAGACTAAGTCTCAGACCAATCGGCCAACATGTAGACTACGTTGGCTAAGGGAATTTTTTAAGGTATCTATGTAGCAACAGCAGCAGCGTCCATTTGTTTACATTTTAATACCCTATCAGCTCAATTCTTTCGAAGAGCTTTGCATTATATATATATATGTCATCCACAGACTGTTTCATTCTATCAGAACTCTTCAGTGTGGCTAGACACGCAGGACGCTCGAAGCCGGGATCGAAACCCGTCCAACTTTACGTTAGACTAAGTCTCAGACCTCTCGGCCACCAAGCAGACCACGTTGGCTAAGGGAATTTTTAAGGTATTTATTTAGCAACAGCAGCCGTTTGTTTACATTTTTTTATACCCTATCGGCTATATATATATATATATATATATATATATATATATATATATATACACACACACACAGTTTCATGATTTCAAATGTTTTATACCCTCTTTGCAAAAGGATGTTTAATTAAGAATTAAGTCATAATGTCTGATAAATATTATCAGTGTATAATTTGTGACATAATTGCAGCATCATCTTTAAAGATTTGTTTTATTTTGGCTATAAACTCTTCATACAAACAAACTAAAGTACATAATTAATAATCCACCTGATTAATTCATTCACAGAACACTGTTAATCTCTTAAAAGACACTTTTTATATATATACTTTTCTCCTCTAATATACAACAATGATTAAACCTGCTTACGCGAATTTGACAATCTTAACAAAATTGAATAAAGCTTCCTAGGAAGTCTGCCAAGTTGAATAGGAAAAAAACCTTTACGATAATCACAGTTCAATATATATGAGACTATACTAACAGCCTCATGCTTTAAGTACACAAACTTAGATATCAGGTTTGTTTGTTTTTTTTAAATGGAGAGATATAATAAATTGATCCCTTACTTTATGCACAAGAAAAATCATTATTGCCTGTATGGTTCAATATTTCAGAGATGAAACTGAAATTAAGGCTAATATCCTCTTTGTTTTTGTCTATATAACAGAGTACATAAAACAAAGAAAGATCTTTTATTTTCAATACTAAGCAGAGCAGCCACTGTGTCTTCTAAAAGGTTTAATAAATTACTTTTGGTTTGAAGGATTTTTATAATTTTCCTAAGGTAAAAAGATTTGATATTTGTACTCAGGTGAGTCAAAAGTTTTGCATACATGCTAGTTTCCAGAATAAAATCTGGGAACTTGAAGGAATGAAACCAATGCCACACCCAGCATATAGTCCAGACCAACCGCTCTCAGATCATTATTTATTCCAATACATAGCTCACTTCCCGCACTCATAATGCTTTAAAAATCAAGAGAAGGAGGAAGCTTCAATAAAGAAGCTCTTCATCTTGACAGATAAGAACTGATATCAGCAAGGAATAAGAGAACTGGCGGAAAGGTGGCTTCAGACGGTGCAGCATGACAGTCTCTACTTAGAATGTTAGGCTGCTTTTGTTGTAACTTGAAGAATAAAGAAAATAAGTTCCTATTTCAAGTGTTAACTGTTTTGATAAATCATTATGTTTCAGAATATTGCAAAATTTTTGACTCAATTAAGTACATTGTAGTGTTATCTCATAGGTTGAAAAAAAGAAACAGTGTGGTACACATTTTTCACAGTGAAAGACAAAAATGGATGTGCCTTGGACCTGAAGTGAGAGTGACGTTGTGAGGAAGAGAAGAAACAGTCATTCTAAATATGGCTTTCTCATGTCAGATTGATGTTGATTGGTGAGTTGGTCCTTTGGTCAGTCAGTGCATGGGACCTGCCTACATAAACTTGCAAAAGTCCAAGGTTGGACACTTTCCATTTAATAATCTTCCAAATGAGATAGGTGTGATTCAAGTGTAGATAAGAATTATTGTTGGAGGACATTTTGAAGACCAAGAAGACCAGCTTTAACCTTTTTTTTTCCCCTACACACATCTATTTCAATCAATAAGCTTATACTTCATATTGCTGTAAAAATATTCTCAGACTATTCTGTAGGACATTTTTTCTTCCCTAATCTCATTGAGCGAACAAAATGATTTGATTTTGTTTAGTTTTATGGCATATCAACCATTGTAGGTTCTTTAATGCCAAATCCTTTTTATACAGATATATTAAATATATGATTTCTAAACACATTTTGTAGATAACATTTTTAAACGAAACTGAGCTCATTTTTTTGCACAAAGTTTCACTTATTTCTATGTAATATAAATGATTCAACAAAGTTAAATGGTTCCAAGTATGGCTATGTATCTCTAATAATTCAGTTAAACAGCAGACATTTGTTTACACACAATTAAATGATCAAACAATTCAGTTCAGCACAAGTACACAGTTTACTGTTTACACACAGTTAAATGTAAAAACAGTTCTATTTCTAACAATTCAGTTTAACATAAGTACACAGTTTAAATGTTAAACAGTTCTATTTGATCCTTAGATAGGATCCTATCAGGTACTACTAATCCAGGCCAGAGTGGACCTGGGAGTGATGGCAATGAAGGGGTACTCTACATTTCTCAAAGCTCTAGCATTAATGGAGCTTCACAATCAGATTGTTTATTGACATATCTAGGACACTCATTGAGGAAGTCTTACCTCTCTACGGAGATACAACCAGTGTATTTTACAGCCCTAGCTGATTGGGCTACGAACAAAAAACAATTTTTTGCCGATTGGGGTTGGTCAGTATGCTGGAGAAGCAAAGATGAACTCAAAGAGATAATCTATGGATACCTACATACAGACACACCAGTGTTGGCCAACCAACAAAGACTTACATCAACTGGATGTAGTCTACATGACCTGCAAAAAGCAATGGACAACAGGGATGGATGGTGAGAGAGAGAGTCGAGGGACTGTGCTATCAGCATGACTTGATGATGATTCAGTGGGAACAATTTTCAAAATATACACTCTATTAAACATGATTATTTTTGTTTAATACTCAAGATAATATTACTATCTTCTTCAGTTGGATCTATTAAATCGGAAGACCTATCATTGTCATCACTTGTATTTTCTATATATTTTGAGGTGGAAGTGGTAGTTGCATTTCTGTTGTGTATTTATGTTTATCCCATACTCCATCCAACCTTGACTTTAAAAACTTTAATGAGGGGGCATTTACCACTGCTGACATTTACCACTATTACTAAAAAATTTTGTCTATAGTTATTTTGCAGTATCTTTTCAAAAGTCTTAGTTCATGTCCTTAACTAATAATTCCTAGATTAACGAGTAGTAGGTTGGGTTTTGCTGAGTAAAGACCATGTATACATTTATTAAGTTCAATTATATCTCCATGAGTCTGACAATAAAATAAACTAGCCAACTTGATCCTCCACTGTCTCTCTTCATATGTTATGTTCCTCAATTCAGCTATCAATTTAGTGGCTCTTTTTTGTATTTCTGCAATGAACTTTCTATCCTTAATGAGTCTTGGGGAACCAAACATTACCAAATTCTAGGTGGTGGTGGTGGTGGGGGGGTATCAAAGATATAAACAAATTTTTCAACATTCCACTATCCATGTATTTGTATGATCTACATATCAATCTAAGTATTTTATTTGATAAGATAAGGTTTTAAATTTTTCAAATATCAGACATTAAATAATAAATTTCCTTAGATAATGGAAAAATGTTTTTAGCCATAAAAATTTTACAGGATATTTACAGGCAGTATGATACATATGCAAATTAAATTGAATATACAACACTGACTTCTGGGAAATGTATTTGCCTATAAAAATGGACCCATTTTCCAGTGAATAACAACTGCTTCTAACTAATATAAAAAAAAATAAAGTTGGCGACCTAAGTCGAGAGTGTCCTGAAGGCTCCCTTTTCAATAGCTACACACCGTGGTGTGCACTACTCCATTCCTGGGATTGCTCCACTTACTCTTATTCCTTACCTTATAATGCTGAGTGCTAAGAAAAGCAGAATCTAGTACCATTTTTAAAGTCTTTGATATGACTCGACCTGGGATAAAAACAGTCTCCCAGACCATTGGTGAACACTCTACTCATTAGATCAATGGCCTGGTTCTATTGTTGATATAACTACACCATAATATCAAGAATTCTAGCTGTGGTTTGATTTTATGGCATATCAACCCTTGTGGATTATTTAATATCAAATCTTGTTTATATGTATATATAATTTGTAAGCAAATAGTTGGTAAGTAACATTATCTTTAAATGAGCCAGAGCTAATTTCTTTGTACAGAGTTGTATGGTTTCAAGTATTGCTAACACTAATAATTCTAAATGGTTTCAAGTATTGCTATCAAACACTAATAATTCTATAGAATATTACTTGTTTGCACACAGTTCAGCACAATTAAGCCACAGCTACCACCTTCTAGCACCTTTAAGATAAAAGAGGATTGGTTACTTGTTTGCCACAAGAATACAGTCGAGACAATCATATTGGTCCTATGGCTTGATATGACCAACCGAGTGATCAGATCAAGCCTCTTTGACCAGCCATCTAGCTCAGTAAGGGCCAATGTAGTGTGTTGCACGTCACGTTACTACTTCAGTTGTTAAGTCACAAACTGCTCAGCCACCAGGCTCCTGAACTCCAGCATTATTGGACACCACCAACATGTGGCCTCATTGGGGAAGGGAGTCTTACCCCTCTATAGAGGCACAGTCAATATATTCTACAGCCCTAAGAATTCTAACAATCTCAAAAGTCCACTATTATTACAAACAATGAACAAATTCACAACTGTTGAACACTTTAGCTATTTTATAATTATTTGTGATACATTTTAACATTTCTTTAAAAAAAAAAAAAAAAAAAAAAAAAAAAAAAAAAAAAAAAAGAAAAAAATCAATTATATCAGACAATAAACTATGGGAATTTGTTATATCATTAATGATCACAATATAAAAAAGAGTCTCCATCTTTAAACACTGGCTCTGTTTGGCAGCTACAGGACAGTTTTTTTTAATAGAAGCTACCCTTATAGATGAGTAGCAGAAGTTTCCTGGCTGTTAACTTATGAGGCTCTTCCACCTAGCATCAGGTGAAGTGCACCATTAACCCACTTTTAGATTCATCTGTCTTGCTTCACATCCACCACGCTGAATCCCATGGTTTCCAATGCTATGTGCTTGTACTACTCGTATATCACACACTCCTTCTTCAGAATCTACTATCAAGATGACTGAATGATTATGGAAGCCACATGTTTTATTGTCACTGAGTTTTACATGATTATTTAGCTTTATTCAAAAATGTAATATTACGATCTTGACTGTATATTTCAAGCATATAAAGGAGTCAGTTGATACAGTAAACTACACAGTAATACTGTGCAGCTTTTAAAATGAATTTGATAGTGGATCATCGTCAGATTACCAGTGTCATCTTTGTCATATTATAAGTGATAATTAATTGTTCAATTGACATCAAAAGTTCACATACATTTCAATAACTTGATTTTATTTACCTTTTGAAATACTTTGGTGAAAATATACAAACTGAACAAGTTGAATTAGAATAGAATTACAATGTAAAAATAAAGAGGCACACTTAGCGTAATGGTTATGATCATAGGAAATGGAATCAATGACCCAAGCTCAAATCCTGGACAAGGTTGTTTGTATTTCCCTTGGCACAAGGGAAAAGCATAAAGTCATATGTTCTCTCACTAGCTATTGGAAAATAATCAGACTGGGTTATTTAGCTTTGCTTGGGCAACCAGTCTAAGAGAAGGAAAACACTGAATTCAAACCAGCTTTACTCTGCTAAAAAATTGACCTTGTGTCATATCCTCTCTACAGCAGAGGGGTTGAGTAAATACATACACTGGAAAAATAAAAATGTAATTCGAATCCAATTTGCTTAAATTCTATAAAGACAGGATCTAGCAGAATGATCTTTCAGATTTAAAATTGACACAGTGCAAGTGTTAGTAGAAATAAATGAGAAGGAGGTATGTCTTTGAAAACAGCAGCCATATCATTTCAGTTGCCATCATGGCATGGAATGGCAACAACCATCATGCATTTTTGATTGAAAACTCAACTTCCTACATGGTGACATTCTATGGCTAGTTTGCTCATCAAATCTATCCCTTTATGATTACTCTCTGAGGATAGCAGAAGGCTAAAATCTTTAAATATATACCACCAATATCTAAGAAACTTGAAAGATTTTATTCGTCATGAAATCACAGTAACAACTAGACAAGCAGTGCAGAATTTCAGAGTGAAGTTTCAAGAGTGTATAGTTCATAAGAGCAAACATTTGGATGATATGATCTTTCAAACAAAAATGACAATAACAAACCAAAATAGGAAATATTGTTCTTTCTTTAAGTAAAATTAAATTTTAAATAGGATCTATGTTGTCTCTTTTTTTTTTTCAATTATTTATGCTCCAAACCCATGAAATCATGCAGCTGGACCCTGTACAAGTCACAATTTATCAGTATGCTAAGTTTACTAATTTCCAGTTACTAGTGTGGTTTTTTTTAAAATTATTATTTATGTTCCAAACCCCAAAATATAATTCTTCAGGACTGAGCACACAAAAAAAATGATTTAAATAGTAGGAGGATGTGTATAAATATTCATACATGCTTCTGGTATTTAGTTGCAAGTCTTTTAGCTACCTTCACAGCAACTAGACAGCTACTGTAATTAGCAACCTCTGATAAAATTCAAGAGGCATTGTTTTTTACTTTACTGTTCCCCACCCCCACAACATTTCATCAAATCAGTGAGATTTGCTGACTTTTTAGAGTGTACCTTGTATTTCAGATTCCTTCCATGTGCATTCTTAAAAGTTGATAGAGTGATTGATTTTAACAGCATTTGGAGGTGCCCATAGTGTAATGGTTATCGTTGTAGGAAATGGACACAGCGACACGAGTTCAAATCCTAGACGAGACTGATTGCATTTCACATAGCACTAATACCCATGGGAAAGGTATAAATCCAATTATTCTCTCTCCAGCTATGGGTAAATAGTAGGGCAGACTGGGTTCTTCAGCCTTGGTGAGGCAACTAGTCTAGGAGAAGGAAAATTCTGAATTCAAACCTGTTAAACTCCACTTAAAAATTGACCTTGTGTCATATCCTGCCCGAGCTGAGGGGTTGGTAAATATGGATTAATTTTAACAGCATGTCAATCCATCAAGGATTATTTTAATCAAGTTCATATTTACATTTTCGTGGAGCTGATTCTTAAGGGTTTTTTTTTTTGCACAGTCCAATCAAATACAAATGATATTTAAACAGATCTATTTGACCAATAGCTGGGATCCTACCAGGTACTACCACTCTGGGTCAGAGTGGATCTGGCAGTAATGGCAATGAAAAGATACTCCACACTCTCAAGTTCACTAGATCTGAAACTTCACTATTAGAAGCAGATAGTCCCCTATCCAGGACACCTCTGCAGGGGATACAATCAGCATACTCTAAACCCTACCAACAGGGTATTTGGATGTTGAGAGCAAAACTATGTGACAGTCATTTTATAAGTTCAATTTTGTTACTATCCAGAAAGCTTTGATACTAATTCTAAAATGTGGTTTCTATCATCACTTTGAAAAAATAAATTAAAAAAAAAAAAATAAACATTTTGCTGAAGACTTGTTTTCTTTCATGATATTCAATCTTATTTCATTCCATCAACTTGGTAAAGCAATGACAGCAGAACTATGTTGCCACCAACTTGCATTTCAATGAAAATGGTAATCTTTGGCTTAGTTTTTTTTTTTTTAATAGATTTTTAGAATATTAACCAATAGTGTTAGGTTTCCTGCATCTGTTGTAGTTTCTGTGGAAATGATAAAGACTATGCCTGAATACATTTCTTCAGTACATTTTTGTTTTTTTATTCTTTGATTCTTTTTAATAATTACAACCAATTATTTTCCTGCTTTTTTGGTTATTTTATTTTTACTTTCTTCTTAATTTTGATAAAGATTTGGTTGGTTTGGTTTTATGGTATATCAACCATTGTAGGTTATTTAATGCCAAATCCAGTTTATATATAAGTATTAGATTTATATGATTTATCCAAGTATTGCTATGTATTACTAACAATTCAATTAAACATCAGTCATTTGTTTACACAGTTAAATGGTCAAACAGTTCTATTTTTTTACAATTCAATTTAGCATAAGTCAGTTGTTTGCACTCAGTTTAAATGTCAAATAGTTCTATTTGACCCACAGATAAAACCCTATCAGGTGCTACCACTCCAGGTCAGAGTGAACCTTGGACCAATGGCAATGAGGGGTATTATGCATTCCCCAAACTCCAGAGATGCAGTCAGCGTATTCTATAGACCCAACTAACAGGGCTTTTAACTTTGATAAAGCACTTGCAATCCCAATAGATATAAATATCTTAACTATAGACAGTACAGAAGGTTTGGGAACTTATAGTTACTTGAAAATAACTGACAGCTTAATGTAAATTAAAAACTTTAGTCTTGAAGGAATTCATGCAATGTGCCAAAGCAAAGTTGCATTATGGGATGCAAGTTTCAATCTCATTAAATGATGACTTTGTTCAGAATTTGTACAACTTAAAGCATTGGCTATAAAGTGTTATGATAGGTGCCTGTGGTGTAATGGTAATCGTCATAGGAAATGGACATGGTGACACGAGTTCAAATCCTGGACGAGACTGCATTTCACATAGCACTAATACCCTTGGGAAAGGTATGCATCCAATTATTCTCCCTCCAGCTATGGATAAATAGTAGGGCAGACTAGGTTCTTCAGCCTTGGTGAGGCAACTAGTCTAGGAGAAGGAAAACTCTGAATTTAAACCTGTTAAACTCCGCTTAAAAATAGACCTTGTGTCATATCCTGCCCGAGCGGAGGGGTTGGGTAAATATGAGAAAGTGTTATGATAGAAAGCTGTAGAAAAGAAGAAAATACTAATTTAAATATCTAAGTGAAAATGCTTTATAATGTGAAAGAACTTTGTTAATAAGTCTTCTCTTGATTTGGAAAAAAGTTAACAAATATATCAATTTAGAAAAATAGGTTTGGTTTGGTTTATTTGTTTGATGGTAAATCAACTCCTTATTGGTTATTTAATACCAAAATTTGATTAATTTGTAAACATTTGAATGTAATCATAAATATATCTCCAATGTTGAATTACACTTTTTTTCTATAATCATTTATTTGCCCAAAGTTATGACATAAAATACTCTAATCTTTGAAGTAACTATAAATACAAATAACTTGCATGCAATTATATGGTATCAAGTATTCCTATCCATTACAAATAATTTTCAAACAGATCAATTTGAATCCTAGACGAGACCCTCATAGGTACTCTCACTCCAAGACAGAGTAGACCTGTGAGTAATAGCAATAAAAGAGTGATTCTATACTCTCCAGAGCTCCAGAACTGGAGCCTCACCATCAGATACAGTTTAGTGTCATACCCAGAATACCCTCTTTAGGGTCGGGTGAGGGGTCTTAAGCTTCAGCAGAGGACACAGCTAGCATATTCTAAGCTCTATTGATGGGGCTGTTGAAAAAAAACAAGTCATAATAAATCATAGGCAGTACTGTTCCATTTATAGAACATCTACAAAAATTGCTATATTCATATTTAAGATCTTGCCAGTGTCTCATAAAGGGGGGGAAGAATTTTTTTTAACATAATTAATATTTGTGTAAATCTTGAATTGTGTATATATCATTTTTGAAAGGTCCTCAATTCTAATTATCAAAAGTTAAAATTATTCCCCTTGAATAAATCTGACGAGTATCAAATTAAAACTTTAATATATGCTTAACTTCAAAACACCGTTAAGCTTTAAAAAGCACAAAATGTTTAAATTTTAAGTAAATGCAGAAACGTTAATTAAAGATTACTGGTGAAATGGTTTCAACCAATTAGCTCTTTAAATAATAGTGAGCAGAGGCGGGAGAGTGTACAGATGTTTAGAAAAAAATTCTCCATTGAATAAATGTTCAATTTACTTACACAACCATTATGAACCTCAAGCTTTCTTTCTAACTTCAGTCGTTGTATAAAGTCCAAGTTGCCTGAAATAAAAAAAAAAATTATCAAAGTTATGGGATTAGAAAGAAAAGAAACAGATTAAACAATCAGTGACAATCATATTTCTGTTGTGAATATTCTTATCCATTACAAAGTAAAAAATGTCTCCACAATCTTTGATCAGCTCCACTGTTTATTTAGATTTATAGTAAGTAATTAAGATAACTAATTTAAATCGCCACATGACAATATAATGTAGTAAACATTATATATATAATACAATGAAAAAGAAAGAAAAAAAGTCTTTCTCCAAGACTCCCCTCTCCCTTTTCATTGGGGAATGAGAAGAACTTTGGTAAAGAGGCCAGATTGACCCATTCACTAAAATTTTTTTCATCCCCCAATGAGACCTGCATTAGAAAAATAAGGCCTATATAAAAATTTTTAAAAAGTTTGCCTTCAGGTTACCTTGACATCGCTTTTAACCATGATTAAAACATGTTATAGTTGATGATGGCAAGAGAAAAAAGTTTCATAAATAAAATCAATTTAGATGAATTAATTTTGTTGTGTGAAAGAATTATTAAAAATTAAGAAAGTCAATTGGTAATAAGACAATGTAAACAGCCTTTTCTTTTCTGCTAGACAACCCATAAACTGATTGGGTTCCGGTCATAAGAGTGGAACATGATGATGCATCTATATAGAAACAAAAAAGGTTCTAATTAGTATGTTTTGTTTTTATTTTTACTTATCTCTATTATATCAAGAATTTGAGCAATTAAAAAAAATCAAACCACACAAAATTATCATTCAGTTGCAAATTGAACTTGAAATTGCTTTATTCTTAAGTTTTTAAGCATATTGCTAAGGAGGTGTCATTTTTTCCTCAGTTATAGTTACATACAAACAATTGGAATTTTAGTAAAATAAAGATAGCTAAAATAGTTTTTCATATGTGGGAACTAGAGAACCAATTTTAAATTAACTTACCAACAATGAAGACAATTGAAATTAATTGAATTTATTTTCATAATTGGTAAAAGCCATTATCAACAAAATTAGCTTCTGTTTCAAAGCTCCAACCCTGCAAGTTCATCTGCTTAATTCCCTAGAAACATATCTATATAAGTAAAGTTGGCAACCTTAGTCGAGGTTGACCCGAAGGCTCCTTTTCAATAGTTACTATACCGTGGTGTAGGGGAGGGTGCTACTCCATTCCCTGGATTACTCCACTCTACCCTTGATCCTTACCTTATAATGCTGAGTGTTAAGCAAGGTGGAATCAAGTACCATTTTTTGAGTCTTTGGTATGACTTGACTGGAGATTGAACCCTGGTCTCCTGGACCATTGGCGAACACTCGAATCATTAGGCCAGTGGCCTGGTGAAATAAACAAAACTGTGTTGTTTTAACATCCTTAGTTAACAACTTTTTCATTTTGCACAAACAAATAATTGCACAATAAATCAAACATCTTTAGTTTAGAAATTTAGAGACACGTAACCGAGAGATAATCTGTTTGAAATGCTTAGAAGAATTTAACAAATTAGTCCAAAAATAAGTACTTCAGAAGTAATATCCTTTTGAAATCGGCTGAATGAAATGAGGTTTACAAAAAGAAAAGCCAAACAAAAACAGGTAATATCATACAAATAGAAAACAAGGTTAAAATGAGCTCAAGAGAAACAATTATGATATGTGGACAATTGGATAACAGTAATATTCAGTAATGAATCAAGAATCTGTATTGGCCAAAATGATGATGATGAAACTTTTGTCTTGTGCTGTTCAAATGAAACAAAGATGACTACCTAAGGAAAACAAGTAAATTTCCTACGTCATCCAGGATATGAAGTTGCATGTCATTTACAGGACTTGAGGAGATGGCAATCATTACCACAATAATCAATACACATGTGTACATTGAAAATATGAGATAACTTTCTCCTTCCTTCAATTGAGAATTACCTTGGAGATTATAAAGTCATTTTTCAGGACAATAATGTATCTTGTCACAGAGCAAAGGAGATTAAAGCTTTTCTTTAGGAAATGCATATAAAAATCAATGACATGGCCTGCAAACTAATTCAGATCTAGATCCAATCAAAAATTTAAGGTGAAAATTGTAAAATATTGTTCAGAAGAAAAAGGTTCCATCCAACAAAGAAAATCTAACTGTTATTCAGGAAAATTTGAACCATTTTGTTAAAAAATATTTCTTTAAATTAGCGAAATCCATACCTGAAAGAATTAAGGCTGTCATAAAAGCTCAAAGAGAAGCAACTAAGTATTAATTCTAATTCTTTTTATCAATGAATTCCATAATTTTTTCTTCAATCTTGGTGTTATGGTTATTGTCATAGGAAACAGACATGGTGAACCAAGTTTAGATCCTGGATGAGGCTATTTACATTACCCATAGTGCTAATACCCTTGGGGAAAGGTATGAATCTAATTATTCTCCCTCCAGCTATGGATAGATAATAGGGCAGACTGAGTTCTTTAGCCTTGATATGGCAACTAGTCTAGTAGAAGGAAAACTGAATTCAAACTTATTGAACTGCACTTCAGAATTGACCTTGTGTCACATCCTGCTCATGAAGAGGGATTGGCAAATACACATACTAGGTTATTCCATATTTTCTTCTGCATGGCTTGTCAAAAATTATGCCATTGAATTAAATCTAGTTTAATGCATATTTTATAAAGCCAGAACACTCAGCTATTAAATAAAGCATGTTTTGCATCTAATTTATTTATTGCTAAATAAAAAAATTAAGAAAAAAAAATGGGTAAACAAGTGTACTAATTTCATAATTTTTGCCAGGAGGTAATATTTGATTAAAAAATAAAGAAAAAAAGTAAAGAAGCCATTATCAACAAAATTAGCTTCTAACCAGGTATGGAAAGTTCACTTGATTAGACAAAACTTGATTATAAAGATCCATTAGAAAATTAGTTTTTATTGTAACTAGAAACCCTACTGACCTTTTGCCTAAAAGATTATTGCTAACATGAGGACAACAAAAATGTCTATTATCAGTCCAAACACTTTATCTGTACCCTGCTCTCATGCTGAAAATTGAAATTATAGATTTTGTTCAGTTTTATAACAGGGAAATGATTTCTGTAAAGCTCTCTATATGAAATACAACTCATGATAATTGGGTGACTGGGCAGACAGATAATTCATAGAACTAGCCAGACAAATAGATCACCAAAGATACTTTCTGGAATGGAATTAAAGTGGTTAATACTGATCTATGAATCAATACTATTTGTGTTCAACTGGAATAAGTAGAAAAGCACAGGCAAATATTGATTCTTTGCAAGCATCTTTGCTGGCAGACATTTGATGTCCCTTATGAAAAGGTAAGCTGAATCACCGAACAAATGATTTGCAATACAATTTTTTGCAATACAATATCCTTAAATCTTAAAGGAAGAAAAAAAAAAAAAAAAACATTCTTGGAAAATATGATAATAATTAGTAAATAAAAAAGGAACTCTCAACAATACAATGTGTGCAGAATTAATTTAGAGAGAGAGAGAGAGAGAGAATGAGTGAGTGTGTGTGAAAATCTATAGTAACAATGAAAGGAAATACAAAGTATCTCAGGAAACTTTCTTAGGTTCATTTTGAAACACTACATTAGGTCCATCATAAAGTAATAAAAGTATATATATATATATATATATATATATATATATATATATATATATATATACAAGGGAAGTGTGCTTAGTATAATAATCAATCATTGTGGGTTTGGTTTCTTTGTTTAATGGCATACCAACTTGCATGGGTCATTTGATGTCAAAGTCATCCTTGTAGAAAATCAGCATTGATATTATTTAACCCATAGCTGGGGAGGGAGGATAAAGTTTTTCATACCTTTCTCAAGAGTATTTATGTGAAAATAAATTTAATCATGAGATTGGAGTTCAAACTTGCTTACTTTGAGGACCCAGTCAAGCACTTTAGCCATTACGCCATGGAGACTTCCCTAGATATCATTATAGGAAATGAAGTCAGCAACGAGTTCAAATTCTGAACATATTTGTTTCATTTCATTTAGTTTGGTTTTATGGCATATCAACCATTGTTGGTTATTTAAATCCTGTTTTACATATATATTAAATATATGATTTGGACACACATTTTGTAGATGCACAGTTAAATAATCAAACGGTTTTATTTCTAACTATTCAATTTAGTATAAGTCATTTGTTTGCACTCCGTTTAAAAGTCAATTCTATTTGACCCACAGATAGGACCCTATCAGGTGCTACCATTCTAGGCCAGAGTAGACCTGGGAGCAATGGCAATAAAGAGGTATTCCACATTCCTCAAAGCTCCTGCATTACTGTAGGCTCACCATCAGATTGTTTAGTGTCATATCCAAGATACTCGGTGGAAGTGTTTTACTCCTGTGAAAAGAGGTTGTCTTTGTATTTTACAGGCCCAACCAATTTGACTGAGTTTCACTTCAGGCTAATGGCCTTGGAAAGGCATGAATCCTCCTATTCTCCTCCATCTATGGGTAAATAGTAGAGCAGATAAGTACTTTAACCATGGTAAGGCAACTCATTTGAGAGAAGGAAGAGTGAATTCAGCTCAGTTCTAATCAATTTAAAAATTGAACTTGTGTTGCATCCTGCTCATGTCAAAGGGGTTGAGTAAATAAATGCAAACACACAGAAGAAAAATTAAGATTACAACAGACAATCATGACTGACCTGGATACTGTAATATGCATGGGGTTTAATTACTATTGATACATCCATTATTTTGGAACATGTTCACTTATTGATCTATATATGCAATGATTTATTGTAATCCAGTTATATTACCTGTATGTTTAATCTTCAGAAAATTGAAACATCTAGTGTGTTGCAATTTTATTTTCCATCAGTGTGTATTGCGAATGTGAACAAAAGCAAAATATGAAATGATGCATAAAAATTAATATAAAAGTTTTAATAATTTAATAATTCCAACTGGTTTTGGCTGTCATCAATCGGGGAGTGTTTATTATATGAAGAATTTACTTCAAGCCTAATTAAACTGTTGTGCTTATGATTATAAAGCAAGATAACTTCTTTAAGAATTCTCCCAGTAATTTTTAATTATTTGTGCTAATGACAGGGAGAATATTGTTAGATATGACCAGAGGGATGCACTTTGATTTCTCACTTTTTTCATGCATGTATATGTGTGTTTGGCCTAATGAATTGAGTGTTCACCAATGGTCCAGGTTCAATCCCAGGTCGAGTCATACCAAAGACTCAAAAAAATGGTACTTGATGCCGCCTTGCTTAGCACAGCATTATAAAGGTAAGGATCAAGAGTAAAGTGGAGCAATCTAGGGAATGGAGTAGTGCTCTCCCCTACACCTCGGTGTAGTAGCTATTGAAAAGGGAGCCTTCAGGTCTCCCTCAACTGTGGTCGCCAACTTTACTTACTTATTGCTTGGGAATTGATGAATTATGTTTTAACAATCATTTGCAGACAAAGCTCAATAGAAGTGGATTTAACAGTATTAATTTACTAAGCTTTTTGCTTAGATGCAGCACAAGGCCGTATGAATGGGGCACCCAATGAGAATCGAACTCACTCGTGTAGGTTTGCTAGTCTACCTTGCTAACCATTACACCACCTGAGGTGCCCAAGTGGATTTAACAGTAATCAATATTATTCATGATATATATTGGCCAGGAAAGATATGTTCCTTATAATTCAATATTAGGTTTCTTTGTTTAATGGCATATCAACCTTCATGGGTTTTTTAATGCCAAAGCCATCCTTGTCGAAAAACAGTAGTATTTAACCTATAGGTACAGGAGATAAGAAGGTTCATATCTTTCCCAAGAGTAATCGTCCAAAAGTGAACATAATAGCACAACTGGAGTTTGAACTTGCTTACAACAATGTCACAGTCCAGAACATTAGCCACTACACCACAGTGACTCCCACAGTTGAGTTAGAGAAGACTTTTAGGCAGAAATTACTAGTACTAGATTAACACCTTATCACTCCTGGTGTCCGCAGAATTAAGTACATATAATCATAAATGATTAAATTAGGAATATAAATTAAAGTTATAAAATTAAAAAAGGATATACAATTAGTGGATGAATCATCAGTTAACTGTTAAAACCAAAACCTAGATAAAATCTGAAAGATTATTACAGTATCTTAATGCTATTGATACGAGATAACCATTGTAGATGTTCCGAGTTGAAGCATTGTAACTCTTCAGCCAACAGTGGAATGTTCTGAATGTAGAGAAGTTATGACTACAACATGAATAAAAAAAAAAAAATAAAAGGCTTGCTTACATCATTATCATACAAACTGAACATTGTCAGTTATGGAAAGGAAACATAGCAAAAAAAAAAAAAAAAAAAAAAAAAAAAAAAAGATATTTTGGGTTGCCTCCAACTAAAGAAAAGATTATCAAAGATAAGCAGAAGCAAGAGAACAAATTCAGGATGCCAACAATAAATATAACCTTCAGAGACCAAAAGTCAGAACTCAAAAATAACTGAAATAATGAATAGTACATTAGAATATATCTGGTTTTTCTTTTAAAAGTTTTTTTAGACTACTTAAGCAAAACATGCAATAAACCTTATAAATTCTGGTGTATCTGCTGTACCACCCCCAAAAATGATCATTTTTTTTAAGGCAAAAGTGATGACAGCAGCATAAAGAGGAATTTGCTGGCAAAACTAGTCAGTGTTTTCAGTATATGAAGAGGGACAGTTGAGTAATGAGAAAACAAGTGTAATGTAATGGACCAATTTAAGTACAGAATTTTATATCTTATTTTGACCGAGCTCAACACCTGCAAAAAGATGGGAGGAATCAGAAGCTGTAAGTGACAGTAGAGGTCATGAGGAAATATTCGAATAAATAGAATCAAAAATGTTATGGGAAATGAAATACTGATTGGCTGAATGATATCATATAAAAGAAAAGATGGTAAGAATTAACTTTGGGTTTTGGTCTGTTTGATTTTTAGATACAGAATGAAGCAGTTTGAGTTCAGAGATCATTTAGACTCCACTTCTGGGGCTTTGAGCCCACAAGAGATGCCCAAAAGTAATTAAAATTTTGAAGTTTCTTCTCCTCAATATAACAATATAAAACCAACCCTTTTTTAAAGAGCCAATTGAAATATCTTAATAAAGTGAGAAAATAAAACATTTCTCAGCTTCTTTCATCACCAGGGATCAAGTGACAACACTTGGTTTGATTTCTTTGTTTAATGACATATCAACCTTTAATGCAAAAGCAATCCTTGTAAAAAAACAAAAAAAAACAATAGTGGCAACTATTGAGTCATCAAACAATGTAACAAGAATAAACTATACTTAGATTACGAGGCTCCAAATACATAGGCCAGTACCACATTGACAATGCTGTAGTTTATGAGCTCACCTATAAAACCCAAACAAGCTAGCTGAAGTAGGTTAACTATGCGTATAGCAGATACATCAGTATTTATAAGGTTTATTGCATGTTTTGCTTAAGTAGTTCAGTAGGAGAATATCCAGCAGCCTATAATCTTGAGCCAAAACCCTATTGAGAAAGGGACAAAAAAATCCATTGAAATTAGTTTTTTCCAAAATATTCCTTCCCAAAGTATAGGTGTGTTATAAACCAATGTTACAGTGGTTAGCTGAAAATTTCATAAACTGACCAAGATACTCTCATACAACATGACCAAACGAGGTTTATTTTTCAAGTCCCCCTTGCAGGCGACACATTTCTTGGATCCCATGGGTCAAAAAAAGTCAGTAGATAGGACGTCATCCTATGTACTTTTCAGCCCTCCATCATATGTGACAGGAAATTCAGTAGATGAATAAACAAAGAATTAACTATACTTTATTGTTAATACTTCTAATTCAATTGCTAAACAGACAAAGTTATCAGTATTGGATTTCATACAATATAGGAAGTGTTGTTAGTGAGTTGATGATTCATGTTGGAAACCAAAATGTCAGTGTCTATAATTATATTTCATTATAACTCCACCATTTAAATTCTATGGATATTAGTAATATGTTTGCAAGAGAAAATTTACACTAATGATACATAAATACCAGAAAGAGGAAAGAGACACTGATATAAAACATTGACAACAAATGGAAATGGTGAAGTCAATGTGATTAGATATTTTTAAAGGAAAAAATGAAATGCAAATGTGGTTAACAATAATAGAACATTTAGAAAAGACAACAGAAAATGATTGACTGCCATCAATACTAAAAATATATTTTCACAACTTATTCTGTATAGCTCTTCATAAAGATCACAAAAGAATCATTCAAGTGTTTGAAAAACAAAGTTTTTTGGTTTTTTTTATAATATATATGCACTTGTACATTTTTTTCAAAACCAATTCTTACAATACATGCTTGCAAAAAAAATTTTAAAAATGAAACAAAATAAAATTTAAAAAAAAAAAAAAAAAAAAAAAAAAATCCATTCCTAAATCTAGTCACTACTTATAAATACAATATAAGCAGACAGACAGACACACATACAAAATAAAAAAAGACATCCCACAGATTTGCATTAAATGTAATTGCATTAAAAATACCATTCATTAGACTGGTTGAAAACATACATTTAAGATGCGCACACAAAGAAAATTTTTTAAATAGAATTCAAATGTATTCATGGAAATTTATATATATATATATATTATACACACACACACACACACACACAAAGTGTTTAAAAAACTGATACCATTTGAAATGTACAGGGTGTTTCAGAAATATTTATATCATTTTGCTTTATGATAACTTGACCAATTCTTGTTCAAATGATCTCAGCATGTGTAGAAGCAACTCAAAATTCTCTCTTTAATATTCTAACAACTTTTCTTTATCAGAGAATGATATTTCAACTGCTTGAAAAAAAAAAAAAAAAAAAAAAAAAACATTGAACATAGAATTTTTATCATTTAGAGTATTCTGACTATTGTCTTCATCTTTGTTATATTCCCAACATTTTGGCAAATGTGTCTTTCAGCCTTCTTCATTCAGGCATTTCTTGTCAAACTCAGAAGTCTACACTGAACCCTTTATTTAATCCACAGAGGTAGATTGTTCTAATTTTATTAACCATGACCAGGTACAAGTGTTAAGCTATAAATAAAGGGTTTGGTTTGGTTCATAGTTCCATGTGGGCTCCCATGTTCAAGATGAAACACCTGAAGAAGGCTGAAGGATGCATTGGTCAAAATGTTATGAATATAACAATAAAGATAAAAACAATCTGAACAAATGATGAAAATTATAAAGCTTTATTTATTTAGATAAATAGAATTTTGAGTTTTTTTCCACACATGCTGTTAAAATTTGTTTTCATTTGAATAAGAAATGGTCAAGTTATTAGATTACAAAATATCAATTTTTCTGAAACATCCCTTGTGTGTGTGTGTGGTCTGTCTGAAAAGTAATGGGATTGGGTGTACTGTATGAGTATTGTATGGGTGAAATAGGGATAAGTAGATTCTGTTATCATCTAACACGATATCTTAGGAGTATATAACTGTAATTTTAACTTTCTGCAACCATTGCAGGTTTGTTTTTCCATGTACTTTGGTTTACACCTCTCTTTCAGAGCATTCAGTTATGAGCGCTGAGAAATGAATGAACACCAAGCAATGAATAAACCTGAAACTTTTGTTCTGATTGCGGAAAACTGTGACAAGTACTTGAAATGCCTCAAAATGTGTATAGAGATAACACCCGGTTGCATACATGTGTTTATGAGTGGCACAAGAGGTTCAAAGAAGAGTGTGAGGAGGTGAAAAATAACTCCAGGACTGAGGTCAATGTAGAGTGGGTAAAGGCAGGTGATGTGTGGTAATTGTCAGTTGATTGAATGCTCACAAGTCAGCTGGACATGAAAAAGGACAGCATTTGGTAGATTATCACCGAATATTTGAACATACAAAAACTCCGCACAAAATTGGTGCTAAGACTACTGAATGATGATCAGAAGGAGGGCTGCATGCAGGTGTGTCAGGACATCATCAAGCATCTTCAAACCGAATCAGACTTGCTTTGCAGAGTCATCACTGACGACAAAACAGGGATATTTAAGTACAACTCGGAAATCAAGTGCTAGAGTAGTCAATAGAAGTCTCTGACATCACCAAGGCCAAAGAAAGCAAGACAGTCAAAGTCATGTTGATCATGTTCTTCAATGTGAGGGGCATCGTCCATAATGAATTCTTGCTACTTAAACTTTAAATCTTTTGAAAATTGTTCTCCAGAGCATTTTTTTAATGATTTTTGTTAATTCTTCAAAGGCATCCACCAAGGTAAAATAATTGGGTCTGATTTTAAAACACTTTAGGATAGAGATAAGAAATACAATATTTTTAACAAACCCAATTTCAAAACGCAAGCCTGCCAACTTGAGAAAAGTTCAAAAAGTGAAAATTATCAGAAATTACCAAGAATTTTAAATGATCACAAAATAAGAATGATTAATGCTATTATGCTTTAATATTGTTATGTTTTGACCTTTTGACCCGGCCAAAAATGCCATTCAAGGTGATGCACCGGAAGGAGGTGATACATTCTAATGGCAGTTATGAGAGGAAATTGCGTGGGCGGAAATTGGCTGAAGAAATGGGACGAGATAAAAATATCCCATGATACTCTCATAGACTGACGCACCGGAAGAGAGTGACCGCTGAACTGCATGACAGTTATTTCCGCTTGATGACGATTAAACATTCGATTTCAAAGATCAAGTGGGTGATCGTGTAGGCGTTGAACTATTATATAACGCAGTCAAGACGGAAGTTGAGGCAGTTGAGTTCCGGCCAGAGAGTTCGAGTTCCAGTGGAGAAGAGATGCGGTAGGGAAAGCCACACCAGGCCGAAGGGGCCCTGATGAGCTGAGGTCCGGAGAAGATGCTGATAAGATGCAATAAAGAAAGCCATCACACAACAGAGTGAGCCCCTAGGCCTCCGGTTGAGCATCAAGAAAACAAGAAAGACACAACGTGATGGTCATAACAGTGGGGTCAAAATATTACAGTTTATGTTCGGTCTCCAGCTCCCTCTCACACGCAAACCTTGAACAACCCTTTTGAACCCTTACAAATAAAGTGAGAGGTAAATATATTTGTAAAGAAGTCTTCCTGCGTCGTTTATTACTGCGTCTTTATCATGCGTCTGTCTTTATTATTGTGTCGTTAGGATGCTGTAGATGAGTATATAACAATATATTAGAATTTACTTTTTACATACATATAAATAAATGGTGAAATTTTGAAAATAAATTAAGTCTTCAAATTTCACTGTAAATATGAATATATAAAGTATACATATATAAGGCCATTATAGACGTAAGTGAATATATTTGTATCATGTGGTAATAGAAGGCAACAAATAAAAAAAAAGTTGGGGAGAGAAAGGAGAAAGATTACTGTATAACTGATGGCAAATGGAAATGTTAATCAAATAACTTTTTATCATTTACACAAATGAATACAAATATGAAATAAAGCTACTGCCCTTAACATCCACCTGGATTCTTGCTGAAGCAAATAAATCTACCTTTTCTCCTAAACAGATTTAATTAAACTTGACAGCCACTGTAACAGCAGTTCATGATTACATTGACACTTGTCTATAGAAAGGAGTAAAGGATTCTAATTAGAACTTAATAGTTATCTAGGTTATGTCAATTTGGATGATTAAAAAAAGATTTAAGCGTGAATGAAGATCTTATAAAAGTATTACTTGGTTGCAAACTGGATGAGAAATTGCTTTATTCTCTTAGGACATTTTAAGTGCGTTGCTCTAATAAAACTCCTATTATGTCCCATAGGTTATGGTTGTATATGAAACATACATAACACACTCATTATATATATATATATATATATATATATATATATATATATATATATATATATATAAAAAAGAGAGAGAGAGAGAATTTTAGTAACATACATATATACAGTCTGGATTTATAAAAAAAAAATTCTTAAAATGAATGCACTGAATGAGACAAAAAGACAGGGTGACTTTGATAGGTGAATACCAGACAAAGTTCACAGCTTTTGACAAATCTTTGAGATTATAAGTATGTTTTGTGCAGATATTTCTAATATTTACCAGAATATCGAGCATTAGACTGTATTTGACTCAAAGATAGGACTATCAGATGCTATCACTCCGGTTCAGAGTGAATCTGGGAGCAATGGCAATAAAGGAGTACTCTGCATTCCCCAAAGCTCCAATATTACTGGAGCTTCACTATCAAATTGTTTAATGTCAATATCCAGAATACTCATTGGGAAGGGGGTGGTCTTACCATATTTACCAGTCCCTCCGCTCGGGCAGGATATGACACAAGGTCAATTTTTAAGCCGAGTTTAACAGGTTTGAATTTGGAGTTGTACCTCTCCTAGACTAGTTGCCTCACCAAGGCTGAAGAACCCAGTCTGCCTTACTATTTACCCATAGCTGGAGGGAGAATAATTGGATTCATACCTTTCCCAAGGGTATTAGTGCTATGTGAAATGCAATCAGTTTTGTCCAGGATTTGAACTCTTGTCGCTGTGTCCATTTCCTACAACGGCCACGGGCACTTCCACTTACTCCTCTGCAGAGATCCCCAGTCAACTGGGCTGCATATTATAACTGAAATTGTTTCTGTCTGTAACTAAAACAATGTCACTACTGACATTGAAATTTCCTTAGTTATCTACATCATATTCTATATGATTTTATTTTATTTAAATCTCAATTATTAAGAAAAAGATTGCATATTAATGTTATTTGCCTAATCTACATGCTAATGACATGTAAATTATATATATATATATATATATATATATATATATATATATACACACACACACACACACACACACAATCTAATAGTGGCTTACAGTGTGAACAGGAAGAATGATTTTCATATTTATCTGAGAAATTTGATTTTGATAAATATTTGATTGGTATCATTGATATCTAATTATTTGGTTTTATTTTTAATAAATATGAGCAAAACCTCCAATCAATAAATGTTTAAAGAAATCCATTGACAAAGAGTGGTTTGAGTGTGAGTAAATTTGATGCACTTCAGGAGTTATCAGAAACACCTACTCTGAATGATGAATATGAGAGTTTCGCCAATGCTCACTTAGAAGTGACTGCAGAATGCATACCAACTAAACAAAGAGCTAAACCTAGAGTCCCATGGGAGACATTAGCGGTTAGACAAAAAGCGTGCAGATGTGAAAACGGCTTCCAAATGCAATAGGAGGAACCCAACCAATATTAATACCCTGAAACTTAAGGCACAAAATGAATTAGCTAACATATACCTAAAAGAAGAAACAGAACATATACAAAATCAGATTAGAGACTTGGTTGAAGAGTGACAATCAAGGATAGCATGGCAGATGGTAAACAAAGTGAGCAGTAGTGTTGCGTAGCCATATACACGAATATGGCCATGTGCAAAATAGACATGTAATGTTCATAACGATAGAATATATAAAGAACAGGAATCTCAAAAACACGTAACTACTTCTTGTTCAGGTACGAAACCTTTTTATTAACTTTGAGTTAAAGGTTTCAACGTAAGGAGGAGAGACACAATCTTCTATGCTGTCTTATTCATTTGGCCCCCAACTTGAGCAGCCCCCATAGGGCGCAAGTTCGCCTCGCGCCTGCGAGCTCCAAAATTGATCCTTCTCGTTTGGCGTCTAAAACCCGACTCTTATTTTCTTCAAATTCTCACACAAACTTCCGCGTGCTTCCGGTGCGTGACGTCACCCGCACCTTGTCACCCAGTATCGTCTCGGACTGTTATAACATCTGAGTGACACCTCCATCCGCTCACGCGCACCCGCATTAACACCTGCTTCAATCTTACACCCAAACAACCCATGTGCTGAGCTGAAAGGTTCTCAGCCTAACTAAACTCAAAGGCATGAACCGAAATCCCTCGGCTATTTCATAACAGTAGGAAGAGCACTGCAAAAGCTAAACTGAAAGAAGAACGAATACACCTGTGGAAACAATACTTCGAGAATTTACTCGAAAAACCTCCGAAAGTTACACCTGAACCAATCACGAAATTTATTAGTAATCAATTAAACATCAAACTCGGACAGTTTATACAAAAAGAACGCTACTCAATACTAAGAAAAATTAAAAATAGGAAAGCAAGAGGGATTGATGAAATACCCCCAAAAGTATGGAAGACCAGGGAATTCAACGACATACTGCTCAGACACTGTAATGCCATATATAACCAAAACACAATAGACAGATGGACAAAGGGATGTATCCTCCCCTTCCCTAAGAAGGGTAACCTCGGAATAGCTAAGAATTACCAAATTATACTTCGGTAGTTCTTAGCTATTCCGAGGTCACCCTTACATCCATAGCGGCCAAGATCTACAATGCTCTACTATGCAACCACATAGAACCCAAAATTCAGAAGATACTTAGGAAGAACCAAAATGCCTTTAGAAGAAATCAATCCACAACATCACAGATTTTGACTATCAAATTATAGAAGGTGTATGTGCAAAAAACCTTAATGCATCAATATTTATGGACTTCTCTAAGGCCTTTGACTCCATACACAGAGGGAAGATGGAGCAAATACTACTAGTCTACGGCCTACCTAAAGAAACCGTCGCAGCCATAATGACGCTATATAAAAACATTAAAGTAAAAGTCCACTCCCCGGATGGAAACACAGACAACTTCGACATTGTAGCAGGTGTACTGCAAGGAGACACAGTAACCTGTTTATCATCTGCCTAGACTACATGCTTAGAACATCTGTTGATATAATGAAAGATAATGGTTTCAAGTTGGCAAAGGAAAGAAGCAGAAGATACCCTGCACAAACAATTATGGATGCAGACTACGCCAATAACATAGCGCTTCTGGCAAATACACCTGCCCAATCTGAAACACTGCTACATAGTCTAGAACAAGCAGCCACTGGCAATAGGCCTCTATGTCAACCCAGACAGGATGGAATATATGTGCTTTAATCAAAGAGGCAACATCTCCACACTAAATAGTAGTTCTCTGAAACTAGTGGACAAGTTCACCTACCTAGGAAGCAGCATCTCATCAACCGAGAAAGACATCAATATGCATCTAGAAAAAGTATGGACAACTATTGATAGGCTATTGGTCATATAGAAGTCAGACCTGACCAATAAAATAAAATGCAGTTTTTTCCAAGCAGAGGTCATGTTGATACTGCTCTATGGATGCACTAAATGGACACTATCTAAACATATGGAAAAAATTTTGATGGCACAAGTCAACTCAGATTTAAGTTATTTTAATCAATTTAAAATTTTAGATTTATTATTCAATTACTCAAGTAAACACAGTTTCTTCCAAGCAGCAATCATGTAGATACTGCAATATGGATGCACTACATGGATGCTAACAAAGCTTGACAGCAACTACACAAGAATGCGCCGACCAATATTGAACAAGTCCTGGAGGTAACACCCCACAAAACAGTAGCTACCTACCACCCATCATAAAAACTATCCAAATTAGATGAACCAGACATGTGGGACACTGCTGGAGAAGTGAGGGCAAACTCATGAGTGATATACATGGATGAGCAAAGGCAGGACAACCAGCTAGAACCTATACACAACAGCTCTGTGCTGATACAGAAGGGTTGTGAGAGAGGGTCAGGGAAATCCATGCTGTCAGCGCGACATAATGATTATGATTCACAAAAAAACAAAAAAAAAAAAAAAACAATGATAAATCTTATTCTTTACTTCCTAATTTAGTTGAATTAGGGACAATTTAGCAATGAAAGTCAGGAGTGTCGGAAAGAGATAGCATCTAAGCCATTCTATTCTTGATTATAGTCCACCTACTTCAAATAAGTTCAATGTAATAATTTCATTTTGAATACTAAATGCTATTTTTAGTTTGCTTTTGGGGGAGGGGTTTGCTTTGCTCAATATTAATTTTTAATATTCACACACACACACACACACACATACACACACAAAGAAAAAAAAAAGAAAAGAAAAAGTTAAGATATAAAAATAAGTGTAATTTTGTTCTCTACTGTCTAATTTAGTTAAATAGTGAAATAAGGAAAATTTAGCAATGAAAGCCAGGAGAGATGGGGATATTGATTTCTAATATTTTTTTTTTTTATTCTTAAACTTATTAAAAGCTATCCTACAATTTTATATAGAAATCAATTGAAATAAAATAAGTAAGCTTTTTAAATGTAATCTTACATCAGCAAAAACAACCAGAATCATGTTTGCACATAAATGTTTATAGTCACTTCTAATTATAACAACAATTTGCCTATAGAATTTTTTTTTTATCGTTCAAACTTTTTCCATTTTAAGCTGGGTTTTTTTGGTTTATTTTTACAGATTAAATAATTTTTAAAACTACGTGCACACATTTTTTTTCTTCAGGCTGTTTCCTTCCCTACCATAATGTAAAGGATATAAACTGAGTTTTTCTCTTTTCTTTAAATAACACAAAGCCCATTATAGTTTGTATTGACCTCGCTGCAACCATGATAAGAACAAAGCACTTGAATCCAAATTCAGAAATGGTTTTCCATGATGGACACACAATAAGAATTCAGGCACCAAGTGGTTCTTAGCAAACATACATTTTCTGCAAGATAACTGACTGAAATATTAAGGCATAAATTATTACATATATTATTCATACAATTGTTGTCATCATCTTCAATGTTTTAATCAACATAATCTTCAGCCTTCTTGGCCTTATGATATAACTTTAATAACATAGAATGATCAAAATACAGGATCCAGCAGAATGATCTCCCAGATCTTAAAATTACCACGGGCACTAATAACAATGAGTGGGTAGGAAGTATGTCTTAGAATGGCAACAGCCATGCCACACAGCAAGGACATCTACAAAAGTTCTGAAATATATTTTTCCAGAGGATATCATCTCAATACATGGTGACCTCTTTAGAGGCATTTGTGATGTAATGGTTACCATTACAAGTTCGAATCATGGATGAGACAATTTGAATTTCACATAGCACTAATACCCTTGGGTAAGGTATGAATTCAATTATACTCTCTTCAGCTATGAGTAAATAGTAGAATAGACTGGACTCTTCAACCTTGGTATGGCAACTGGTCTAGGAGAAGGAAAACTCTGAATTCAAACCTGTTAAATTCTGCTTAAAATTGACCTTGTGTCACATCCCCCTTGTGCAAAGGGATAGGTAAATATAAACATGGTGACATCCTTTGTCTGGCTCACTCACCAGATTTATCCACTTGTGATTACTTCCTGTGAAGATACTTGAAGGCTCAAGTCTTTAAACATACACTGCAGAGAACTGAAAGATTTTATTCGTCACATAAAATCACAGCAATACCAGAGGCTAGCCATCACAGCAGAACTTCAGAGTGAGGCTTCAGTAGCACATATAGCTTAAGAAGACAAGCATTCAGACCATTAAATCTTTAAAACAAAGTGATGACAATAACAAAATGGCAAATATTGTTCTTTGTTATGGTAAAATTAAATTTTCAATAGGATCTTTTTGTTGCCTTTTTTATTTATGCTCCAAACCAAAGATCATTCTGCTGAACCTTGTACTTTATCTTAGAAAATATTAATAAAGAAGTTCTTCAAATATTTTGTATACATTAGAATGCTTAAAATATTCTGATTTTTTTTTTTTTTAATTTTTTTTTCAAATATATTCAAATCAGTTTCATCAGTGTTGCCATTATTACTCATCAAACAAACAAAAAGACTTAGGAAAACTTTGTTGGTAATCAATAATTAGCAATTAAAAAGTATAGTTGATTTTGTTAATATTAGAATATCAACAAAATCAGTTATGTTTTCTTATTCTGGGTATAATTTAATATTTACCAAAAATAAAAAGTTGAGATTTAATATAAGATTTTAAAAGTTTCATAAACTATTTAAGATGTTTACATCAAGAGAAGAAAGGCTGAAAATAGATGTAACTTACTCATCTGCTGATATTGTTTACTAAACCCAAGTTAGTTGCGGCACAAGGCAAAAATTATAGGACTCCCAAAAAACAAACTAATGATATAAAGACAAATATAATACACAAACATAAACATCTATGAATACATCTAAACAAATGTATATATACACACATTGATACACAAATCTACACTACTCAATGTTCCTAGATCTTCTTTATAAACATTGAGATTTCTGAAAGTTATACATTTCTCTACTAAAGTCAATCCAAATGAAATAATTTCTTTGACCATTAATATTACTTGTTAATATGGTTCAATTATAGAGCATCAAGCCAGCTATTTAAAAAAAAAAGTGCAATATGAGCTACGATACAAAAAATATCTGATATGACAGTGGAGACGAGTATCTTATAAGTTGATGGAGACATTAAGCGTAAGAGTCCCAAAAATTCACTCTAAATTATCCGGCAATAGATAAGGAGTTTGGTTGGAAAGTGCTTCTGAGTGACATCATCTGGAGGTTGCCAGTCCAATCCCAACAACACGTAAGAATAACAAGGAATACTTACTATAACTTAATACTCGTAGCCAGTCATAGTTAACAGAACAGTCTACCCCTGTAGTTCAAATAAAGGGTTCAGTTTGAGATTCTGTGTGGACTCACAAGTTTGACATGAAACACCTGAAGAAGGCCGAAGGACATATTGACCAAAATGTTGTCAGTATAACAATAATGAGGTCAATAGTTTGAATATTCTAAGTGATAACAATTATCAAGCTTCATATCAGAAATTTAGATAAGTTTAAGCCAACTAGTTTAACATACTTAGAACAGTACACTTTGCTGTAGCTACTTTAAGCTACAGCAAACCACAATATACACACCAATAGAGTATAAAAAATAAATTTACTTTCAAACCAAGACAAAATGGAATCCCTATCTCCTTAAAAAAAAAAAAAAAAAAAATTAAAAAAAAACAATTAAGTACTTATAAATTCTGTGATATACAATAAATTTTATTTTTATGTAGGTAGTGGGAAAGCAGAGGACTTGGAAAGCTCATGATAGCCTTGTGTGAGGAGATTGCAATCCTCAGCTTAAATGAAAGTTTAGTAGAGATAATAACTATAGGTGCCAATGATTGGGTACTCAATGAAAAGTGATCATGTAATTTGAGCAAACTATGGTGCTTTGGGCTACAACTTGCAGCCTTAATGAAACTGTCAGCAGTCACTAACATCTGTTTGCACCTGCTATCAAAACAAACAGGCTATTAATCGTGTTAGAAATAAGAAGCTTAAGCAATAGCTAGCATTGGACACAAAACAAAGCCAACCTTAAACTCTAATAAACCAACAAAAGAAGTTACTTAAGAGATACTGGGGAGAAAAGAAGAAAAAAACAACACTTTTTCAACATTTTTTGCTACCCATCTATATATTACTAAAATTCTCATTGTTTGTCTGTATAAGTATGTAGGTGAGTGTAGCCATAATCTAGCAAAAATAGCACATCAACAGTAGGATTTTCCTTAGAACAGTACACTTAGAATGTTTTCAGAGAATAAAGCAATTTCAAGTCCAATTTTCAGCTGAAAGATAACTTTGTAAGATCTGCCGAACCCTATTTTTTAATCATTTAAATTCAAGATAATACGTAAATAGCTGTAAAAGGCTAATTGGAATCCATCACTCCTTCCTAAACAGAAGTATCAATATAATCATGAACCACTGTTACAAAGAAAATCTAACCGGTTCAAGAGTCTTCTAGTAACATAGAAATCCAAGTCAATCATCTGGAAGTTTCACAGAATTTTCTATTTTGTGCTTTTAGCTGGAATGGGTGCCAATAGTTATTCTGATCAAGAGTAATTATATTTGTTTGAGATCAAAGTCAAACACCACATTTATTTGTGAACATGCAAAAATCCAACTGAACCAATAAAACTTTATTATGAGCAGTCCACACAAATTGAGTAAAATATGTTGAAAATACAGATTTTAATTCATCACACATATTACAAATAATTGGGATTGTTTGATTTCAACAAGTTGAAAATAGTCTCTTCACAAATATTTAAAAAAAAAAAAATTATGAAAAATTTATTTTCTAGCAAAAGGTTTAAATAATTTCTTTATCAAATGCTTGAGTGTAACACTTGCAGACAGCTAAAATTTTTATATACAAATGTGGATGATATTCAATATTTTCTAGATGAGCGATTATGCCACCTTTCTATAAGGAAAAATTTTGCTCAGTTTTCTTTACGGAGTAGTAGTAACAATAATTTCAAAAAGTTATAAATATTAATAAATAAATAAATAAATAAGAAGAAATGAGAGAGACAGACACAGACAGACAAAAGAAACAGATTACTGTAATTATTTATGTATAGAACCCTAACTTTGGAATACAAATTTCTGGGGAAAAAATTTTCATGTATAACATTCATTGATAGTTTAGGATTTGTAGCAGCTAAACTTAATCTAAATTTAGCGTTTGTTCAACTAAAATACCTGACTAAAAAGAATTTATATAGTTTACATTATATTTTGAACACACAAAAATGCAACAAGCTTGCAGCAAAAATAAGCTCACATGAGGAGAAATAGAATTATAAACAAAACACACATTCCAATGGATATTTCTCTGTAACACCATAAAACACATTAGTTTGGGCTAAAGATATAACTTACTTTCGGTAATTCCATTCCGAATATAAGGAGGCATGTAGCCAGAAAAAAAAGATTTAATCATATAATTCTCGCGAATGATACACACCTCTAACTTTTGAACAGAAAAAACTGGAAAAATAGAGCGTCTTTTACACAATTAATTATGGTACTTTCAGAAAAAAAATTTCAATAAAAAGCTAAAAATATAAATCAAAAGATTATGAATAAAGCCTCATGAACAATTTGGTAACATTTTAACAAAATATAAAAGTGTCATAGCTATGTTGAATTTTACAAGAAGTTTTAGTCTTAAATTTTGCAAATTTTTATCTTGATTTTTGATTGGACATTAGTGACCTAGTGATGAATGAAGGTATTTGTAAGTAGAACTGATGACAAGAGTCAGTCCTCTTTTTTTGTCCTGATACTATTGGAAACTAAAGAGACAAAAAACACTTTCACTTTAAAACTAAATACTGAAAAACAAAACTTTAATATTATTATTACAAGAGCAAGTCAAAAGCAATATTTTGGTAGATGATAGTTTGTAGCATGTCTATAACATAACTGTGGTAGTTGGTGTGCCAATACTGTGAGTGTGATTTGAAAATAGCACAGATGAACATAGTCTAATTCAGGAACTGATACTTTGAGTTCAAACTGGGCTATAATGCCATAGAAAACCACAAACATTTGTGCAAAAGATGAAGGTTGAGATGGTTCAAAAAATGTCACTCAGGTTGAAAAAAAAAAAAAAAAAAAAAAAAAAAATGATAATCAGGCAAGGTCAAATTGACCTCAAATTTAGATTCCGAGGACGTGCTCTAAGCCAAAGAAGCAAATCCAGGGAAGCTCGGTATCTCACAGTCCAATATGGTTGATCCCCTTAACGACTTTTGCAAAAGCATTCAAGGCTGCCAAATTCATTGCTAAAATATTGCAGAACTTTTGACTTGCCCCAGTATTAATCCATAAAAAAAAAAACTGTTAGAAAAAAATGTTTCCTTATAGAAAGGTGATATAATTACTCAACTAGAAGTATTAAATATAACTCATAATTCAATGAAAGGAAAATTTCCCACATTTATACATAAGATTTTAGTTGTCTGCAAGTGTTATACTAAAATATTCAACAAAAAAAATTAATAAAGCATTTAGCAAGAAAGTAAATTGAATTAAAAATGTTATACTATAAGTACTTGGTTATAACCAACTGTATCCATACAATGAGATTCACTAGTGGTCTCATTATTTCAAAGTTATTCATTCTATATTATTAAACATTTGCCTCTTTACAAATCATGTTACATTAAATAATTGCCATAAACTAATGAATTTCATTTCCTATCATAAACAGAGGAGCATATTGATTATTTAATGTTAAAAGAAGAACTTAAAATAAAATCTGAATAGAGTGATCTCTTTTTTATTTTTTTTTAAAATCATGATTCCCCAAAACTAATTCATTTTTAGTAATAATGACAACAAAACTCTTGTCTACATGTAAAATATTTTAAAATTTCAGAAAACATTTTCTTTGCACCAAACAATCTTATTTCCCCATTCAAAACTGATTCAAATTTTTTAATCCAATATCCTACCCTATTTTAGGGGTAAATAATCTATCAATATCAACAAATATCCATGAATGAATTATCAATAGATATCCTATTCTAGTTTAAGCCAAATATTCTACCCACAGAAAAAATTTCAAATTGATATAATCATCATTATTTACAATGATATAACAATACATATTAGAGTTAGAAAATTTTAAATAATTATTTTAAGCAACATGACAATCGTTAAAATAATTAGAATATTTCTTGAAATACAGAAAATGATATTAAAATAGAAGTGATTATTCTTCTGGTGTATACCACAACTTATATTGCATGTCTACTACTAGAGAGATGAAAATGACAGGTTACAATAATCAACAATAGAAAGTGGCTGAATTAGCAGCTGGTTTTCTTTTGAACTAAAGAAGCAATAGCCCCTTTTCACTAATGAGATCGAAGAAAGTTATTTTTTAAAAAAAATTAAACTATTGATATTTTTTATTTGCTTTGTGTGTGTATTTTTCTTTTTCACAGTACTAATACTTTTCTTTCTACAGTAGTTATTTGTAATTTTATTTTTCTATTAGGGGCATACAAAAATAAATAACATGGTTGCATAAAAGCAACATAACTATAAGCCAATTGGACCAATTGCTCTTCACACTAATAGGAGCTTTGCACGTGAGTGAATCTACTTTGGGCTCATCAAGGGAACACAATATATTGACATATATATGTTCCCAATTGAGCCCTGGTTATTGTCTTGTGCAAAGAAACAGGCTAAAACTTTTCTCCTTTATGTAGAAAAATAAACTTTAACTTGTAACATGTTAGATACTGGAGATATACATGTGAACTCATACAGAAATACATAAACTGTTCCATAGTTAGCACTATTATCATCATCATCATCATCATTTTAAGTATAGAGAGCAGCAGCAACCACCAGCTTCTAAGCAGACAATCCTGAAAGGTTTGGCTTGCTTTAACCCTTTTACTACCAAGTTAGACTGAAATTGTTTAGCAATATCTAAAAAAAATCAAATAAAAATTATATATATATATTCTGATAGAATGAAACAGATCTGTCTGTGGATGATTATATATATATATATATATATATATATATATATACACACACACACACACACACACACACTTTGTGTTGTTAGCCTTTTAGAGATAAGCTTCATCTTTAACTACCAATTTATTTTAAGTTTTAGATATGCAAAATTATGCTTTGAGTCCAACATTTTAGGAGTGAAAATGAAATTTGACTGGAACACAGGTGTCCCAGTGGAAATGAAAGAGTTAAGTCTAATAAAGCAAAAGTATTAAACAATGAGAAGATCCTGGTAATCAAAGACTGATCTAAAACTGGTAAGACAGTAAATCAACCAACTTTCTAGGTAAACATGCATCAACAGGTTTAAATAATTAGATTCTCAGTCAGAGCAAGTGCTTTATTTTATTTACATTACTGAATGAATTACAGATACCTCATTTAATTGATCTGTAGTTCTTTGTTGACCTCAAAATAAAAATCCAATCAGAATTCTTGCACCCTTTCCTATATTAATTCTTAAAAGCTCTCAGATTTACTAATCATTGCTAGCAAAATCATACTTTTTTGTCATTTAATATGAATATCCAACCCAGCTATTACAATCTAGGAGTGTCATTCAATAGATAAAATGAATTTGCCTAAGGAGTTTGTAAGCACTGTTTACAATTACATCTTTTTCATGGAACTCACTACTGATGTCCTAGAACACTGTCAGTTTGACCTCCTTTACCTACTGCTGAACCTGGAACTGTTTCCACACCATGGACTGTCTTTTTGATTTGAGCTCATAGAAGTAAACCAATGTTTAGCCCATTTGTAAACATTTTTTTTACTAAAACATGCTTCCCCATACATATCCCACATTCTTCTATAATTTCATTTGTGCTGCACCTCCACCAAAAATCTGATGACAGATCTCTGTTCAAGCCAGGAGCATTGTTTAATTTGCAATCATTTTGAATGGCCTCAAAAATATTTTTGTGAGATTAACAGAATTTTTGGTATAAACTAATTCCAAACAACACCGAGTTTATATTTGTGGATAAAAATTAAATCATTTTATAACGATCCAATATTTTTTATGTCACAGCAAAAATGGGACATTGTAATTAAAATTTTGTGAGCTCAATAGCATTAAAATCCCTGAAAGAATAGAGCAATTTCTAGTCCAATAGGGAACCTAATAGTATGGAAAGCTAGTATTTGCATTCACCCTGATCATTATAATTTCTCAAGGGAAATAACTTAAATGATGATGATAAAGCATTTCATATTTATTTATCAACTATCATAAACTCTATGAATAGGATGTGACTATACGAATTTTAATGACTACCTTTAAACAAGAAAGAATAAAATCTGATATCCTAATTAAACTGAGATATTGGATCTAAATGATTCTACAATCCAATTTCTGATACTACAAAAAGAATTCAGTTTTATTCTTATCAAAAATGTATATAAACAACAACAACAACAACAACAGTAAATCAAGATGAGCACAACTTCTAGTAAGAAAATTAAAAGATAAAAAAAAATTTTTTTTTTTCATACATTGGAAAAGTGGTGAAACTAATGAAAAAAAAAGATCTCTTTAAAAATAATACAATATCTTATTCTAAAACTTGTTTAGAAATATCAAATCCTATCCTTTTTATAGCATTTTATGAAGAAACAAAGAGTTTTAAAATTATTTTCATAGGAATTATAATTATTTTTAATAAATTCTATCATTAATTTGCCTCATAGTGGACAAGTCTCATTACCATCCAATTTTTTTTTGACCTGGAAACTTAAGGTTTTCTATTTTGGATGTATATCTAAGTAACTAACCAAATTTTAAAGTACAACAACTTTCTGCCTGCTTTTATCATTAACACCTCACCTCTTAACTTGAGCTATACTTTATCATTTCACTTATTATCTTCTTTTATCTTTTACAACATCTTTTTATATTTATGCATTCCTTAACACCCCCCCCAAAAAAAAAACCAATGATGATCATCTCTCAATGTTCAAAGCAAATAAAAAACATTAAATCAACTAGATCTGAAGCGAGATCATTTGAAAGTGAAGCAGAATGAAGGACGTGATTGTAGGGTGCTCAAAGCAGAACTTCTGTTGGGCCAGACGCATCATAAGATTTCCAGACAACAGGTGGACTCATGCAATTATCAGGTGGTATCCAAGAGACTGGAAATGGCCAATGGGAAGACTAAATTGTCAAACAATTCAGACTCACATGGAGAAAAAGGGGCAAGAGCAAAAACAAAATGAAAGTGTGTGGTTGCTAGCGATGTGGAAAACATCAGACAGCTTGACCAATAAAGGAAATCAACCATATTTGTTTTCTTGGTCAATAAAATATGGATTAAGTACAAACCCATTTTTCAACATTTCCTTAACCTTTAATTAAGAAGCAGACTTTTAATTAAAAATTTCATTAGTAATAATTTTATATACAGTACTTAAAGAAAACAATCTGTAACAAAATTTGCAAAAATAAAAATTACATGAAGATATTGGATCAATAAATCAACATTCTAACAGCCTAATTAAATTTCAGTAATAACAAAGAAAGCCTCATCGACATATAAAATATTTTAAGTGATTTTTTTAAAGACCATTTTACATCTACTCCTCAGAATCTGAATTCCCATTCAATATGATTAGTGTGTATATATTCTTTTTGAAAAAAAAAACAAAAAAAAAAAAAAACAAACGTAGCCAATATCCTACCCACTTACTATAAAAAAAAAAATAAAAAACTTCAAATGAATCTCTTATTTGAAAGGTATAGTTATCATTATTTAAAATGATATAACAATGTTCATTAGATATAGAAAGAAAGAAAAATTAAACTAATTATTTAAGGGAACATGTCAATTGTTAAAAGTACTATTAAAATTTGAAGTATAGAAATGGCATTAAAAATAGAAGTTATTTTTCTTCAGGTCTGCACTATTGCTTATATTACAAACTATGATATACAAGTGTTGCAAATCTACTATACAGATGGTAATGACAGGTTACAATAATCAGAAGGAAAAAAAAAAAAGAAGAAAAAAAAAATGTGATTGAAACAGTATCTGGTTTTCTTTTGAAGTTAAAATATACCCCATCATCATTGATGAAATTTTAGAAATTATTGAAAAAAAAAAAAGAAAAATAAATAAAATAAATAAAATCAATGGGTTAAATTGTTTTGCTTTTCTCATGTGGTGTTTTTACATCTTAAATCTTCATGGCCAAAAAATATTTGCCATATAATGTTTTGTTGTCCATAAACCTTGTGATAGAAACAATAAAATAATGTACAACATGTAGCAAATCATATAAAGGGCTACAATACAGCATTTAGTGTTGTCCATCTGGTACATATGTATAGCTTACGTTTGCAATAAGGGGAGGGAACACATTACTCTTTCTTGGCAGTTACCAATAGAAGGTATATATATATATATGCATGCATGAACGGGGGAAAAAACTGTGAGCTAAATAACTTCAAGGATCAAAATTAATGTAGTCATTTGCATCAATATTTGGAAACTCTTACAAGTTAAGTTCTACAATTTCCTTCAATGAATAATTTTGTGCCATACAAACACGGAAAATAACATACGTAATTTTTAATAGTGGCTTATATTGAAATGATTACTGAATTTTTCGTGTATTTTGTAAGTAAAATTTGTGGGAATAATTTTCAAATCGGTCAATCAATTAAAAATATCTAAAGATTTACACTTAACCCTAACTAATAACAAATAGTCATTAATTAACTTAAAATTTAGTCATGTTTTAATTTAACCTGATATTTGATTGGGTTTTCTTTTTTTTTTTTTTTTTTTTTGTACTTTGCTCCTTGAGAACCTAGCTTCATGCGGGGCACCTCTATATTAAACCGAACTACGGTTATATTTTGGCCTCATATGGAGCCGAATAAATCCTATACTTTGCACTTTAAGTGTGGTGGTTTTGTTTGAATCCAATCTAAACGCCTAACAAATTCATTAACCATTAAATTATATATATATATATATATATATATATATATATATATATATATATACACACACACACCTGTGTATGTGTGTGTGTGGTTTTTGCTTACGACTAAAAGAATATTATAAGCATAAAAACTATTTCAATATTTATTTCACCTACTTGCCTTAGAAAAAGAAAATCGACAATTTATCAAATATTTCTGAAACAGAAATCAATATAACTTCTACCATATTTAAATTTTATATTTACATTTTAATAGGAATTTCCAATAATTGTAGCGATGAAGAAAGAAGGCGCAGTTAAATTATTTTTCAAAAACTAAGGTGTCACAATAACAGCCAAAGTAAATTTCATTTTCAGCAATATATAACAAAAGTAATCTCACAGAAATAAAAAAAAATCTTTTTCAACTAAAATTCTCATTATCTGTATACACAGCAAAAACGACACGTTATAGCAAGATTTTTATTAGAGCATTAGCCTTAAAATGCTCTTAGTATTAGAGAATAAAGTTCTAGTCCGATTTTGTTGGGTAAGCATTCGCATTGAACATCATTTGTTATATTTTTAAATCCTCGATATAACGGAGAAAACTAAAATAATTAGAATCCTTAACTCCTAGGTAAATAGAAGCAGCAATATCATCATGGATCGTTGTTACAACGGAAATACAACGGTTTAATGAGTTTTCTCGTAAACATTCATTAAACAATAAATATTAAGCTTACAAAAAAACCCTTAAAATCTGGGGGGTTTTCATGTTTTTTGTGGTTTTTGAAGAGGCGGGGACTAAAATGAAAAATAGATAAATACTAAAATGTTTAATTCAAAATACAATTAATTCGTTTTATTCCAGTTGGTTAAACCAAACAATTTGTTTTTAGATACTTTTTTTCTTATTTATACGTCTATTTTTGTATTTCCTTCACCATTCAGTATTGTTGCAGAACTTTTATTTACCAGTCGAAATTTAATTAATCAAATAAACCTTAAACTTTTTTGACAGTATCAGTAAACGTTATCTTTTTTTAAGTTTAAACAAAAACAAATAACCATCGATGTAATAATGATAAAAAGAGGCCAAAATTTTGAGAACAAACAGTAAACTAATCAATAAATTATTTCATAAATCATGTATAAACACGGAACAGACTTTACAAACAAAAATAAAATATCTATTTGACAAAAATGGACAGATAAGTAGAAAGAAAAGACCATGGGAAAAGATTAACGGAAAAAAATAAATATATATTATTATCAGATTATACACGTTAACTGCGAACACAATAAAATATTTGTCTCAGTTTCTGAATAAGGAATAAACATTTTCAACGAAATCGAATTATTGGAAATATATTTTTTGACAATATTTTCTTTAATAGAATATAATTAGGCACCAACAAAATGTGTCTTTTTGTGTCATAAGTAACATAATACGTTAAATGCTTACATGTGTTTATAATATATACTTAGTACGTAAAAAAAATATAAAAATGTGAATACTTTTACATGATGGGCACAAAGTGAGGGTTGTGTTTTTTATTTTAACAAGTTATAAACTGATCCCCCACTTTGTGACCAGTCCACATATGAACGATACAGGTCGCGTTTTATTATGTTTTTTTTTTAAGCATTTGAAAAACTAAACGGTGAACATATTTTTCACGGTAAAGATCAGAAGATCCCTTTGTTAGGTAACCGTTTTAATAAAGTCGTGAGATTACAATGTGAAATATATACACGAGTTACTGTCAAATGAACAATAAAAAGTAACAAAATAAACAATAAAAAAAAAGGCTACTGCCTGGAAATTGGTAATGCCATAATAAAGAAGAGAAGGAAGGAGGTAGATAGTACAGAAGAACCAGAGGTGGTTGGATTTCAAAGTAAACATTACCTTTGCAGGCATTGTAGAGTTTTGCTTTATCCCATGAACCGAGTGGTCTGCATTGGATGGGGAGGAACATAACGCAGCTTCTCTACGTCCGGTTTATTCCTAAGATGAACTTAGACTTTTAAAACAAACTTTGGCATTACCATCGACAACGACACCCTAGCCAGGAGGCAGCCATCTTAAAACAGGGAACAGGGGTAAAAGTCTAGAGAAGGGAGATAACTCATGTGTCTCCTTCACACCTGACTTAACTTCTTTCAGAAAGTTTTCTTCAGGGTGGTTGTCTTAATGACTCTGGAGCACTTTTCTTTCTTTCTTTTTTTTTAACTCCAAAAAGATAATGGAAAAAAGCGACACAATATAAATACCATATTAGAGAAAATGAAAACAAAAGAAAGTAAATTGTCTGAAAAATGAAAGGAAAAATGAAAGGAAAAATGAAAGCATTTGATTTCAAATAGCCAATCCAACCAAAGCCATATTTTAGGGAATTTGAATGTGATCCACAACTATTTTATCGATTGAGTGATTTTAACGGCACTCAACCCGTCTAGTGGTACTTTACGCCTGGAGGCTTGGGAATCACGTTCATTCTTCATTTAGATTTACATTTTTTTTTTGTTGTTTTTTCGTAAGAGATTTTTTGCACACAATTATACGATATCAAGTATAATTATTGTTGGGACACGTTTATGTGTTCATGTAACACATCTTGTATGGTTATGCATGAATTAATTGTTCCTATGCGTGTAAAGGAACTCATCTTGTCTTTCCTTCCCTCTATTCAGCCTTATATCATTAGATATACTGATGCTAATGTTGGACCTTGTGGAGTTGGGACCCGACGAAATATCTTCCATAGAACCAAACATTACCAATAACTGGTCACCACTCTAATTCTATAAAATACAAGTAATTTGTATACAGTTATATGAGTTCAAGTATTCCTATCATAAAGGAAAATGATAATAAAAATTCTGCAATATACGGGTAAACTACAAAATTTTCAATCGGGAAAATATTTTTCGAGAGGCTTCAGTTGGCAATTTCAAACAGTATGTTCCACAGTTTTCTAGTTCGAATACTTATTCAAAAAATAATACAGGCAACAAAGTTTTAGAAGACAATTTTATATAAGTGAAAGAAAAGAAAAGATAGAAAGGATAAAGTGTTGCAAATTTGTTGCAATTTGCGGGACCATCTGAGAGAGTGTTCATTAAACAAAGTTTTGAATTCTAGTAGTTGTTATGGTTTCGTTGAATTTTGATTGATTTTTCAGCTTTTGTTTGATTTTTGTTGAGTTTTCTGTTAAGTTGACTTTTAGTCAATTTCTTGGGGTTTGTTGTTTAGTTGAATTCAGGTGAATTTTCAGTTAAGTTGACTTGAAGTTGAATTTCTCTGGCCAATTTAGTTACTTTTCAACGTTTAAAGGAGCAAGTGACAAATTCCTTTTTACTGGCTATCTTTTTAATGTTTCATAGACCGGAAACCGAGAGCGTACTGCAGTCGAAAAAATAGAGGGGTTAGCTCTTGGTGCCTAATTGTCTAAGCCCACTTCTCCTTTCTCCACTCTGAAAGCGCTAAAGTTGCTGTTAATTTGTCACACGTGGTCAGCCTTATTCCATTGTTTGAAATATTTTTTTATAATCTAATACTAAAAACCATATAGTTTCAAATAATTATTTTTATTTTATAAGAGTAATTTGTTTGCGCACAGTAAAATGTTTGCGAATAACTAATAATAATCCTTAATAAACAATTATAGATTCAAGTAACTATTCTTAATACAAATGATTTACAGTTATATGGCATCAATTATTCCAATTAAATACAAATAATTTTTAACATACCTATTTGACCTACTGATGGAACCCAAACAGATATTATCAGGGGGGTGTCCTCATGGTGTAATGGTTAAAGCGATGGACTGCGGAATCGTAGTACGTGAGTTCGTACTCCAGTCGCGCTATTACGTTCACTTTCGGGCAAATACCCTTGGGAAAGGTATGAACCCCCTTATCCTCCCAGCTATGGGTTAAATAGTACCAGTACTGTTCTTCTAGGAGAATGGCTTTGGCATTAAATAACCTAAAAAGAGTTGATATGCCATTAAACAAAGAAACCAAACCAGATATTATCACTCCGGATCATAGTGAACCTGGGAGTAATAGCAATGAAGGGGTACTCCACACTTCCCAGATCTCCAGAAATAAAACCTCACAATCAAATGCAGTTTAATCTCATATCCAAGATACTCCTGTTTGGAAGGGGCTCTTACCCCCTATAGTAGTTACAGTCAACGTATTCTTAGTACCACAGACAAGGTGGACAACTATTTTGGGATCAATACAGTGGAAAACGTCTGACAGACTGAATTAAAGAGAAAAATATCGATATCCACAATGTGGTGGAAACAACGTACTAATTTTATTTACCGCCAATTAAATTCAGCCTGAATAAATCTAAACCTGTTTTATAACAAAATATCTCCTGATTCACAAATTCACTAACTTAATACACCCACTCATCAGCAAAACAAATTAAAATATTTCGGAAAGAGAATCCAACAAACATATATTTGGTTGAAGGAAGCTAACGTCAACTGGATGTTGACCCGACAGTAGCTACCAACACAATGAATAAAACATGTCTCTGTGGCTTCACGCAACTTCCAATTGAAAAACTAAATTAACACACAAGTAAAATAGTCCTCTTTCAACTAATCATAAACTTTCCTCCAAAGTTTCTCCGAGCCGATTTCGAGCTCAAATACGGCTACAAAACATTCAACGAAATGTCAATTTCGAGACCACGCCCTTTTTCTCCACTGACTGGCATTCGTGCCGGGTGGTTGTTTGCGTACTATGACACCTTGGCCTCAGGGGGTCGTCTCCTTAGGTTTTTGCCTGCCCGCGGGACTAAATTTATAGCTTGGTGCTTGAAGCACCCCATTTGGAGAATTTCGACAGGGTGAAGTATTTTTGCACCTACTACGCATGAATCTCGATTCGTGCGCGGTCCCCATCATGAAACGGTCTTGAGCCATATTCTAACACGGCAGGATGTCAAATAAATCGCAATTGACTCTGGGACTGGCACCAGAGAGAATCTTCATGTGTCACATTCCGGATAAGATCAAAGACCGCTGACTGCCAACCAACCCACACTGCATCACCACGCCGTACACAAACAAGTCACCCAGCCAAAAACAAATTCAAAGACTGCTGACAGCCTACCAACCCACACAATATCACCATGCCTCATGCAACCGAACCACCGGCCAAGAAAAAGAGATTGTGGGGGTAAAATTTGCAATATAAAAGGATTTAAGGATAAAAGAAATTTTGCAATATAAAAGAATTTGAGAAATAAAATTTGCAATATAAAGAAATTTTGAGAAATAAAATAAAATTTGTAATATAAAATGATTTTAAAAGGATAAAATTTGTTGGAATGTGAGTGACACAAAAGACAAGTTTAGTATTTAACTGGGTAATGTTTTTAGGGGGGCTTTAGTGTGCCATTAACGGTAATTCAAGCAGTAAATTCAAACAGTAAATTTTAACAGTAAATTCCGCAGCTTTCTAGTTCGGATATTGGTTCGAAAAGATAACACAGACAATAATTTTTTTTTAAGGAATTTTATACAAAGAAATAAGAAAGAAAGGGACAGAAAAGATAAAGTGTTGCAAATTTTTAGAACAATTTGCGGGAAACTTATCTGAGAGAATGTCCGGGAAACAAAGTTCTTTGAATTTGAGTCTTTTTCTTTTCTTTTTTCTTTTTTTTTTTTTTTTTGTTTTTGTTTTATCGAAAAGTTTCAAAGTTCATCAAATTTCGGGTTTTCTTTAAGATTCTTTTCCGCAGAATTCTCGCTTGAATTTTCTTTCAGTTGAATTTTCTTGGTAGAACTTCAATAGTCGACTTTCATTTATTTTACATTTACTTCTTGGGGAGCTCCATTCATAAAGCGAGTGATGAAACCCATCTACAGGCTTAAGTTTAGTGCCTTTTGTTCGGGTCCCCGAATTCGTAGTGAGAGTCAAATAGTAGTCCTTGACAAAAAGAGGAAGTCATTTTTTGATGCCGCACTGTCTGGGATTACTTCTCCCTTTTCCACTCTGGCCAAATCAAGTGACGTACGTGGTCAGTTTGATTTTTTCTTAGAAACAGACTTATACCTATTCGCCTTCAGATCTGATAGAAGTAGAGAGCCTGTATCTTTTCTAAATCTACTAACTTCTGTTTATCTAAAATAAATAAAATTAAATCAAATCCTCTCGTCCGTTCTCTTTTGCAACCATACACTTGTCTATAACAAACCCATAATTATTTCATTAATTCTCTTTCAAATGGTGCGAGTGTCGTTCATTGAATAATGTGAATTTTGCCTAAAGAGTTGGCAATAGGAAGCACTGCTTACAGTTGCACCTTTTTCAACGAAATCAATAATGAATCTTTTCATGTCCCAGAACACTGTTAGCATCATCTTCTTAACTGATTGCTGTATTCAGAACGTTTTCTTTACAGGAGAGTCCGTGTGTTTCTACTCCACGGACTTTCTTTTCAACTCAGGCTCGTAGTGTCAAACCCATGTTTAATCCATTTGTAAAGTAATTTTTTTTTTACTACAATATGCTTCTCCGTACACATCATATATTCTTCGGTAAATCTTATGTGGTTTGCATTTCTTAGTTACCCAAAATTTGACGACAGGCCTCTGTTCAACCCTGGGGCACTCTGTTTGATTTGCGCCGTTTTGAATAGCCAAAAAGTATTTTTGCGAGATTCAAATGATTTTGCAAAACCAAACAATACAGAGTTTACGTTTATGTTAAAAAAAAAAAAAAAAAAAAAAAAAAAAAAAAAAACATCTAGGAAATTTTTTTTGCTTTCTTCAAAAACATTCCCTTTATTCATGAATGACCTTCGAATAAGAACACATCGTTATGTGAAAGTGATTTTGTAAATAGTTATATATACATATATATATAAAACTATTCACAAAATCACAAATTTTTTTACGTATATATAAATATATATACACGTAAAAAATTTTCCCCTTACGCTGAGAATGACGAATTCTCTGAGGTAAGATATCCGACTGACGTAAAGTCAGGTGGGTTTCGATCCCAGCTTGAAGCACCTCGTTTTTCTAGCCACACTGAACATTTGTGATATAACGAAACAGTCTGTCTGTGGATGACTATATATATATATATATATATATATAAGGCGCTCTGGAAGTAATGCCTCTCTAACGGTATAAATATTTTTTTGGGAATGAATGCTCGGTTTTTTTTATTTGTAGTTACCAGTTGTGGAGAGATTTAAAACAATGAAACCCTAAAGTAATCATTTTTTGTAAAAGAACTTAATGTTGTTTAGTGTTACTCGGAGTGTACATTAGTATGAGTTGGTATGCTTGATGCTAGGCGAGATATTTAGTCGAGTCCCAACTCACCAAGGGCCAGTATTAACATTAGTATATCTGGGATATACTAATACTGAACACAACGGAATGAAAGACAAGATAAACACTTTTGCACATAGAAAAATATTTAACCGATTTTGTCTGGGAGCAATTAGTGTTGCTTACTGTTGTTGGTTAAGTAAGTCTGGAATTATAAAAGAAAGCGAGTGTCTTATGTATAACGTGCTGTGTGTATGTGCTAATCTGTGACTGGCATGAAGTCAGGCTCCTGACAATATGTTGTCCACAGACGAACGAAATGAATCGATTTTGCGCCATTTCCTTTATACCCGGATTGGTAGCCATAGCAACGGAGTGTGTAATTTTCAACCGGTCACGTAAAAGTTAGACAAGGGCAGATAATCCAATAGTGAATAATGGTAGTAAACAAGGTCAAGTACTTCGACGGAAAGCACGCTTCCAGGGATGGGTTAATTATTAAGCAAAATAAGCGAGTCTTTAGGGCACCAAAAGAGAAAGGAGCACCACAGTTTCTTTTTTCTGTAATGAAATTATGCTTTGTAGTGACCAGATCATATTTGCAGTAAAACGGAAGAGGCTAATGTAAAACTGCCACAAAAAATTATATAAAAAAATTATCCAATTTTTTTTTTTTGTTAACTATTTCTTGTAGGATTCTGAAACTATGAATACTGCTCTTTATTATTATTATTATTATTATTATTATTATTATTATTATTATTATTATTATTATAGGGACATATAGCCCAATTTTATAATGGCTTCATCTTATACCCATTCAAGAACATTTGTGGACACATTCCTGGATATCAGAAAATTTGTTCCCTCAGCACTCAGTCTACACTCTTTTTCTTACTGACTGAATCATATTATATTTACAACATAAAGGAACAGATATTTTAACTATATGATCCGATTGTGTTAACCAATTAAAAGCAGTAACTTTACATCTAGTTATTATCCGAGGAAGCATAAGGAAGCACGTTGTCTTGTTTGGTTTTGTTTTATGGCATATCAGACATTGTTGGTTATTTAATACCAAATCCTGTTTTTTTATATATCATGTATATGATTTGTAAACAGTTTGTAGATACACACAGTTAAATGAAAAACAGTTCTATTTCAAATAATTCAATTTAGCATGTCATTTGTTTTCACTCAGTTTCAATATGAAACAGTTCTATTTAACCCATAAATAGGACCTTATCAGATGCTACCACTCCGGGTCAGAGTGGACCATGGAGCAATGGCAATGAATGAGTACTCCGCATTCTCTAAAGCTTCGGCATTACTAGAGCGTCACCATCAGATTGTTAAGTGACATATGCAGGATATTCATTAGAGGGGTCTAACCCCCCTGGAGAGATGCAGTCGGTGTATTCTTGTGGTGATAAAGGAAGGAGCTATATAATCTCCCTTACTTTCTGGGAACGAATTGTTCCCCTTTTGACTTCTTCCGTTAATTGCAAGCTCTAACATATCATTTATTACAATTTATTCAACTAAGAACCAGAATGGAAAAGTACCTCAAGCCGGAACGATTGGAATTAGACCGAAGCAGCAGACACGTAGAGACCTTGGAAAATGACTTTTGATATCTTCCTCGAGGCCGTCTGTGAAACTCCACAACCTACCTCCATGACAGACAGATTGAAATTGAAACTGTTAAGCAACCTCCTTTCTCCGGCTATTTTCAAACATATAGCTGACATTTACGACTACAGTACGGCTATGAATGCTCTTGAAGAAATCTTCGTGAAATCTTCGTGAATAGCGTCTTCTATTGACATTTGTTGACGACTCGTCGGCAACAAACGGATGAAAGCGTAGACCAGTATCTACAATCCTTAAAAAGACTCGCTAAAGACTGTGGTTTTCAGGCTGTTACGGCAACACAAGCGAGAGACGAATATATCAGAGACGCGTTTATCAATAGAATTACATCCTACCATATCAGGCAGAGGCTTCTAGAAAATAAAACTCTAGACCTGAATACATCCTATGACCAGGCTCTCACGCTAGAAATGGCCCCAAGGCAACTAGCGTCGTATTCTCAACCGGACTCCCTAACTGCTTCGGTATCTACTGTTCAGATCGAAGAAACTGACGACTGTATATCCGTGTGCGATGAGCAACCTACTGTAGCTGCTATTCTTTTGTGGAAACCAGAGACACGACAGACGCAGATGCCCAGCCAGAAACTCAATTTGCAAAAATTATGAAAAGAAAGGGCATTTCGCTCATGTCTGTAAATCTCATACGGCGGCTGCTACCAACTACTGTAAGTCCTTGCTTGCTTCGTCAACTCTTAACTTCTCAGTTAGTCTCTCTCGTTCGTCCATGTGTGGAGAAATTAAAGGAGAACCTGTAAAGATACTGGTTGATACAGGAAGCTCAGAAAATTTTATCCACTCCGATAAAGTTAAAAGGCTCGGGTTGGCAGTCACACCAAGTTCTGAAAGAATTTTAATGGCTAGCAGTTCCCATTCTTCTACTACCCTTGGACATTGCATAGTATCTCTGCACCTGAGTGGAAGAGAATAAAAGAATATCGAGTTATCGGTGATGGCTAACCTTTGCTGTGACGTCATTCTTGGACATAGTTTTCTATGCGGACACTCTTCTGTGAAACTACCTTTCGGAGGGCCGCTTCCACCTCTTACTGTTTGTAGACTTACCGCCATTAAAGATATCCCCAACCCATCTCTATTTACGAACCTAACCCCGGACTGTCGCCCAATAGCAGTTAAATCCCGGAGACATAGCATACTGGGCACTAAATTCATTCAGTCTGAGATCTCTCGGATGCTTAAGGAAGGCCGAAAAATCACAAAAAGAGACTTGTTGTGGATCACTCCCAGACCATAAATCGGTTCACTCTTCTGGATGCTTATCCTCTTCCACGGATAGAGGACATGGTAAATGAAATTGCCAGTTACCGAGTATTTAGCACCCTTGAATTAACCAGTGCCTATCACCAGGTCGCTATTAAGTCAGAAGAGCGAAAATACACTGCATTTGAAGCTGCTGGATCTCTATACTAATTTTGCCGAATCCCATCCAGAGTGACTAATGGAGTAGCGAACTTTCAACGGGTTATGGACGATATCACCAAGCGAGAAGACCCCAAGACCTCAACGGAACCTACATCTATATCGACAATGTTACCATCTGTGGGCAAAATCAGGCTGAACATGACTTAAATCTGAAAGAGTTCATGAACAGGGTGGTAATGTACGGTTTGACACTGAACAAAAACAAGTGTCTTTACTCGCTTACCTCCATAGACTTGCTCAGGTATACGAAAAGCAAGGGTTCGGTAAAACTCAGCCCTGATAGACTCAAAGGATTGATGGACTTATCGGTACCCCAAAATCTTCCTTCTCTTCGACGAGCTATGGGGATGTTCTCTCACTACCCTCGGTGGATCCCAAACATTTCCGAAAAACTACATCCCCTAACCAAAGTTACCCGTTATCCTCTCACTAAGGAACAAACAGAGGCCTTCAAGTGCCTGAAGCAGGAGATTGCAAAATCGTCCCTGGTAGCTATAGACTATTCTCATCCTTTTGAGATCGAAACTGATGCTTCAGAACATGCTATCGCTGCCTCCCTAACTCCAAAACGGTCGACCTGTAGCTTTCTTTTAAAGAACCCTAACTTCTGGTTAGCAGAAGCACTCGTCGGTTGAAAAGGAGGCGTACGCTATTGTAGAAGCGATTCGAAAATGGCGACACCTATTACTTGGAAAGCATTTTAAACTGATCATCGATCAAAAATCTGCCTCGTTCATGTTCAATCCTAAAAGTAAGAGCAAGATAGAAAATGAGAAGATCACAAGAAAATTGGAACTTGCTTGTTACAGTTATGATATAGCATGTCATTCAGGAAAACAGAATGCAGCCGCTGACGCCCTATCCCGGATTAGCTCTTCTACTACTACTGCGGACAAGTTACACAGCTTGCACGAAGATTTATGTCATCCAGCAGTAACCCGAATGCTATATTTTGTCAGAAGCAAAAATATGCCCTACTCCGTAGAAAATGTAGGAGCAGTTGTCTGGGCGTGCCAGGTCTGTTCTGAGATGAAGCCTAGATTCATTAGAAGACCACATCAGACACTCATAAAAGCGAGTCAACCCTTTGAGAGATGGAGTGTAGACTTCAAGTTCCCGCAATCGCTACTTACTAACTGTGGTTGACGAATATTCCCGTTTTCCTTTCGCTTTTCCTTGTGCCGACGAGGCTGCTGCAACCGTCATTAAACACCTATCTAATCTATTTTCTGTTTTTGGAAATCCTTCTTTTGGGCACTCAGATCGAGGAACAGCCTTCATGTCAGAGGAACTAAAAGGATTCCTTAATTTTCGAGGCATCGCTACCAATCGAACAACTGCTTTTAATCCTCAAGGCAATGGACAAGTAGAGAGAGATACAATGGCATCATCTGGCAAACGGCGAGTCTGGCACTGCGATCAATAAATCTCTCTATTGTTAATTGGGAAAAGGTGCTGGATGTGGCTCTCTACTGCATCCGCTCATTACTTTCCACTTCCACTAACTGTACTCCACATGAACGCCTATTCAATTTTCAAAGAAAATCAGCTACTGGAGATTCCATACCTACATGGTTAACAAGATCCAAATCAGCTCTTCTGAAGCGCCATTTACGTGGAAGTAAATATGAGCCCCTGGTGGAGACTGTTAATATACTCGAAGTCAACCCAAACTATGCTCATGTACACTTCAATAATGACCGAGAAACAACTGTGTCCTTGCGTCACATAGCTCCTCTTGGTGATGGAATGAACAGTTTAGATACGGAACCAGACCCTATGCCAAGGGACCCCCCAAGAACTGGATGTCCCTAACTCGTCTAATGCTCCTCCCGTTCTACTACTAAAAACTCTGCTGCTGAGAATTCAGTTCCTGCTATTTCTCTTCCTCTACTCTTGGATGATTCTCAGAGGACCTTGTCAGAAGACGCTGACTCACTAAATCTTCGACGTTCCAGGAGAACCCGTCGAAGACCTCCTTATTTAACTGAGAACTATCAGCTTTAAACTTTCGTTTTTATTTCTTTTCTGTTTTCAGTTGGATCAAAGGCATCTACGGGACTCGTTTAATTGGAGATACCCTTTTGAGAGTCGCTGAACTCTTCCTCCCTCGACAAATTGACGAACCCGAATTTTCCTGGGCGGCGGAGAATGTGGTGATAAAGGAAGGGACTATATAACCTCCCTTGCTTTCTGGGAACGAATTGTTCCCCTTTTGTTTAGTTTACTTGTGGGTGGCCATTTTAGCTGTGACTACCTCCAAAACCAGTTCTTAGTTGAATAAAGCTTTTCTTCAAGCTCATCTGACTGACTTCTTCAATTAATTGCATGCTCTAACATATCATTTATTACAATTCTCCAGCCCTAAACAAATTGGCTGATACGGTTAGGCTGTACTTATGGCATTAAGTGGCTTTAATCCGTTTGGTTAATTTGCTTAGGTTTAATGGTATATCAACCCTTGTTAGTTATTTAATGCCAAATCGTATTTATAAATATATCAAATATGATTAAATATGATTTGTAAACGAATAGTTTGTGGCTAATATTTTAAACAAGCCAGGGCTTATTTGTTTGCACACGGTTAAATGGTTTCACGTATTGTTCTGTAGCACAAACAATTCATCATCAGTTATTTGTTTTCATACAGTGAAATGGTTAAACGGATATTTGTAAGTGAATAGTTTGTAGGTAATTTTATTTTGAATGAGTTAGAGCTAATTTTTTGCACACAATTAAATGGGTTCAAGAATTGGTAATAATTCTATTTAGTATTAATCATTCGTTTGCATACAGTGAAGTATTTTCGAGTATTGTTAGCACTTATATTTTTATTTGCTCACAGTTAAATTGTTCCAAGTATTGATATATAATACAAATCATTCAATTTTTGCAAACAGTTAAATGGTTTCAAGTATTGATATTTAATACAAATAATTCTATTTAGTATTAACCATTTGTTTTCACACAGTTAAATAGTTTCAAGTATTGCTATATAACACTAACAATTCAATTAAACATTAGTCATTTGTTTGCACACAGTTAAATGGTTTTGTAGCAGAAAGAAAATTGAATTTCTGTTTGGCACGTAATTTAATTTGACCGTTAGAGTCGCCGAACATTTTCACCCAATCAGGATGACTTGTCCTATTCAGCCCGAACCATATATCCTAGCAGCACCAAAAATAGAAGAAAGCCTGCCAATCTCTCTCTCGCTCAGAAATCCCCAACGGGAGCGGACGTTTATTCGTCTGCTCCCGAATAGTAGTAGCCTCATCAACCACTATGAGGAGAGCCATCTAGTTTATGGATCCCTTCAGTCTATTCTTCTAGACCAAGGGATTCTAGTTAAAAACAAATTAGATGATACACTCTAACAACTTCCTACCTTCTTTCTTTACTATGAGGCTCGCAGCATACCAGTGTAAATCCCTTTACTTCATGCTGCCATTAAAACCTTGATACAAAAACCTTACGACGTCTTCGTTCTTCTCCACCACCTTTATTTTCCATCAACATTTTGGGAGAGGATAACAACGAACGAAATACCAACGCTACCAACGAAATACCAATGCAACCAACGAAATACCAACGCAACCAACGTAAAACCAACTTAAACCTTAAACCAAAAACCCAACAACAATAATAATAATAATGTTATCCCCATCGCTATAAATGGCGACCTTCCGACTTCTGAGAACACGCAACCACGTATAAAAAACAAGTTAAATATACCACGACAAAAATGGAAATTAAATATCAAAACACAATATAACCTCCTACAGTTTCAAATATTGATATTTAATACTAATAATTCTATTTAGTATTAACCATTTGTTTTCACACAGTTAAATAGTTTCAAGTATTGCTATATAACACTAACAATTCAATTAAGCATTAGTCATTTGTTTGCACACAGTTAAATGGTTAAACATTTCTGTTTGAACCATAGATGAGACCCTATAACGTACTACCACTCTGGGTCAGAGTGGAACTTGGAGTAATGGCAATGAAAGAGTACTCCACTTTCCCAAATTTACAGTACTGGAATCTCATTATCAGATGCATTTGAGGAGGTTTTACTCCTCTGCTGAGATGCACTTGACATATTGAACAGCCCCAACTGACTGGAATACTTTAATCCGGTCTGTCATACTTCATTAGAATACGATAAAATCGTTGCATAGAGAAAGTTTTCAGCTACAAAACACTATCTTTCGATAGTATAGCCTCTATTGGCAAATGCATTTTCACCAGTGACGGCTTTTGAGTCTTGTTCAAGAGTAATTAGAGTTCTTTCTTGTTGGTTAAGTGTGTCCGAAATTACATGTAAACTTTCGCTTTGTGTATAACTAACCGTGTGGATGTGCTTTATGTGTGACAAACCATTAATTTGTCTTTATATAAAATTCTCTATATGGTATTCATAAAAATCTGCACCAGTGAAGGCAACCCACTTTTTTACAGCACTAATAACACAGAGTTGTTGTTGCTTGGTCTTGTGGGTTATTAAATGCCAAATTGTATATATATATATATAATTTGGAAGCCAATAGTTTGTAAGAAAGTTTATTTTTGAACGAGTTAGAGCTCATTTGTTCAATGGTTCCAAGTATTATAAACATTATTAATTCTATTTAGAATTAATCATGTGTTTGCATACTGTTTAAATGATTTCAGGTATTGCTATTTCAGTACAACTGACCCTCAGCCATCGCCTTCTAGCACGCTTAAGATAAAATTGGGTGAGGTACTTGTTTGCCACAAGACCAATAGGAAGAATACGATTGGGACAATTATATAAGTGTTAGGGCTTGACATGACCAACCGACTGATCGAAATGGGTCTCTCTGACCGCCCGTCTAGCCTTGTAAGGGCAAAATTCGAGTGTTGCAAGTAACTTGATCACTTCTGTCGCTGGGTCAAGGACAGCTCAGCCACCAGGATCCCGTCCTCAAGCATTACGAGCCACCACACAGAGCCAACATGTGGCCTCGTTGAGAGATGGGTTACCCCTCCTCAAAGCAGCAGTCAGCGTATTCTACAGCTCTAAGCGATAGAGTGGGTTGTTGTTGTAATGAAAACGTAGTATGGTCTGCATCACCTATCATCTTACCGTGCTCTCATCCACAGTTTGGTCTCCGTAAACATTATTAAGCGTCGATGAATGCCAAAGGGTGTAATATTTTCTTCACTAAGGAATTCAGTCACACGCCTCAAACTTTCATGTCAGACGCCACTTTTTTCAGACCGCCGTTCAGCTGCTATTAGTAACAGGACAAAAATCTGTCATCTCTCTATAACGTTATAAGACAACAAGAGAGAATTGGAGGCATTACTTTTGGAGCAACCTTTTTACAAACGCTACATACATCGCAGAGGAAAATCCATAGCCATTGGTGATAATCATGTCGAGCGTATATGTATGTACATGAATGTGTGTGATAGTAGCATCAAAAGGATAGCAAAGCGAATTCTGGATATTTTAATAGACAATGAAATACAAAGAGAAGGATTTATCGGTGGGGATGAAAAGGTAAGTTTTTAATGGCAATAATAAACTCATGTATTTCAAGCTAGTACGCTTAGAGATCAGGAGACAAGGATATAACTTTTTCAAGGTACTTTAGCTCTGAGAGGTCCAAGCTGGGGGAGCGGTTAGAGGTCAATAGACAAATGTATAATTTTTTTTTCTTTGTACATTAGCTCTGAGAGGTCCACACTGGGAGAGCGGTTTTCTTTTCTGAGAGTCAGAATCCCATTTATTCAAAGGAGAAGTCAGGGGTTAATTGGAGCGGAGAGAGTTCAAGCAGAGAGAGAGAGAGAGTTCGAACTTGGGATAATAAGCTGCGGTGGATCACCTGGAACGATAGCAGTTTGCAAAAAAAGTTAGCAGCCGTTTATTTAGACACAGAGAAGAGACAGAAAACTGCCACACACAACCCAAATCAGGATAAACCAAAAAAGTGAATAAAAACAATTCTGAATTTTGTTGTCTTTTTTCTTTTCTTTTTTTCTTTTTTTCTTTTTCTCTTTGTCGAGCCGACCCGTAGCTTTGTGGTGACTTAATAAAATAATCCCTGTGTGATCCAGTTTGGAACGTACCCAAAAACACTTTGTGATAAAACCGCTTGAAAACGCGCTCATTCATGTTTTGATCAGCTTCACACACGCCTTTTTCACGTCGCTGCTCTGCCGGAGCCGGTCTTTGGAGTCACAGTAGTGGATCTATTCCTCGATTCATTACTTGCATAAATACAGACAGCAGCAATTAAATCGCCCGTCAAGATTTAGCATTCAACAGCCTAGGACAACAGTCTCTGACACTTTTCGACTCACATACGAGGACATTTTCTTCACAGCAAGACCAGCAGATAACCACGAGATTTCCAATACCCAAGCATACCTTCTTCAGCAGCTAGCATTTGAAAACAGCCGAATCAACCTCAGCGAGTGACGACAACAAAGGAATGTTTAAACTGCTACAACGCTCTCTCTCTCTCTCTCTCTCTCGTCTCGGGTAAACGTTCTCTTTAGCATTACGAAGTCAACAACCTACATATCCATCACTCAAGCTGCATACTTTACTGACACACTATGACTCTCCCACTCTCTGAATTTACTAATGTACTTGGGTCAGTTCAAAATAAATATTGTCAATGTTACATGCTCTCCTGTCTTCTTCTCATTGATGTCAAATGCTTGGCGATATTGACACAAGCCCATACACATCCAACACTTCCACAGTTTATACAGTTTCGACCAGAACCAGCGACCTACTCATCTTTTCTTAAAAAGCAAGTATAACAAGGTTTGAAGTAGTTTAGCAAATGAGACTGTGCGTTATATATATGCCAAATCCTGTTATATACGTGGTGCATTCAATAAGTTTCCAGACTTTTTTTACAGGCATTTAAAATTGTCGTAGACTCTTGAAAATTCAGTATGTTATCGCTATACATCTTATGAGATGACTGACCAATTTTTATGATTTCAGCTTCAAATGAACAGCTACATCAGCAATTGGAATACAACCTACAGCTGGTGAATTTCAAAAATGCAATCTGAACTTGTGGACACTTTAGAAGAACGATATGCAATAAAATTCTGTTTTAAACTTGGAAAAAATGCCACAGAAACCTATGGAATGCCTCAGACTGCTTTTCGACCATCTTGCATGAATCGAGCATCAGTTTTTGAGTAGCATAAGAGGTTCAAGGAAGGCGGGGAGTCTGTGAAGGATGATGAGAGGTGTGGGAGGAGTAAGAAAGTCAATACACCAGAGTTGATTGGCCAAACGGTTAGGGTTACTATGTTGAGGTTTTAAGGGAGACTCCGTTGGAAGAGGCCAGCCATCTTCAAATCGGGTCAGTGGCATTTCCACCAGGACAATGCACCAGTAAACAACTCCATCCTTATCACAGACAATTTGACCAAGATGGGCATCAAGACAGTTCCTCACCCTCCCTATAGTCCAGACCTTGCTCCCTGTGAAGTTTGGTTATTCCCTAAGCTCACAGGCTGTCGTTATGAGACATTGGAAGAGATTAAAGAGGCTGCGACAAAGGTCATTGACACGCTCACACAAGAGGTTTTCCATGGGACCTTCCAGGAGTTGTTGGAACGGTACAACAAGTGCACTGCAGCCGGAGGAGATTACTTTGAAGGGGGGTAGAGTTTCATGTGTGTACTATCAAAAGTACCCATACGAAAAAAGTCTGGAAACTTATTTGATGATCCTCGTATATATATGGAGAAAAATAGAAAAACAAAGTAATCCAAAAGTGATGAATTTATTAGAAGGAAAGTCGACGTTAAAACGTTTCGTCTTTAATGTTTAAACATCCATCGTTGCTCTATCAACACTTGTTTCATCATTTTAAAGCCCTGGTGATGGTTCATGAAACCCGAAACGTTTGTAGCAGATAGAAAATTGAAATTTTTGTTTGGCGCGTAATTTAATTTGACCGTTAGAGTCGCCGAACATTTTCACCCAATCAGGATGACTTGTCCTATTCATCCCGAACCATATTTCCTAGCAACACCAAAAATTGAAAAAAGCCCGCCAATCTCTCTCTCGCTCAGAAATCCCCAAAGGGAACGGACGTCTATTCGTCTGCTCCCGAATAGTAGTAGCCTCATCAACCACTATGAGTAGAGCCATCTAGTTTATGGATCCCTTCGGTCTATTCTTCTAGACCAAGGGATTCTAGTTAAAACAAATTAGATGATACACTCTAACAACTTCCTACATTCTTTCTTTACAACGAGACCTCGCAGTATACCAGTGTAAACCCCTATACTTCATGCTGCCATTAAAACCCTCCTTCAAAAACCTAACGACGTCTTCGTTCTTCTGCACTACCTTTATTTTCCATCAACATTTAGCGAGGGGATAACTACCAACGAAATACCAACGTAATACCAACGCCACCAAAATAACACCAACAAAACCTACACGTTTTAACATCGACTTTCCTTCAAATAAATTCATCACTTTTAGATTATTTTGGTTTTTCAATTTATCTCCATCCTGTCGGATTCCTTACCATTATTCACTTCCATATATATGTGTATGTGTGTGCTTTTTTAGCGAGTAGTTTGTAGGTAACACAATTTTTAAACGAGTCTGAGTTCATTTATTTGTACACAGATAGTTTCAAGTATAGCAAATTATTAAACAGTTCTATTTAACCCATAGATGGGAATTTACTGGTACTACCACTCCAGGTCAGAGCGGTCGCGGTAGTAACGGCAATAAAAACGTACTCCACATTCCCCAAAGCTCTAGAACTGGAACCTCACTATCAGATGCACTTTAGTGTCCTATCCACAGCATGTATCATAGGTGGATGGGTCTTACCCCTCTGCAGAGGTGCAATCAGTGTATTGTACAGCTCCAGCTGACAAAACGGGGACGATACTATTATTACATCTATATGTGCTGTAGTATGCGTGGAAATAAACGGAAGGCATTACTTTTGGAACGTCCCTCGTAATAATAGCATAACAATTTAAGCTCTTAATTTATTGGCTTCGTCGACTGGGGCTGCAGAATACTTACACCAAACAATCTGATGGTGAGGCTCCAAAAATGCTGGAGCTTTGGGGAATGCAGAGAACCTCTTCATTGCCATCGCTCCCAGGTCCACTCTGGCCCGGAGTGGTAGTACCTGATAGAGTCCTATCTATGAGTAAAGAAGAACTAAACTTTGCAATTACGCTAAACTGAATTGTTTGAAATTGAACTGTTTGATCATTTATCTGTATGTAAACAAATATAAGTAAGTAAAGTTGGCGACCATAGTCGAGGGTGACCAGAAGGCTCCCTTTTCAATAGCTACTACACCGAGATGTAGAGGAGGGCCCTACTCTTTTCCCAGGATTGCTCCACTTTACCTTCGATACGTACCTTATATTGCTGAGTGTTAAGCAAGGATGTATCAAGTACTATTTTCAAAGTCTTTGGGATGACGCGACCTGGGATTGAACCCAGGTCTTCCGGACCATTAGCGAACACTCTACCCACTAGGCCAATGAGCCGGACACATACAGTACTTGGAAGCATTTAACTTTATTGATATGCTAAACTGAATTGATTGAAATAGAACTGTTTTTACATTTAACTGTGTGCAAATAAAAGACTGTACTTATGCTAAACCGAATTATTTGAAATTAAATGAAACCATTTAACTGTGTACAATAAAAATACGAGCTCAGGCGTGTTTAAAAATGTTCACTTTAAAATGTGTATAGAAATCTTTTATTGAATATATGTATGAAAAGGATTTGGCATTAAATGACCTACAATGGTCGATATACCATGAAACCAAACCAAACCAAACCAATAAATAAATAAATGAAATAATTGAATAATCTCTTTTAATTATAATATATGTTATATTGTTTGGGATGCCATTTACTATGCTTAACCTAATTTAGCACAATGGTAAGGATCATACTTGCTATTGTTATATGACCGAAAGAGATCTCTTCTGATATATCGTACACACAAAATAATGATTGCAATTAGCGCCCACGCGAGCATTCACCGGATGTTATTGGTGTTGAGACTTTCTTCGAAATGGAAAAAAGGGGGTTCTGCACATAGGATCAGCGCATAGCAAATTGTCGATGGAATTTGTCAAAAAATAAAAATAATTAAAAGTAATTTTTCGGCCAATCCGTAACCTTCGCGGTAAAAAAATAAAAACTCAATCAGAAGAGAAAAACGAAGAAAACAAATATATCGACTGTGGGGTCAGATCAGAAGAAGGCAGACGACACTCCGCAGACCAGAACTCAAACTGAGAGAGACAGAGACAGAGACAGAGGCGAAACTCGAAACTACGCATCACCCACATTGACTTTTCTCTTCTCCGCTTTGAAGGAAGCGACTAACCCGAAAATCGACGAATCCCCATCTCCTCTCCGCACCCGTAACCACTGATTGACCGCGTACGCGTAAGTCCAGCAATCCTACCTCTATTAAGCATAAGACAATTTTTCTACTTTTTATTTCCATCTCAACATGTTTTTACAAACTCAACTATTTGAACTTTTTACTCATTTGTTTCCAATACAGTACTTACCTTCGTGTTCTTTGTTTTTGCAACTGTGTTTTTGTTCTTCCCTTGCAACTATACGCTGATATAACATTATCAATAGTCCTCCTGCAAAACTCGCTAGCCATTATACCGTGTTCTGAACATAACCCTATATTGCATCTTGTAGTGATACTCCAGTTTTGAAGGTTGAAAAAGTGAAATCACCCATTTATTGCCATTACCCCCAGGACTACTCTTACCTGGAGTGGTTGTATCTGTTTGGGTCTATGAGGAATAAGAAGGTTTGTTATTTATTTGTGGCTGTTGGTTGTTTATGTCTATTGGGATGATTACAAGTTTCGTATCTGACACCTTTGTTCTTACCACATTAACTTGTTTTTTTTTTCTTTGTGGAAGGCTGCAAGAGAATTAGGGAAGGAAGGAAGGAAGGAGGAAAGGAAGGAAGGAAGGAAAGGGGCATGGATACCTTTTAACTCAAAACTTTATTTTGGGGTTCACGACTATTCTCTAGCGGAGAACGCTTTCTCGAACCAACAGAAGCAATCGCGTCTCATTGACAAGGCGTTGAAATATATTACCCGGTGTTAAAAGTTTCAAGTTCTCTGTTTGTCCATTAGGTATTTTTTGTGAGGTAGTTTTATCAAAAGCAACTACTCACAAGACACACAATCTGCCGCTAAGTCCAACGCTTAGCGTGCGCACGTGTGTTACTCTGCCTGTAGCCGAGAGAAAAAGGTCCTTTCAGTCTCAGTGGTAACGGCGGAAGTGAGAGAATTTCTCTTTTTGGTGCCAAGAAGTCTATTTTCAGGCATGGGTGTATTTCGCTTTCTATCGGACGGCTTCTGGGAAAACGTTATTTTTTAATTTATTCTATTTCTTATTTCTTTTTTTTTTTCTAATCAGGTTTCAGCAATACGTAAAGTACGTTTGTCTGGCGATGTTTAGAAAGATTTTGAATCTATTACTGTTGTAACTAAGTATGATGCGTTTACCTGTTTAAAATAATTGTTAACTACATTTAATTGCTTGAAAGATATTAGGTTTTGATAAGAATTTTAAAAAAGACTAAAGACTTATTCCGTAACCTAGTTTGGACGTTGGAGTGCTACTCATGCAGCGTGTTTTGCACAGGAATAACTTGATGGAACTTGATGGAACCCATCTCTCTCCAGGTCTATGACTGGTTTGAATTCAGAGTTTTTCTAGATCGGTTGCCATACCAAAGTTAAAGAGCCAAGTATTCCCTACTATTTTACCCATTGCTGGATTCATAACTTTTTAAAGGGTATTAGCACAATGTGAAATGCAAACAGCCACGTTCAGGACTTGAACTCGAGTAGTCGAGTCGTTCCTACAATGATAATCATTACACTACGAATGTTTCCATAATGGGAATACTTGAAACCATATTATTGTGTGCAAATTACTCGTTTTAAGAATAATCACTTGAAGATATAATTATTTACAAATGATTATTATTATTATTTTCTCTTTGGAGAGTTTTTCACACCAGCGTGAGCTGATGAGTTTTCACTGGAGTTTGAGGGAAAGCAAGTCTCCTCAAGTCTCCAGGACTCTTCTCAGTATTCTGGCTGATATCAACAATGCTGTAGTTTGGATGGTCTCCACTCGTCCTTTTATTTCCAAGTCCTCCAGTCCCTGTAACAGACCTTTCGTGACTGTACCAAGCGCACCAATTATTATATTCTTACTGATGCAATGAACAACAGACGCAGGAAGACTTCTTTAACAAAATATATATACCTCTCCCTTCATTTGTAAGGGTACAAACGGGTTATTCAGGGTTTGCGTGTGAGAGGGAGTTGGAGATCGAACCTAAACTGTAATATTTGATCCCACTGTTATGGCCGTCAGCGTTGTGTCTTTCTCGTTCTCTAGATGCTCAATTGGAGGCCTTGGGGTCCACTCTGCTGGGTGCTGGCTTTCTTTACTGCATCTTATCAGCATCTTCTCTGGACCCCAACTCATCAGGGCTTCTCGAGGGCCCCCTCGGCCGAATGTAGCTTTCCCTACCACATCTCGTCTAGCTCCGTCTCCAACTCTACTGCAACTCTGTTCGAACTTCAACTCAACTCGCTCGTCGAACTCAACTGAGTTATATAATCGTTCGACGCCCACTCGATCTTTGAAATCAAATGTTTAATCGTCATCAAGCGGAAATAACTGTCATGCAGTTCAGAGGTCACTCTCTTCCGGTGCATCACTCTGTAGTGGCACAGCGGGACCTTCACCTTGTCCCATATTATCAGCCTTAATCCGCCCACGCGATCTCTTTCGATTACTGGCCATTGGAATGTGTCACTTCCTTCCGGTGCATCACCTTGGAATAGCATTTTTGGGCCGGGTCGAAGGTCAAAATATTACACAATTACAATTGGCAACAACGTCACTTTTATTATTATTATTTCTTGCGAGTTATTCACATAATTGTTAGTTGGCGGTCTTTCTCTGGGGTCTGAGTGACAGTAAATCTCCTCAGGTCTCCTGGACTCTTCTAAATATTCTGGCCGATCTTAACAATACTGTAGTTTGGACGGTTTTGATTCGTCCTCCCATTTCAAACTCCACCGCTCATCTTGCCAAGCCTTTAGGAATCGTTCCCTACACATGAATAACAATTGTTATCGCCGTTACTATCATGTTTAACAGCTTTTTTTTTCTGGTGTGTTCCAAGTACTTGTCTCGCTTTTTGTTTTTTAGTGTTTCGGGAAATGGTTAATTTCTCTCACACTATATATTATTAGGTAACACAAATGAATAACGAAACTTCTTTTTTAACAACACAACAAAGAAAGGTTTATTATAGTAGCAGGCGTAGAGGAGTGAGAGTGAGAAAGTGTTCCTTTTGTGTCGCTGGTCAGTATGTTGGTCCTTGGTTTGTAGGAAGCGTGTTTGAAGCTAGCAGCGAGCGAAGGGTTCCAAGTGGAATCAGTGGCTGTCATGTGAGAGAGATGTGTTTCTGCTGCTGGCTCAGGGCTCTCTGCTTTTGTCCGTTCTACCAAAAGGGACTAGAAAAATAGTTCCTGAGAGGAAGAAGGAATTAATGCGCTCGGCCAGTTGATTGGTTAGTGAGTGACCGAATCTCTCGGCGGGGGCATTGATTCGCGAAAGGAAATAGATCTGTGGCTGCTACAGTTTTCTTTGATTTTCACTCTGTGGTCCTGCACCAAACGGCAGGGTTTCTGCCTTTTGTTAATTATCTCTTGTTCTGGCATCCTAGCTGGAATCAGGAGATCCGTTTGTATCTCAAAATCCCAGAAGATTTTCTGCATCTCATTCCGTGGGACTGATTCTTGTTTGTACATTTATCATTCGGCAGTTGGGTCAAATTTCAATTTTTTGCACAATTCATTTTTTTCACGATTCCCAGTGGATCACTTTCCCTGCCAATTCGTATCTCTTTTATGCTAGTTTACTTCATTCACTTATTATTTGATTTATCGTTTCGTCTTTGTCACAAAGGAAAATTTTAACGACACTCCCATGTGGGTAGTAAGAAAGAATAAGCAACGCGGCAAGACGTTTAAATACGTTGATATAAGAAGAGCGAGAGAGTTGCTAAAGCATGTTCCTTTAACGGACGATAGTCTTTAAGAGAACAAAGTTAAAATTATAGTACACTTATCTGTGGTTGGTGAATGTCCTGTTGTCTTTCTGTATATTTTCTGGTTGTGTTTAAGACTGTTTTAAGAGGGCTGGGGACGTTTGGTTTCGTTAGTCTTCTGGGTTCTTTTTGTAAAGTTGGGTGGTCTCCTAACACCCTTTGTTACCCGGCTGTTTGGTTTGATTTTTTGTTTTTTTCACGTCTCGCCTCGTGGAGACCCTATTCGCTTCTCCTCGTCTGGCCGTGCCAAAGTCACTTCTGTCTCTCGCCGTGCCCAAGTCACGTGCTCAAGTCCCTTCCGTCCAGCCTTCTCGCCTCTCAACATCCGGGTAGACAGTCGTCTAGAGGATAATTAGTAATTTTCTTATATCACCACATAATCTACAATAGCTATTCAGTTGCACATTATCGAGTTTGGTCTAAATATAATTTGTCCTCTTGATTATTAAATAGTAATAGTTATTTGGAAGCATATAACTGCTTGCAAAAATATTGGTTTTGGCATTAAATAACCCCAGAAGAGTTAACATGCTGTAATGCCAAACAAACAACCATTTAGTCCCAAATTATTTTATAGACCGAGGATAATATTTTTACAAACACTTTTGATAACTTAACAGTTGTACATATATATATATATATAACTAGCGACACACACACACACACACAAACACACACACACACAGAGGGTGTGGAAGCAAAATATGAAATGATTTTTAAAACGTTTTTTTTTTGTCTGATTAGTCCAATTTTTGAAAAAAAGAAACCCTCGATAATTCAAATTTTTCATGGTTAGGTCTATCATTCAAGCACTTTCTAAATCAAAATTCGGCTCAATATGAGTGAGCAAGAAAAGAAACGACAAAGAATCTACGATTTACTTAACGCCGAAACCAAGCCAAAGTTCCTTTGTCTATTGTATGCAAACCAAAGGGAAAAATCACTACGGTGATTAATAAGGACCCCACACTATCAATAAGAAAGCTTGCTAATGAATTGAAAGTCCACGAGAAAACTATGAGGATAGCAATCAAACAAGATTTAAGCCCAGATCTTAAATCCCTTGATTAGGCATAATTGGGCATTCTAGAAAACAAAACAAATGCAACTTCCCATCCAAATATTGGTTCGCTTAAGATTGCTATTGAGGAGGAATGGAATAAAATGTTTGAAGAATTTATTTTGAAGGCATGTAAATTGTTTCGAAGGTGTGTTGACACAATAATTATTTTTGGAAAAAAATGATGGCCACATTGAGTAAACTTACTATTTTGTGTCTCTCTTCTTATTTTGTTGTTTATTTTTCAAAACTAAAATGAATCTTGTTTTATATTAGAGTCGTTTATGATTATTCTAGAACATTCCTAATTTTGCTTCCGCACCCTGTAAATGAGGATTGACCATTCCTCAACAATGACTGCCTTACGCTAACAACCACAAGGATTGTCATAAAAAATCATTGTCATAAAAAGAATATTATTTCTTTCATTTAACAACTAGATGTACGAACTTAGCAAGTGTTTCTCATTGTTAGAATGAAGACACTTGTCTTCTTTCATTTCTGCTTGTTATGGCTCTATTTTTCTTTTTTGTGTTGCCTTATTAATTCCTGTCTGAAAGAATCTACTTGCTAGCAGAAACAGATTCCATTTATAGTAGCTTGAACGCTAAATTTATATTTTGGAGTATGATGTGTTGTCCAAAAATTTACATAATATAATGGTCTGGTTTCTTGAGACATAAAACTTTATGTGTTATACAATGCCAAAGTCATCCTCCAAGGAAAACAGTAGTGATACTATTTCACCCATAAGTCTAGGGATAATGGAGTTTATATCTTTCCTAAGGGTAATAGTCCGGAAGTAAACGTAATAGTATGGCTGGTGTGACGGCAAATTAGAATAAAAAGATCCCCGGATGAGCAACCATCTAAAAGCGTATGGGAACTGGTGCATTTAAATATTGTTATCACCAAACGGGGAGTTTATTTTTTTGCACATGTGAAGACGAGGCGGTCTGGCACTTGATCCCTCGTAGAATCCTTGTTCAGAATCCTTTCTTGGGCATATAGGAACTGGCATATTATGTGGGGTTTAATTCATGGCTACACTGACCGCCGCTGGCAAGGGGTTTCCAATATTTCACACTATTCACACACCCACCAAGGCCACTAGTTCTTCCACCCCTAGATTTATGGAAGATATGGACATCTAGGTTTAGATGTAATAATATTAATTATAGTAGTCGACAACTCCGGTTTCCCGTGTAATATTTTTAAAGGAATTCATATAGGACAATTTAAGCGAGAATAACATAAGGCGAATAGAAGCTGAAAAAGAAACATGAAATAGCAACTTTTGATAGTTGACGATACAAATGAACAACTTCAACACGTGAGAACATTAAAATATATCAATCTTTTTACTATACACGCGGATACATATATTTTACGTGTCGGCTATATTATTAACGGATAGTACATAAACATAAATGTCTTTCTTATTCTCTTTTCTTTCTTCTTTAGTCTTTCTTCAAATTGAGAGAGAGAGAGAGAGAGAGAGAGAGAGTATACAGTTGGATATCGGGAGAAACAGTCTTAAAGTTTACTTATCCTTACGACGACTTTCCTTTGGAGAATATTTTCCTTTTTTACAGGTCGACGGAATTTATGTTATTTTTAGTTCTGGCTTGAAGGTATGGCTTCTTCTTCTCCTTGTCCAAGTTCCTTTCCACTTTCTTTACCCGGAGTCTTGGCATGGGACTCGCATCCTCTCACGACGACCCCATCTTCAAAACTGATTTTTTTTCCCTATTTCCGCTGACGGAAGAAGGGGGCTATTTCCGCTTTTGGGATTCTAGTCAATCATTTGGATTCTATCTTCTTCCTTCCCCTGTCAGGCGATTCGTTAGGGCTACTATATGTCCCTGTACCCCATGCTTTACCCATCCGGTCACAAAGTACAAACATCTGTTGGTTTCCATTCTGACCTGGATTTGTTACATCGGGATTGACCTACATTATCTCTCTTAACGGTCATTCTTTGACGGCTTGCTAATTCAAACACGAGGGATAGTGGAAATTCCTTATTTCTCTTCTCTCAGTGGGAGACCACGTGATACTGGAGTTCAAATTCGTTCACTTCAAGATCGCTGTCGAATACTTTAGCCATTACGCCATGGGGACACCCCCATTATTCACCGGAGTTTGACCGGAGTTTGAACTCGCTTACTCCGATATTCCACCCCATAACGTTAGCCACTACATCACAATTCTATTTAGCATCTAATTAATATGGATAATGATAAAAATATATAAATATCTACGGAAATGGTCCCAGCTCTAAAAGGTCCCATTACTAAAACAAACAAACCAAAAAAAAAGGTCCCATTACAAAAAAAAGGTCCCATTACTAAAAAAATAATACAAAAAAACTCGAGGCTACCACCTGTTACAGTGTAACCCTGATATAAGAGACATTTTCCCTGGTCCCAAATTAGAGCCTATGTTAATGTATATAAAATATACCAAACCCAGATATAAAAGTCTTCTTCTCCTGTCCCTGCAACTCTCTTATATCCGGGTTACACTGTACATGAAACAGAAAGAAAAGAAAATGGGTATTTGGACAGAGACAATTTAAAAGGGTTTGTATTGACTGCTGACAGAGTAATCAATTTTGTTGAGAGTAGTTTTGTTTGTTTGTTTGTTTGTTGTTTAACGGCATATTAACGTTCGTGAGTTATTTAATGCCAAAACCAAACTTGTTGAAGATCAATAGTATCATTTAACTCAGAGCTGAGGTATGGATAAGGGAGTTCATACCTTTCCCAAGGGTATTTATCTAAAAGTGAACGTAATAACGCGAGTTGAATTCGAACTCGCTTACTACAATATCGCAGTCCAACTCGTGAAACACTACTCTAAGGCAACTCCTCGTTTCATGATTTAAACAAACTGATCGAATAAAATACGAACTTTTGGCGTTACTTTTATGAGCAGAACTCTTTGTCTGTCAGTGTGCTAGTTTACAAGAAGACGTTTCCGATAAAATAGAAGAAAGTAGAGTACTGAATAGCTCCCATTGAAATTTACATCCACTTAATTCAAATTTATTCAAAAAATATATACCAGTATAATACTTACACCCACAATTCAATTCGACGAATTTTTAGTCATTTGTTTCATATTTTTAAACTGTTTATAGCGGAAGCTATAATACAGACGAATAAAGTGTAATGGTTATCGTCATAGGAAATGGACACGGTGACACAAGTTCAAATCCTTGACGAGACGGATTACATTTCACATAGCACTAATACCCTTGGGAAAGGTACGAATCCAGTTATTCTCCCTCCAGCTATGGGTAAATAGTAGGGCAGACTGGGTTCTTCAGCATTGCTGAGGCAACTAGTCTAGGAGAAGGAAAACTCTGAATTCAAACCTGTTAAACTCCGCTTAAAAAATTGACCTTGTGTCATATCCTGCCCGAGCGGAGGGGTTGGTAAATATGATAAAGATAGGTTTTATGTAAATGCAGTCGTCTTAGGGTACCATAACTCTGACTAACCGAAAACTAATGAAGAGTAAAACAACAATGGAGATTGAAACGTCTTCGAAAAAAATATTCTCGCTAATGGTCGTTCGTTTGCCCATTCAGAGATATGTACAGGGCTGAGAAGATTTGGTTGTTGGTTATCTATTTGTTTGGTTCGCGGGTGTGTTGGTAGTCCAAATCGTTTTATAGGTTAATAGCTGGTTCTATGGGGATAACTTTGCAGTTTTTGGCACCTGACTCCTTTGCTTTTCTATTAACTTGTCTTCTTTGTCTGTAGAATGTTGCAAGAGAATTTAAGGAAGAAAGGAAAGAGACAAAGGTATCTTTTAACTTATAGGATACATATTTTTTCTAGTCTTAAAATAAGCAATAAAAACATACTTAAGAACATTCTAGAAATTTAGGATCAAAACTGCATTAGCATTTAAGTTATATTTTTATATTCTTCAACCAATCAGCTAAAAACATAGAATAGAACATTCTAGAAAAATAGGATCGGAAGTCAACTAACAGAAAATATTTAGGCTCGAAAATAAAATAGTAAAATACAAAGCTGATTGGTCAATAAATATCTACGCGCCAAAATTTTAGGACGATTCTTTGATCCACCTGTAGGATATAGATAACACAGAGTTAGGGAGCCATTCACTAAGACTAAACCACAAGCCACTAAGTCAGTAAAGCAGTAGCCGATACTCTGTCCGGCAAATTCCTTTTCTTCCACACCAAAGTTCATGACCTAGCTACAGATGGCCGCGAATCACGTTCAAAAGAAAAACTCGACAAACTTTCTTTCATCAACGCGACACGCTGTCGCCACAGTCATAAAACAAGATATGAACTTAATGTAAGAAAGAACGACTTATTTACGGACTCCGTTAACATGAACATACACACACCTTTAAACAAATTTATTTTCTTCTTGCTAAACTTTATTTTCCAAAAGGCCATTTACACATCATGTATTTTATTTGTTTTCATATTCTGTTTTATGCATATTAAATTGTTTGTTGTTTAATGTTCGTTGTGTTCTATTCCATTTCTTTTACGTGATTGTAAAGTTTTGTGTTGTATTTGTGGAGGAAATAATATTGGGAGCAATATCCGTAAAATACGGATGCATATCCACTGAAATAAACCAAATTACATACAACCCCCACAAACTCAAAACTTTTTATTTGGGTTTCACGACAAACTTTTCCCAGAACCAGTAGAAGTAGTCACGTTTCCCAAACAAGGTGCTGAAATATATTTGAGTCATTTTTGGTAAGTTATGAGTCTAAAGTTCATCGTTTATTCAGTGTTTGTTTTCAGTGAGGTATGTGTGCAGAGGCGGCTTACAAACAGGAGACATGATCTGCTGCTAAACCTAGGACTTAGCGTGTACGTGCATTACTCTGCCAGCAGCAGGGAGAAAGAGGTACTTTCAATCACAGTAGTAACGGCTCAAGTGTGTGAATTTCACTTCAATGCCCGGAAGCCTCTTTCTTTAGGCATGTGCTGTTCTTGCTACCTGTCAGAAGGCTTCTGGGAACTGCAACATTTTTAGAATTTATTTCATTTTTTAAAATTTTTCGTTTTAATTAATCCCTACATATGTCAAGTATCATAGTCGTAGATGAGAAGGACCACGTGGATAATCCGCAAGTTAGATTAGCCTGCTTGTTGCACCGACCGTCCGTTCTGCTAACTGGTTCAAATCAGTCTTTTTCATGCAGCGGACGAGTGATTCAGAATGGGTTTTCTGAGAGCTGCATCGCTTGGTTTCTCATTGATCCAAAAATATTTTTATGATCCTTTATCATTCTTTATATGAAGCCGTTTTAATTTCAGTCCATCTTTACCATATGACTGGTGACTGTGTAGGGAACGAATAAATAGATAAAAAATCAAATTTAAAAAAAATAAATAAATAGATAAAAAGAAAACTATTAAATTTGAAGAAACTCCCAGAGGTCTCTAACGGAAAAGGAGATGACGCATGCGTAAAAGAAAAAAGGATTTTCCCCTTGAAAAAGGAAACGATATCATTCTTTCTCTTTCAGGCAGTGTCCGTCGAACCAACAGCACCATTTTGTTGTCTGGTGTTTTAGGCACCACGCTACGTCTTGGGACGTAGCGTCGGTTAGTTCCTTCACCAAGTAAATAAAGGAAAGTATGGAAGAAATGTTTTCGTCTCTTATCTGTTTCTATCATTTCTTTTTGTATATTTCTTTATTTTTTTTTTTTAATTTAATTTTTTATTTATTTATTCGTTCCCTACAACTGTCATGTTGAGCATTTTAATTATAAGTTAGGTTGCAAAATAACAAACCGACTATAACTTGTTGTAACATACCAACACACTCTTTGTAGTTGGGGAGGTAAATACTCCATAAACATGGCCGATGATCGAATTGTTACTAACTGAAAATGTAATTTGGTGATTTAACAGTTCAGTAAAAAAAAAAACAAAAAAAAACAAATCAGCAAATGACTGAAAATGTGTCTTATTTGGACGGCGGATGCATTTATATATACTTTTGGGATAACTTTAAATAAAATTAACAGAAATTCTAACGTGTGTGCTATTTTGTACAAGCACCCAAAGTAGAAGTTCGACAAAGTATTTTTTTTCATTGTCCAATTCCCTGAACTAGTAAATAGTTCAACATATCTTCCTGGAATGTAAAAAGTCATTTCATTTAACGTCAAAAGAGAATAGATTTTGCTATTTAGTCCAGAAAACCACAAAAAAGGGAAAAATCCAAAGTCAACGAATGTTTCTTGATTGTATTCGTTTATTGATTATTTTTAAAACAAATAGGTTTTAATGTCATTTTCTTCCTAACTTTAAATTACTGTCCAGAGACAAATAAGTTCACAGTCTAACGAAAGAGGAAAAGTAGATATAAAACGATTAAATTGAACATATCTACAATGAGCTCGCGATAGCTCAGTTGGTAGAGCGGAGGACTGTAGTGGCAAGTCAACGCTTAATGACTGAAATCCTTAGGTCGATGGTTCGAATCCGTCTCGCGAGATTTTATGTACTAATTTTTTCATTTATTTATATTCTTTCTTCGATCACCCTGAAAGGTTTCACTGGATAATTACTTTGATCTATTTACGTGGTGTATTGGTTATCGTCGTAGGAAATGTACACGGCGACACGAGTTCAAATCCTGGACGAGACTGATTGCATTTCACATTGCACTAATACCCTTGGGAAAGGTATGAATCCAATTATTCTCCCTCCAGCTATGGGTAAAATAGTATGGCAGACTGGGTTCTTCAGCCTTGGTGGGGCAACTAGTCTAGGAGAACTCTGAATTCAAACCTGTTAAACTCCGCTTAAAAAATTGACCTTGTGTCATATCCTGCCCGAGCGGAGGGGTTGGGTAAATATGTATTTACAAATTTTTTTTTCTTCATACAATAGTAGACTGCATAAGCTTTTTATTTAAAAAAAAAATGAACTTTCTGTTCAAGGTATGTGAAAAGATTAAAACATGTTGACAGCAGTTTTGATATCTCCAATTACAGAACGGTCAGTCTTGAAGTCTTAAAATATACGACATAACTCCATTGTATAAGTTAATTTAATAAATACCGTTAATTAAAAAAGTATTGCAATCAATTTGAAGCTCGAATCTTTAAGGTCGTACGTTACTATAAAAGGCAGCGCCCCCGCCCTCTCAAGTCTAGAGGATCCACACTTTTTTTATTTTTAGTTAAATTTGCTGAGAAAACGTAAATCAAAATATTCTAGAAAAAAAGCATCCAAACCTCACTTACTAAGAATATTTTTAAGCCAATCAGCAAGTAAAAACAGATCAGGGGTGTCCTCGTGGTGTAATGGTTAAAGCGATGGGCTGCGGAATGTAAGCGAGTTCGTACTCCAGTCGCGCTATTACGTTCACTTTCGGGCAAATACTCTTGGGAGAGGTATGAACCCCCTTATCCCCCCCAAATATAAGTTAAATAGTACCACCAATGTTCTTCTAGGAGAATGGTTTTGGCATTAGATAACCTACAAAGGTTGATATGCCATTAAACAAAGAAACCAAACCAAACCAAAAACGGATCAAACACTAACTTGCCGAAAGATTTTTCATAGAACCAAAATCATAGGCGCCTTCATAAATAAGTAATTTCTACGATTCTCATTGGTTAGATTAGGTCACAAGTTGAGTTTACTCAGACGTCCGTACGTTTGAATTTTAGTTAACCCGCAATAAAATCTACCCGCGTAAACTTGAAATATATCATTTCGATCCACTCAAAGAGTATAAGAACCCGGAATCTTTTAGTTCAAAGTGGAGGCGGCACACAGAGGCGACGCACAGGCGGCCACAGACGACACGGAGACGACACACGTGGAAGAAAAAGTCAGACGCACTCAAATACACTAACACGCCAACAGTGGGCTTGTACCAGAACTCACACAGCCGCACATATACACATGTATATAAGTACAAGTCGACCTCTCTCTTTCTCCCTTTTATTCCTGACTAAAATATTCTTGTTTTTACTCACACACACACACACACACACACCTCTATACATTACAAAATTTATGAACATTACTACCTTTGTATTTTTGTTATTTGTCCAGTTGTGACAAAGAAAAAATAGTTTTTTAACATACTTGTTTTTGTCAATTTTCTTTTATCTTCGTTCGTTAGTACAAATTGTGTCGTATATTGTGGAACTGGCACTCGAAGTTATATCTTAGAGAAATACTCATTCCTCACAAGTCTTAGACGTTAACAAGTTTCATTGGAGTATAAAACTTGCTAAGGAAGAAGATACGAAAACAGGAACGAAGAATACAAAAGAAGAATACGAAAGAGAGTTCGATTACTGTTACATCATCATCATCATGACGTACGGCTAGCACGGATATCCCTGACCCTCTCTCTCTCCACGTCTCCCTATCATTCATCGCCTTCGGCAGGTCTTCGGAGTTACATCCCGTATCATCACATAGCTGCAGTATGAAAGTTCGAGCTGGTCGTCCTGCTTTTGATTGGCCATATGCGGGGGTCCACAGGAGCACATCACTTACTATCTCTTCTTTGCTTCTCCAGCAGTGTCCGGGATGTCTGGTTCGTCTAGCTTGTATAGTTTTCGTGATAGGTGGTAGGTGGCCGTACAGTTGGCGCCGTGTGGGGTGTTGCTGCCAGGACCTGTTCAATATTGCTCGCAACATTCTTGTATAATTGCCGTCGAGCTTCTTCTCCAACCGTTTAGTCAGCGTCCAAGTAGTGCATCCACACAGCAGTATCGACACGACCGCAGCCTGGAAGAAACTGCGTTTCATTTTATCGGTCAGGTTTGATTTCCATGTTACATACATATGAGAGAATACTAAAAACTTGTTACGTATCTGCAATAAAAATGCATACTCATTAGAGATTTTTTTGTCTGTTGTATATGTCCGGAATTATGTATGAAAGCTTATATCTTTTGTTGAATAGTATGTAACAGGAAGTGTTACGCATTCAGTGTTCTATGGGGTCTTCTGATGACAGATACCTCAGAGAGACGAAAATAAGCCATTGTTTCTACTGCATGTTGGAAGAAAAGAACTATTTACTAGTTCAGGGAATTGGACAATGAAAAAAATACTTTGTCGAACCTCTACTTTGGATGCTTGTACAGAATAGCACTCACGTTAGAATTTCTGTTAATTTTTTTTAAAGTTATCTCAAAAGTATATACAAATGCGATTTTCACATCCGCAGTCCAAATAAGACTAATTTTCAGTCATTTGCTGATTTGTTTTTTGTTTTTTTTACTGAACCGTTAAATCCCCAAATTACATTTTTCGCGCCAATTCTTTTATACTTGGATGGGTCGCTATGGTAGGAGACGGCGAGATTTTCTACTTAAGTAAAGGCGTTGCAACCAAAAGGAAATAATCCCAACAAGAGGTAATCGGGGACAGTAATTTTTTCCACTATTTTTAGGAATTGTGTATGCATTCATCCGGTTCCTAAGCACGTGCAGGGTGTGACACAAGGTCAGATTTAAGTAGAATTTAATAAAGTTTTTTTTAGACTGGTTGCCATACCAAAATTAAAAAAGGTCTGTCTGCCCTACTATTTACCCACAGCTGGAGAGAGAATAATTGGATTCATAACATTCCCGAGAGTAATAGCGCTATGTGAAATGCAAAAAATAAATAAATAAAACAAATTATGATAATCTAGGATTTGAACTCGGGTCGATGAGTACATTTCCTACGCCGATAACCATAACAACACGGGCACTTCCTTTTGGAATTGTGTAATCAAACGAGAAAAACTTAGCACAGTACAACATTGGCTTGACTTTCTGCTCCTGTAAGGAATCTGAATGTTAGTTGCTTGTTCAATTTTTGTCACAGCAGTTGGTGTTCAAATTTAGGAAAAGGACAAGTTGAGAAAGTGGATTTTATGTCAGTCATACTTGCGGGAATTAGAAAAAAAAAAGCCATTAAAAAATAAAATAAATAAGTTCAAAAAGTAAGTTTCCCTGGAGGCTACTGATAGGAAACAAAATCCGCGCATACCTGAAAGATAGACTCCCTGGTACCAAAAAGAAACCCTCTCTCTCAAAGTGTTCACCGCTGGCACTGAAGGATCTTTTTATCGCAGCTGCTCGTAGTGAGCGCTTGTACTGATTGGACCCCGTAGCCGGGGCCTGTCTCCTGCCAGCAAGCCGCCGCTGCTAAAAGTACCACACCGAAAAAACCCACTGGACAAACCACTAACTTCAAACTTTTACCACTGATAAGTTCACTAATATATTTCGACACCTTGTCTGGGAAACACGACTACTTCTACTGGTCCAGGAAAACGATCCACATCATGAATAATCGTGAAACCCCTAAATAAAGTTTTGAGTTAAAAGGTATTTTGTATTTTTTTTTCCTTCCTTCCTTAAATTCTCTTGCAGCCTTCCACAGACAAAAAAAAAAGTTAAAGGGGTAAGAAGAAAAAATAGTCAGATACGAAACTCATAAATATCCTAACAGACCTTAATAACCAACCTCAACAAACTACAACTAACTAAAAATAACCAAATCTTCTTGCAACCCATATACTGCTTTGATCTAATAGATTGTTATAAAAAAAATTGGTTTTGTTTCTTTTTTAAAGCCATATCTACCTTCGTGGGTTATTTAATGCAAAAGCCATACCTGTAGAAGAACTGTGTTGCATATTGATTCTTGACAAAGCCGTCATGTTCCAGCTGTGTAAACAGGAAGACATCGGTGTAAGCAGCTCACGCGGGTTGACTGCCAGAAACGGGTCATATGGGCTGACCACCGGAAATGATAGTCGTTATGAAATCATATATGCAGGCACCCACAGTAGTAACGGTCAGTCACGCAGTCACGGGCAGTCAAAAAGATACACAGAGTCACAAGAGCGGCTAGTGAATGCCCAACAGGGGACAGTACCCCTCGGCCGAGAAGCAGAAGAAGATAAGGATCAATATAGTAGTCAGTGTCCGCGTCCTTTGTCTCTCTGTCTCTCTCACACTTACTGTCAACTTCAGACCCTTTCGAGAAATATAGTTTTTTGAGTGCTATATTTTGTAAGGAAGTGTCATGCCTCTTCATTATGATCAATCATTCTTCATTATCTCTTCATTAGGCCGCTATACAACAACAGCAGTGGTACAATTTATCCCATAGCTGGTGGGGGGGATAAGTGGGTTCATGCCTTTCGCAAGGGTATTAATCCGAAAGTGAACGCAATATCACGACTGAAGTTCGAACTCGCTTACTATGTAGTCGCAGTGAAGCACGTTAACCACTACGCCATGAGGATTCCTCCCTCCATGTTATGACCGATTATTAAGGGTCAATAAATAAATAACACAACACGGAGATATGAGGTGCTACACAAATGTATCCAAGTCTCTGAGGAGGTACTCCTTGGTTCAACGTACACGATGACAGGCAAGTTGCTTACTACTGCTGTTCTCTGCTCTGTCAGCTTAGTTCTTGATTAATATTCTCTTTGGGTAAATCCATTATTCTGGTCATAGGTGAGTCACCTACAACATTCCATAAAAAGTTTTAGAGAATAGAAAACAAAGAAAACTTTGTTGAAAAAAAAAAGAAAAAAGAAATTGAATTTCAATACCTTGCTTAATCATCGTCGTTATAGATAGGTATTCCTTGGAAAGTCAGTTTTCCACTACTTATTTTTTTAGGAACTTAGACCTGTGTGTTGTTAGGAGGTGCTTATGGTGTAACGGTTATCATCATTGGAAATGAACTCGGTTACCACCATTCAAAACCTGAGCGAGACTGTTTGTATTTCACATGGCGCTAATGCCCTTGGGAAAGGCATCAATTCTCTCTCTAGGTATGGGTAAATAGGGCAGACTTGTTTCCTCAATCTTGGTATAGCAACTGGTCATGGAGAAGGTGAACTCTGAATTCAAACCAGTTATAGACTTGGAGAGGAATAGGCAAGACACGCTTCAGGAGTAGTGCCCGCCCGATTAAACCAGATTCCGGGGTCAGTAAGAATGTGTAGCTGAACCAGAGAGGTTTAGGCATCGACCTCACTCTCCGCTTCTGTCATATGTCTGTGATACAATCATAGCGTCTGAACTCACCGTTAGAAAATAGGACCTTTCGGCAAACATAGGAAAACATCATTCAGCTGCAACTTAGATTTGAACTCGTTATCAACTGCTTCAATATACACCTCACGTCAGATGTAATTTGAAAATAAATAAATGAATCGAAAAACCTACAGCAGATCTTATTCTAATCATCAAATAAAATCCAAAAGATTTCGTGCCAACAGAGGAAGAAATAATTTTCTTAATGAATCTTTCTTGAGCATGTGCGTTAATTAATCACTATTAATACAAACAGGTTTTTATATCATTAGTTCCCGAACTTTAAATTACTTCCCAGCAACAAAAATTGTCATTCCCATGAGTAATGAACAAAATAAGTAAATAATAGAACTGTCACTCGAGTACTCGCGATAGCTCAGTTGGCAGAGCGGAGGACTGTAGTGGCAACTCTTAATCGTTGATATCCTTAGGTCGATGGTTCGAATCCGTCTCGCGAGATGTTTTTTTTCAAGTGTGAATGGAAGAAGAGTTATTATATATTCAGCTTATTTTAGTTTGGTACAAGACCAGAAGTATGAGGCCCTCAGCGCAGATCGAATCTCTATCAATGGTCAGCGGGCCTAACGATGTGTCCATGTAAATAAAGAATAAACCAACTTGAAATATCCTTAAAAGCACGATATGGAAACAATAACTGTTCTTCAACAAGAATTGACTTGGTAAAAGATTACCCAGAAAGGTTGATATGCCATTAAACAAAAGAATCTAAACCTTAAAAGCACAAATTCAGTTAAACGACTTTATTTAGTAAGAATTAGTATTTTAAAGATATAAGATCGGAACTTTATTTCTCATGTGTGTGTATATGTGCGCGTGCGCACGCGCGTCAGAGAGGGTGACTTAGAGAGAGAGAGAGAGAGAGAGAGAGAGAGAGAGAAAGATTTTTAAAAAGAAGAGACTGTATGTGTGTTCTAACCAATCAGATTTTATTGCGCCTACCCTTCTCTGGATCAACATTCATTGGGTTAGTTATTTAACGGCATATCAACTCCTTATGGGTTATCTAATGCTGAAATTTGTTCCCTTCCAAAAAATCATAACTATATTTAGTATGTTGGATCGAATTTCTGAAATTGCACCTTTTTTGTTTATAATCATTTGTTCGCACACAGTCATACGGTTTCAAGTATTCCTATCTAATACTAATAATTCAAGCAATTGCGTGGTTTCAAATAAAGATTCCTATTTAATAATCATTTGTTTGCTCACTGTTATATAGTTTCAATATTTCGATCTAATACTAATAATATCTTTCTTTCTTTATTGCTTCCATTCATGGCATATCAACATTCGCGGGTTATCCAATGCCAAAATTATCTTTGTAGACGAATATTAGTGGTACTATTTAACCAATAATTATGGAATAAAAAGGTTCATACCTTCCCAAGAGTATTAGTCTGAAAGCGAACGTAATTGCGCGACTGGAGTTCGAACTCGCTTACTACGAAGACTTACTAAATAAATAAATACTTACTACGTCACAGTCGAGCACGTTAGCCACCACTAATAATTTGCACAAAATTATATGGTTTCAAGTAACTAATAATAATCCTACCTTTTCATGCAATCACATTTAGTTTAATTTTTAAAAGTATATAGAGATTAAACAGAAATAAAAGAAATTAAATAAATTAACGCAAAATTAACAGTTTCCCAAGAGGCCTATGACAGTAAGCAAAATCGGCGCATGTCTAAAAAGAGGGGCTTCCTGGTACCCAAGGGAAACTTTCTCAGTTACCTCGAGACACCTCGGCTGGACGGACCTTTTTTTTCTCACAGCTGCTGGTCGGAGAGCGCACGGGCTGGCTAAGTCCCTCGGCCTATTATTCCTATATAACATTAGTACTTCTATTTGATAATAAGCATTTGTTTTCACAGTTATATAGTTTCACGTATTCCTATCAAATACAAATAATTTTCAAACAGATTTATGCAACCTGTAGAGGGGACCCTAACATGTATTCTGTGTAAGAGGGGACCTGAGAGTAATTGTAACGAAAGTGTACTTCAAACTTCCAAGAGCTCCAGAATTGGAATCTCACCACCAGATGCCGTTTAGTGTCCCACCCAAGAAACCCCTTAGACGTGGGGTCATACTCTTCTGCACAGGATACAGCTGGAGAGTTATTCGGATATCAACTTCACCAGTCAAACATAACGGAGTATATAAACCAATTAGAAATTGTCCTTTCTATATTAAATAGGTTTACTAATTATATCGACGACCATTTTTGTTAATGGAGAATCTTTTGTAGTTGCCTAGTCGACTGGGGCTGTAAAATACATCGACTGCATCTATGCAAAAGAGTAAGACCTCCGCCAACAAGTGTCCTGAATATGACACGAAACAATCTGGTGGTGAGGTTCCAGTGATGCTTTGGAGGAATGCAGGGTACTCCCTCATTGCCACCGCTCCCAGGTCCACTCTGGTAGCACCTGATAAAACTAAACTGCGTACTTATCCTAAACTGAACTGTTTGAAATAGAACTGTTTTGACATTTAAACTACGCACTTATACTAAATTGAATTATTTAAAATGGAACTGTTTTTGTCATTGAAACTGTACTGACGCTAAACTGAATTGTTCGGAATAGAACTGTTTTTGACAAAAACTCAACTTATACTAAACTGAATTGTTTGAATTAGAACTGTTTGACTAAACTGAATAGGTTGAAATAGAAATTTTTTTGACACTTATACTGTGTACTTATGCTAAACAGAATTGTTTAAAGTAGAAATCTTTATTTGTATAAAAATGGATTTGGTATTAAATAACCAACAAATGTTGATATGCTATAAAACCAAAACAAAAAAACATCTTTTGTCGAGCCCCCACCCCGCTAAAAGAAAGACTAAACTGCATCGATTAATTATACTCTAAGGGCTCTGATGTGTATAGAGTAACCCTTTATTACCATTACTCCGAAGTTCATTTTGAACCCATCTATGAGTCAAATAGATCTCTGAAAAAAATATTATTATTAGATAGGAATACTTAAACCAATGTAACTGTGTGTAAACAAAGAATTATTATTATTAAATAGAAATAGTTACATGAAACTAAACCATTATGTATAAATCATTAGTGTTGTATATGAACACTTGAAACCATATAAATGTAAAATTATTTGTCTAAGATAAGAGGGGGGTGTCCTCGTGGTGTACTGGTTAAAGCGATGGACTGCGGAATCGTAGTACGCGAGTTCGTACTCCAGTCACGCTATTACGTTCACTTTCGGGCAAATACCCTTGGGAAAGGTATGAACCCCCTTATCCTCCCAGCTATGGGCTAAATAGTACCACTACTGTTCTTCTAGGAGAATGGCTTTGGCATTAAATAACCTAAAAAGAGTTGATATGCCATTAAACAAAGAAACCAAACCAAACTAAGATAAGAATACTTGATATACAATTGAATTGTACCATCAACTAATTATCATTGACAAAAATATATATGGCACAGAAATGACTGTAATGAAGCATTGAAAAATATAAATAGTTATAATTACAATCAAGCGTTAACAAATAAATCAAATTTCGGTTTTAAATAACCCATAAGAAGTTGATGTGCCATGATAATTGCAACCAAACGTTTACATGATACTATACACGAGAATGGGCAGAACGGATCATATAAGGACATCATATCTGCTGTAAATGATTTCCCTTATCAATGAAATCAAAACACTGCAACACCTAAGAAAAAAGTGTGTTGACTGCAAGGGGGGACTATGTTGAAAAATAAACCTCATTTGGACATATTTCATAAGAGTACATTGGTCAGCCAATGAACTTTTCAACCAACTCTCATAAACCTCATTTGTTCACATTCCATGAGAGTATCTTGGTCAGGCTATGAGCTTTACAGTAGAACCTTGTAACTGTATAAACAAATTATTATTATTATTATTAAATTGGAATAGTTACTTGAAACCAAATAATTATAGATAAATTATTAATTTTTAAGATAGTTAGTTGAAGCTGTAGTCGTTTTGTAATAATGATTATCAGGTACTTAAAACAATATAATTGCTTTTTAAAAGACTATCTTCGGCATTAAATAACCCACCAAGGATTGACATGCCGTAAAACCAATTAACCATCCTTTTTATTATCTTAGAGGATTAGTTTGTCTTTTTGTTACTTAAGAGATGTCCTGGTTTTTCATATTCGTGAATGAGGAGTACGGCCGATTGGTATAATGGTTAGAGTGTTCGTTAATGGCTCTGGGGAACTAACGTTCAATCCTAGGTCAAGTCATACCAAAGAATCAAAAAATAGGACTTGATACTTTCTGGCTTAACACTCAGCATTATAATGTATAGATTAAGGGTAAGTGGAGCAATCCAGTGAAAGGAGTAGCACCCTTCCTTACATCTCGGTGTAGAAGCTATTGAAAAGAGAGCGTTTGGGTCGCCCTCGACTACGATCCGCCAACTTACGTACTTTACTCATTACATATTCTGTGACAAATAGCTACGTGTTGTATTCAATGAGTTTCCAGACTTTATGTACAAGCATTTAAAACTGAAAATTCAGTATGTTATTGCGATACATCTTATGAGATGACTGACCAATGTTAATAATTTCAGCTTCAAATGAATAGCAGGAATTGGAATACGCCCTACTAAAGCCAGATTGTCACAGCTGGTGAATTTCAAAAATGCAATCTGAACATGAGGAAGAAAGTTATGCAATAAAATTCTGTTTTAAACTTGGAAAAAATGCCACAGAAACATATGGAATGCTTCACACTGCTTTTCGACCATCTTGCATCAGTTTTTGAGTAGCATAAGAGGTTCAAGGAATGCAGGGAGTCTGGGAGGGATGATGAGAGGTGTGGGAGGAGTAAGGAAGTCCATACACCAGAGTTAATTGGCCAAACGGTTAGGGTTACTATGATGAGGTTTTAAGGTAGTTCAGGGAGAGATTCCGTCGGAAGAGGTCAGCACTATTCAAATCGGGTCAGTGGCATTTCCAGCAGGACAATGCACCAGTCCACAACTCCATCTTTGTCACAGACTATTTGACCAAGATGGGCATCAAGACAGTTCCTCAGCCTCCCTATAATCCAGATCTTGCTCCCTGTGACTTTTGGTTATTCAATAAGCGCACAGGCTGTCGTTATGAGACAATTGAGGATATGAAAGAGGCTTTGACGAAGGTCATTGACACGCTCACACAAGAGGACTTCCATGGAACCGTCCAGAAGTTGCTTGAACGGTACAACAAGTGCATTGCAGCCGGAGGAGATCACTTCGAAGGAGACAAGAGTTTCATGCGTGTACTACCAATAAAAGTGTCCATACGAAAAAAGTCTGGAAACCTATCGTATGCACCTCGTAAATCTCAAATTACAAGAAGCAGGTATTAAAGAGATAGTTGTTCGAACTTTTAGATAAATCAAATTTATAAAGATTTATTGAAATTTCAATGTGCAAGGGTAAAGATTTTTAGGTTGAAGTGCCTCAGGCAGTTAACCCAACACTTTTAGGGGACGGGAACAGATGCTACCAGGAGGGATGGTCGTCTAAAAATGGACATCAAATGACATCTCTCAGGCCAAATGCTGAGATGTTATCAAGACTAAATAATGCTGGTTTGGCACGCAAAGTCAGGTTAATGGGTAGACCACGTACTAAGCAGGCCTTCCAGTTAGGGAGCTAAAAATTGCTTAGTTTCATCGGCATTCTCCGGCAGGAACCCCTCAGTTGCCATGGGGCCCGGTCGGCTGGGGCTGTAGAATACACCGACTGCTTCGCTGCAGAAGGGTAAGACCACCACAACTAGCGTCCTGGATATGACACAAAGCAATCTGGTGGTGAGGTTCCAGAGATGCAGAGCTTTGGGGAATGCGAAGTACCCTTTTATTGCCATTGCCATTGCCATTTTATTGCTCCCAGGGCCACGCTGGCACGGAGTGGTGGCACCTGATAGGGCCCTATCTATGGGTTAAAAAGAACTAACGGCATACTTATTATGCTAAACGGAATTGTTTGACTAAACTGAATAGTTTGAAATAGAAATGTTTTCGACTATTGAACCGTATTACATTTAAACTGCATGCTTAAACTAAACTGAATTATTTGAAATGGAACTGTTTTTGGCATTAAAACTGTACTTACAATAAAATGATATAAAATTGTTTTGACATTTAACTGTGTGCAAACAAAACCTGTACTTTTGCTAAACTGAATTATCTGAATTAGAAGTGTTTGACTAAACGGAATAGCTTGAAATAGAAATGTTTTTCACAATTAAACTGTACTTACATTTAAACTATGTACTTTTGCTAAACTGAATTGTTTGAAATAGAACTATTTTCATAAAAATGGATTTGGTGTTAAATAACCTGCAAAGGTTGACATGCCATAAAACCCAAACAACTAACCAACATCAGTCGCCATGAAATGGATCCTGCTCTTAACACTTTTAGATGAGGAGCCAAGAGCTAAAATTACAAAAAAAATTATGTATATATATAATTTCAAGTTAAACTTCACTACCTTTGTAAGTTCATTAAAACTTGACAAATTTGATAAAGGGTGTATCACTGAATGAAAAAAAAAAAACTGAAAAATATGAAACCAGAAAAAAAAAAAAAAAAAACTCATGCGAGACACTTGGAAAAAAGAATCTCGCGAGACGGATTCGAACCATCGACCTAAGGATATCAGCGATTAACTTTCTTCTTCTACAGTCCTCCGCTCTACCAACTGAGCTATCGCGAGTTCTGTACAGGATGTATTTAATTTAATCTTTATTTTTTCTTTTTGTATCGCTGAGAATGACACGCTGTGCCAAAGGAAACTACGGTTTGTTTATTTTATGGCATTTCATTCTTCGAGGGTAATAATAATAATAATAATAATAATAATAATAATAATAATAATAATAATGTGAAATAGATGAAAGGTAGTGATACTATTTAACCCATAACTGGGAGATTAGAGGTTTCATACCTTTCCCAAGGGTATTAGTAAAGAATTTAAACTCCAATATTTTTTAATCATGACAGCTACGACTATGTGGTACAAGAATTTAAAAAAAAATAGGATCAATGACTCACTTGTTCTCAAAACAAAAGTAAAGGGGCATCGGTAAAGTAAATAGCTTCGGGAACATCATTGGACAGAGTAGTTACGTGCCATTTGCTTTTAACTATGATGGCGTTTTTTGATTTTGTCCCGGACAGAAATAAATCATGCGTTTGAAACCGATCACGTGACATAGTTTCTACATATTCTGCGAGTTTGAAAGCTTTTCTCTCTTACGAGACAGTTTTGACTCTCATTCGTTTGCACAACCTCAGATATTTCGCCACCTACGGATAGAGACAATCAAAATGGGAGAACATACAGCCAGCAAAGATACATTCATTGCTTTAGCGAAATGAGAAAATTTGCCACACTCCCATGTGTTGCAGGGATGTCATAAACGCCTCTTACATACAGACGCACATGCCACTTTTTGGTACGGTGATTTCCTTAGTATACATATACACACTTACATAAACATAAGTAAGGACTGCTACCTCAAAACTCTTAGTTTTAACTACGAACACTCATACACACACGAATATCTAACGAACAATATCAGGACATTCTCTCTAAATGTGTTGTTTTTTTTTAATAGTTATCAGTAGATAGAATTGTCTTTTATATATTTTCATATCGTTAAACTTCATTTTGTTAACGTTGTCTGTATTTCTTGTGTTTTAATGTGAGGCTACACATTTAACGTCACCCCACATTAGTTTGAAAGTGAACATAAGAGCGCGACTGGAGTTCGAACTTGTTTACTTCGAGGATGTAGTCCAGCGATTTAGTCATTAAGCCATGCTGTAATTTAAAACTAATCTGCTAATGACATAAAATCTTTTTGTAGTCTTAATAGTAAAGGATTTGATAATAAATGTCCGCGCTCAGGAGACATTCTTCTCGTTCAATCATTTGGAATTTCTTTCTGAACGTAGGCTTAAATGCCTTTGCTTCAAAAATTTGTAACTTGGTTTTGTTGTGGATAAATAAAAGAAGACAAAAGTGTTGCGGGGCCTATAAGTATGTCGACCCCGCAAATGTATTTATGTGAATGAGAACAGCCAAAGCAATATGAAGGAACCAAGGTGAGATAATGATAATTGCAAATGACAATTTATTTCGTCGTATTTACAAGCGTGAATGTAAATGTCCGTGGCGGTTGTATGTGTTTGCAGTTGGGCGTTCGACGAGGGTCGCTGGCGTAGGTCGAGTCGTTGAGTACAGCTAGATGGTCGATGCTGGTCGTTGAGTACAGCTAGATGGTCGATGCTGGTAAGCTGAGGTCGGTCGAGTCGTTGAGTTCAGCTAGACGTTGTGGTCGGTGCTGGTCGTTGAGTACAGCTAGACGTGGGATGCTGGTAAGCTGAGGTCGGTCGAGTCGTTGAGTTCAGCTAGGCGTTGTGGTCGGTGCTGGTCGTTGAGTACAGCTAGTCGTTGGATGCTGGTAAGCTGAGGTCGGTCGAGTCGTTGAGTTCAGCTAAGCAGTCGTCGCGGACATCTGAGGTCGGTTGAGGTTGGTAGATCGGTATCCCCGGTTATGACGGTACGTTGGGTTAACCGGGGGTGTGTTGATCTGGTCTCTGGCTCGTACAGCGGGTCGTACGTGAGTCAGGTGTTGCAGTGGTAGAACAGTCCGTAACAGCGAGTCGTTACGTGGACTGCGTAGTACCTTGCAAGAGCGTCGAGGTTGAGGAAAAGGCTAGGGCCTTGCTGGGCCCCCTAGCCGTGCGGACGTATCGGACAGGAGTGAAGGCTTTGTCGTGTCCAGAGCCGTGCGGACGATCGGACTAGTGCGAAGGCTTTGTCGGGTCAAAGCCGAGCTGACGAGCGAACAGGCCATGAGGCCGAGGCTAAGATGGGCGTTATCTTAGCGCTGCGCAGATAGTGAAGCCGTAGCTAAAGGCTGGTCCGTGCCATTAGCGCTGCGCAGCTTATCGGACAATCGGAACCGAGGTTAAGACCGGTTGGTCTTAGAATCCGTCTTCGTGTTTGCCGCCTGGCCGTCTACTTCGACTGATCATTACTGACCAGTCAGAGATGCTCTGACCCGCAGACAGAGACCTCTTATGGTCCTAAAAAGGACCTTTGTGCATACCTATGTAGGTGGGAGAAAGGCAGGTCTACCACGAGAAGTGGGACCAACGCCGTAAGTTAAGGTGAATGCGACCGCACAGAATGCGGGATTCCTCCTTAATGAGCTTCGCCAGGAGCGCGCCGTTTAAGCGTTGAAAAGGGCTTGCTGATATTTCGAAGGTGCTGTGACACACAGCTCCAACCACGTGGATATAAAATTCTTTGATAAAAAATGAGTGTAGCCGTAAAGTATTTTCCTAACCTGCTATAGGCTGGCGACGACTATTAGTTCAAGTCTTATCAGGTAATTTTTGGCCGAAGTGTTTTGTGAATGTTATTAATTTTAATTCTCCCTTTTCTTTTAGCTATAACTAGATGTCAAGGTCGTTAGCAAGAAAAAAGGACTTAGTCAGTTCCGGTCGTACTCGGATATAATCGTCCTAACTCGGGCGTGTAATTTGATATGTTTTAGGTTTATCGGCAGGTCGCGGCAAGGGTTTGTCGGCCGGTCGCGGCAAAAGCATGAAAAAAAAAGTAAAAAGTAACAGTTTCCCAGGAGACCTCTCACAGGAAACGAAATCGGCGCATACCTAAAGAGGAGCTTCTTGGCACCAAAGCCAAAGAGAAACTCTTTCTCAGTAGCCTTTACCACCTCAGCTGAGACGGACCAACCTTTTTCTCTTGGCTGCTAGGTAGGAGCACACGTGCTGGCAAAATCTCGCAGCGACACACACGATAGACTCTCAAACTTATACCTTGCTGAAGATGAGTCCATAGTATACTTCAACGCTTTGTCTGGGTAGCCCGACTATTTCTACTTGTTCGGGAAAGCACCCACACCACAGAATTGTTGGAAACCCAAAATTATAAATTTGAATCAAAAGTTATCCTTTTTCCTTCTGTCCTTAATTTCCTTACAGCTTTGACAGACAAAAAGGAAACGAGTGAATGTGTAAGAAGAAAAAAGGAGTCAATTTACAAATTCCAGTATATGCCAAGAATTCCAACTGTTAAACATAACCACGACAAAGACTTTTATGTGCCCCATAGTTTTTCACTTCATCCATTGAGTTATCGTTTGTATTACACCTGATATCAGGTGCACACTGATAATGAGTTTACAGGTAAACGAAATTCCTTTTTCGGATCCGTGCTCGCAGGAAAACATGCAGTAAAAACGAAAATCTTTTGTGTCAGTTTTGACGTTAGTCCTTCTGAACATGTCCCTGATATATATATATATATATATCACAACAGAGACAGAAAAAATTCTCAAGACTGTTTCTCCATAATGACTCAAGGAAGGTATTCATATTTGATTTCCTTTTTTCTAATGTTACATTTTGATTTTTGTCTGTAAAATTATTCTTAAGGATGTATTATGCAACTCTCCCCGTGTGCAAATGGAATTCAGTTTCTCTTTTTTTCAGTTAGCCGAATTCGAACACTGACTTTTGTGTCAGTCAGAAAACCAATATATACGGACGAAACAGAATTGATAGTAACTATTAGATCAAAATATTTTCTCCCCTGTATATGTATTTACCCAGCCCCTTTGCACAAGGAATATGTGACACATGGTCCATTTTATGGGGAGTTTAACTGGTTTGAAGTCAGAGTTTTCCTTCTCTTAGATCGGTTGCTATACAGTGGTTAAAGAGCTCAGTCTTCTCTATTATTTACCCTTAGATGGAGAGAGAATAGATGGATACATAGTTTTCTTGATGATATTAGAGTCATGTGAAATGCAAATAGCCTCATGCAGGATTTGAACTCGGGTTACCGTGTCCTCCAATGATAACCAAAACAGTACGAGCGCCTCCTTCGCACCCTATATATAAAGACAAATGGGTCCAAGGAAAGAAAGTGTCCTGGTATTGTATACTCGTTGGCTGAGGATTCGTCTTGGTTTGGTTAAAGAAATCGCAATGTTTTTGTCAAGAAAATAATCTTCTCTTTCTTAGTTTACGCGGATTATCTTCGAACGTAGAACTTACATGAAAACCAGGAGAGCGAAAGTAACCTTTTTTCCGTGGCGCTGGAGAGAGAGAGAGAGAGAGAGAGAGAGAGAGAGAGAGAGAGAGAATGTGCCTGTGTGTGTGTGTGTATCATTTTCATTCGTCTACATAAGTAATCTCGAGGAGACCTTAATACACCATATATACCTGTCACTGGTTCATCAGGGCCACATTTCACTAAGTGGGTCGATGACGAGCATAGACCAGCAGGGCTCGAACCTTGGCTCGTTCAGGAGCTTCTCCTCCCCTAATCCCCACTATAATTGACCTTTCGGTAATTGACATTCTGTCAAATCCTGTCTGGTAGGAGGCAAAGACAAATAACAGTCACTGCTTCGAGTTTTCACGCCAGTGACGTTTCTGCCAACATGATTAGAATCTGCATGCTAGTGACATCGTTTCCCATTCGGCTCTCGTCCAGATTCCGCACAAGGCCCTTCGCTGAAAACACGTCTCACAGTGCAAAAGTTACATAACAATGTCTATGACTGTTATGTCATGGCTCCCACCAACAATTACGAGTGACCAAGGGAAATGTGGAGGTGTGAATGACATGTTGCGTGTCAGAGTTCAATCTCCGTTGGAGTGACCAAGCAAAATAGTAAAAATTATAAGGGCGCTTATTGATTGGTTACGAGCGGTCATATCGTATTTAAAAGTTTTATCTATGTTTGAGACGAGAAGATTATGAATTCAACTAATTTGGGTTAACTATGCCCTTGGAATAACTCTTTCCTTCACCGACTAAAAAAAAAAAAAAAAAAACTAATTAAGATATATATATATATATATATCATCATCATCATCATGACGTGCGGATAGCACGGATATCCCTAACCCTCTCTCTCCACGTCTCCCTATCATTCATCGCCTTCGGCAGGTCTTCGGGGTTACATCCCGTATCATCACATAGCTGCTGTATGAATGTTCGAGCTGGTCGTCCTGCTTTTGATTGGCCATATGCGGGGGTCCACCGGAGCACATCACTTACGATCTCGTCTTTGCTTCTCCAGCAGTGTCCGGCATGTCTGGTTCGTCTAGCTTGTATAGTTTTCGTGATAGGCGGTAGGTGGCCGTACAGTTGGCGCCGTGTGGGGTGTTGCTGCCAGGACCTGTTCAATATTGCTCGCAACATTCTTGTATAATTGCCGTCGAGCTTCTTCTCCAACCGTTTAGTCAGCATCCAAGTAGTGCATCCATACAGCAGTATCGACACGACCGCAGCCAGGATAAACAAAAAGTAACAAATAAAAAAATCCAAATACTCCAGATTTCTCGGACTGGTCGATGGAAATGGATTATCGAAAGAATATTGGAAAATATATGATTAATTATCTGCCCTTGGTTATAAATGGGCTACTAATTGGCGCCTATTTTTCCCTTCTGTCAATTTACATTACTTAGAGACCTGGCAGCAATACCATAAAGACGTTAATTCAAATCACTCCAGTTTCCAGGTAGACCTCAGTAGATAAGATTGGCTTACAAAGCCATTAGGTTTACCACTCACACTTAGTATTTTTTAAATATGTGTTTTTGCAATTATATTGTTTAGAGTTCTTCTTCAGCCGAATTGAAACACTATCTGTTAATGTGAGAAAATATATGGGGCCCAGCAAAAAAGACCATCATAAACGTGAGTGGGTTTTAGAGGAACAACGTGCTTGTCGTGGTTGGTTTCAAGGGACAACTTGAACGTTTGTCCGCGTACATTTGTCGTATCCGAGTATCAAAATTCACAGAGACAGACAGACAGACAAAGAGAGAGACGCACACTTATAAACACACTTGATAAAAGTTCTAACTCCCTTGTTGACTGTAGCTGTAGAATACGCTGATTGAACCTCTGCATACTCCCCTCGCCAACGAGTGTCCGGGCATGAAGTAAAACTGCATTTGATGGTGAGACATTGTCATTACTCCCAGGTCCACTCTAAACCAAATTGGTAGAACTTGTTAGGGTCCCATCAAACAGTAAAATAGAACTGTTCAAGAATTTACTATAATTGAAACCATTTAACTCTGCATAAACAAATAATAAATATTAAAATTGAATTATTAGTATTAGATAGCAGTATTTGAAACCATGCGCAAACAAAGGATAAATATTGAATATAATTATTAATATTGTACGAGCCAATGATTATTAATAAACAAAATTATTAGTGTTGGATAACAGTAATTGAAAGCATTAAACTGTGTGCAAACAAATGAGTTTTAACAATTCCTTAAAATAAAGTTACCTACAAACTATTCACTAAATCATTAATATAAAAACAGGATTTGGTTTTAAAAACCAACAAGAGTTGATATGCCATAAAAACACCAACCAACCAAACGTTATACAGCCCAGTAGGCTGGGGCTGCAGAATACACCGACAATATCTCTGCAGAGGAGTAAAACTCCTCAAACGAGTGTCCTGTATATGACACTTAACAATCTGATGGTGAGGCTCCAGTAATTCATTGCCATCGCTCCCAAGTCCACTCTGACCAGATAGGATCCTATCTATGGGTAAAATCGAACTGTTTGATATTTAAACTGGGTGCAAACAAATGACTTACGCTAAATTGAATTAAACAGTGTACTCATGTTAAACTGAATTGTTTGAAATAGAACCGATTATTTGCATAAAAATGGATTTGGTATTAAATAACATACAAATGTTGATATACCATAAAACCCAAACAGCAATAAACAAAACTTTTAATTTTTTAACTGAAAAGAAAACAATCTCGCGAGACGGATTCGAACCATCGACCTAAGGATAACAGTTATTAAACTGTGCCACTACAGTCCTCCGCTCTACCAACTGAGCTATCGCGAGTTCTTGACGATTTTTTTTCCTATAATATAAGTTGTGTTCTCTTTGTGACACACGAGAGTGGCAATTTAATTGTTACTAGACAGTAATTTAGATTTTGTAAAGTAATGACATAAAAACCTGTTTGTTGTAATTGTTGTTAATTAACGTACGTGACCAAGAAACATTAAGTTCGATCATTGGGATTGTATTTCTTAAAGTAAAACACCTTTACTGCATTAAACTATCTAAAATAAAATCAAGAGCTTTGGGAAGTAACCCAAAACACGTCACAAGCATATATCTCCCTTGACCTATCCGGAAAAGGAAGTAACTGTTGAGTCATGAGCAAAACAGTGGCACTTGTAAATAATCTAAATAAAGTATATTACAGGGGAAAAAGTCAGTCCTACTTCTGGCGGCGAGCTGTTAACATCTCTTTGTGTTCCGTTCTTTTCTTTGTTACCTGCAAGCCGGGCTTTAGACATTACTTTATGGTGACGAAGATTTTCATGACGAGCACAAGTGTATAAACCAATTTTAAGAAAGAAGTCAACACACAAAAGAAAAATAGTGGCCAGTGCAGGTTTACCAGTTTTCCCGACATTTAGTGTCTACGCTGACCCGAAAACAACCAGCATACGTTGGAAGAAATGGATAGACCATCTGGAAAATTTATTCGTTGCACTGGACATTGACAACGATAAAAAACAGAAACCGTCACTTTTCAATTACGCAGGAGACGAAGTCTTCGATATTTATCACAGTTTCACAGAAAGGAATTGGCGCCACCATTACAACAGAGAATGATTCTACAATATGTAATGAGTATGAAACGACGAAAAAGTCGCTAACAGACCACTTCACGCCCCAAAAGAATACGTCATACGAAATTTTCAAATTTCGACGTGCCCTGCAAAAACAGGATGAAAATTGACACGCCTATCACGCCTATAACTCTACCTTCCACATATAATTTTTAAAACACCAAGAAATTCTGGCCCAAATTTTACAAAGAAGCTTGTCTTCTAAACTAAGAAAAAAAGCGCTGAGGGAAAATTCCTCCCTAAAACAGGTTCTAGACCAAGCAAGAGCCATAGAATTAGCTCATGTGCGTGCTACAGAAATGGAACAAAAAGAAATTCATGCCCTGTCGTCTTACAACCGATATGAAAACGACAAGCGATGAACACACAGGAATAACAACCGCAGCAGTAGTAAAGGTACCACCAACTCCAGTAACGGCCATCCCAGATACCATCAACATGACAGCCGTCGTGTTACCTCGAAGTCTTAAGCACGTGGGGGACACAAAAAAGATGACGGACAGACCTGTCACTATTGTGGATACTCTTCAACACACCCTACTTGTCCAGCCCGAGGTCAGGAGTGTAGAAACTGCCATAAGACGAACCATTTTGCTAGAGTATGTAACTCCAAGCTGGTAAAACAGATTTGCTTTACCCATTCTTCAGTTTCCCCTTCTACGTCGAATGACGAGTTTGTAGTCATGATTATACCTCCCACGTCGACAAAGATACCTAAAGTCACCGCTCTCGTAAATGACTCCCCTGTAACATTCGTTCTAGACACTGGCGCTAGGGTCAACATAATTTCTGGACGCGTGTATAACTGTTTAAAACAGCCATACACAGCACGACAACTCGATTATTTGCCTACAGATTCCAAGAGGCGATACCTGTCCGAGGGTTTATTAATACCACTATGAAATTCCAGGAAAAAGCCTGCAGAACCAACATATTCGTGATTGACGATGAAAGCCCCCTATTTGGACAGCAGAATTTGCTTAGAGCCCACTCCTCCGAAGCACTAGGCATGATAACATTGAACTTCACATTCCACGTGTCGGTCCTCATTCCAGACGAATTTCCTTCACTGCTTGACGGCAAAATAGGGAAAATTTCTGGAGTCATTATCAACCACCACATCGAATTCTCTGTTCCCCCAGTAACGCAACGACACCGTAGAATACCTTTCCACGTGAGGAATGACGTTGAGGTAGAATTAAAATGCCTCAGAGAAATGGACGTCATTGAGGAGGTCACTGGCCCTACTCCATGGGTAAGCTCTGTGGTGGTAGTCCCCAAGAAAAACAAGGGTGTACGTATGTGCATCGACCCGTGGAAGGCAAATGAAGCCATCCAAAGGAAAAAAACACCCAATGAGACCATGGACAACTTAATTGCAGATCTAAACGGCTCGATGGTTTTAAGCAAATTAGATCTCTCGAATGCATACCACCAGCTGGAAATTAGAGAATCTAGCAGGTCTATCACAACATTCGCCACACATGCAGGACTATTTCGCTACCAGCGCCTACTTTTTGGAGTGAACGCAACTTCTGAGCTATTCCAAAAGGCAATTTCTAACCTTCTCAGAAGCATCCCAGGAGTCAAAAATCTTTCGGACGACATAATTTATCGACGTGATCAAACCTCTCATGATAGCAGCCTGAGGTCCACACTGGAATGTCTACAAAATGCTGGAGACAGACTGAACAGAGAAAAAGCATTTTTCTCTGTGCGAGAACTAACCTTCTTTGGACATATTCTCTGTGAAAATTGAGTGTCACCTGATCCAGAGAAGGTCTCCGTAATAGTAAAATGCCCCCCACAAACGTTGGTGAAGTCTGATCGATTTTAGGCATGACACAGTATGTGGCGAGATTCATCCCACACTACGCCACTATCAGTGAGCCACTTAGACAACTCACAAGGAAGAACGCAGAATGGAGATGGTCGGAGAGGAAAGAACTTGTATTAAAGAAGCTGAAGGAAGCTCTGAGAGGAGCTGGAGATATGGCCAATTTTGACCGTAACAAAGATACAAATATACTTGTCGACGCGAGCCCTGTCGGATTAGGCGCAGTCCTCACACAAAATGGGAAAATACTGTGCTATGCTAGTCCTGCTCTAACAGATGAAGAACAGCGATACTCCCAGACTGAAAGAGAGATATTGGCTGTTGTGTATGCAGCCGAACACTTCCACCTCTATTTGTGTGAAGAAAGATTCACAATCACCACTGATCACCGACCACTTCTCGGGATTGTGAAGAGTCTCAAACCAGCGCTGGCGTCTGCGCCTCATGCCGTATAGATACAGCTTGATATACCAGCCTGGAAAAAATGATCTAAACCCCGCCGATTATCTCAGCCGTCACCCATACCATGAACCAGAGAAAGACAACGCAGCAGAAGCATACATAAGGTATGTGGTTCAGAATACCATACCCAAGTCAATCACCCCTGAAGAGGTGAAGAAAGCTAGAGAAGTGGATTCCTTGTTACAGAAAGTGAAGGCTGTAGTTGCAAATGGACGCTGGAACGACCCACAGCTGTCAAATTTTTCTCCATTCAAGGAGAAACTATCCGTGATTATCCTTCTAGGACACCGTCTTACGACCCCTTCAAAATTGAGGAAAAGAACAATCGACAGAGCTCATCACTCACACCAGGGCATTGTCAAAACAAAACAACTAATAAGGGAAAATGTATGGTTTCCAGGAATAGACAAACTAGTGGAAGAGACAGTACACTGCTGCCTCCCATGCCAAGCCTCGAACCCAAAGCACACACATCGTGAACCCATACGCAACACGCCACTCCCAGCTGTCCCATGGACTGATATCTCTGTGGACTTTGCAAGGCGCTTCCCATCTGGGGAGTATCTGCTAGCCGTCATCGATGACTACAGCCGATTTCCTGAGGTTGAAATACTCCCCTCGTTTTCAGCAAATGTAGTCATTCCTCGCCTCAATATGTTTTTCGCCAGGCAGGGGTATCCCACTATTGTCAAAACCGAAAATGGCCCTCCGTTTCAGGGGCAAGATTTCAAAGACTTTGCCACCCAATCAGGTTTTAGGCACAGAAGGATTACACCTTTGTTGCCTGAAGCAAATGAAGAAGCCGAAGCTTTGTACGTACCCTAAAAAGGTATAATCTTGCCACCACTGTGGAAGGATTTAACTGGAAATCCAAGTTACCTAATTTTCTAAGGCAATACAGGTCCACTCCTCATAGCACCACAAAAATATCTCCTTTGGAAGCCTGCACAGACGGAAAAAGAATTATTGGCCTACTCGATACTTCTAAGAACCCAGCACCAAGACCAATACATGACCGTAATGCTGGGAACAACTCAAAAGGAAAGGAGATGATGAAATGGTACTATTTACCAACCCCTCCGCTCGGGAAGGATATGACACAAGGTCAATTTTTAAGCCGAGTTTAACAGGTTTGAATTCAGAGTTTTCCTTCTCCTAGACAAGTTGCCTCACCAAGGCTGAAGAACCTAGTCCGTCCTACTATTTACCCATAGCTGGAGGGAGAATAAGGGGGTTCATACCTTTCCCAAGGGTATTTGCCCGAAAGTGAACGTAATAGCGCGACTGGAGTACGAACTCGCGAACTACGATTCCGCAGTGCATCGCTTTAACCATTACACCACGAGGACACCCAGATGATGAAAAGGTATACAGACAAAAACAAAAAACAAAGCCGCCACAGCTCTGCCTAGGCAACCACGTCCTGATCAAGGAGAAGAGACAGAACAAACTGTCTCCACCATACAACCCTAAGCAATAAACAGTCACAAAAAAGGAGGGTACTACGGTAACAGAGCAAAGGGGAGACCACTGAGTCACCAGAAACCCCTCTCTATTCCATCGAGTTGGTTTGAATGTTTCTCATAAGGAAGAAGAGGAATCAGAGTCTGAGTCTGACTGAATACAACCCACACCCAAAACAAGCATCTTCTGAAACACTCACAACACCAACACACAACCCACCACCGCCACCAAGACGTAATCCACTACGTAAAAAGCTGCCCCAACCAAACTCAAGGACTTATTAATATAGTAAAAAATATATATTAATAAAAAAATAAATAAGAAAATTAATCAACACACATACATGGACAATGCATTTCATCAAGGAGAAGGGTGTAATATTCAAGTTAAAGGGAAGTAACCACAAACAACGTCACAGATAGGTCAAGGGAGATATATGCTTGTGACGTGTTTTAGGGTTACTCCCCTTTGACTGGAATATTACACCAAGCTCTTGATTTTATTTTAGATAGTTTAATGCAGTAAAGGTGATTTACTTTAAGAAATACAATCCTAATGATCGAACTTAATGTTTCTTGGTCACGTACGTTAATTAACAACAATTACATCAAACAGGTTTTTATGTCATTACTTTACAAAATTTAAATTACTTTCCAGCGACAAAAAAATTGTCACTCTCGTGTGTCACAAAGAGAACACAACTTATATTATAGGAAGAGAAAAAGCTACAAGAACTCGCGATAGCTCAGTTGGTAGAGCGGAGGACTGTAGTAGCACAGTTTAAAATTGGTATCCTTAGGTCGATGGTTCGAATCCGTCTCGCGAGATTTTTTTCTTTTCAGTAAGTAACTTGGTTTGATTTTGTTTAATCAAGCAGTTTTAATTGAAACAATTCAGTTTAGCATTCTACAATCAACAAGGCAGTTATAACTTTTGTCAAGTGTATGTATGTGTGTGCGTCTCTCTTTCTTTCTCTCTCTCTCTCTCTCTGTCTCTCTCTTTGTGAATTTTTATATATCCTTTCTTTGCGCACAGTTTAATGGTCTCAAGTATTGTTATTTAATACTAATTATTCAATTTTAATATTTATCATTTGTTTACACACAGTTAAATAGTTTCAAGTTCAGTAAATTCTGGAACAGTTCTATTTTACTGTAAGAATGGACCCTAACAGGTACTACCAATCTGGGTCAGGGTGGACCTGGGAGTAATGACACAGCCTCACGATTAAATGCGTCATGCCCTGGACACTCTTTGGCGAGGTGAGTATTCAGAGCAGCAATGTACGTATTCTACTGCTACAGCCCAAAAGGCAGTTATATAAGTGTATGTACGAGATTGTGTCTTACTCTCTCTCTCTCTCTCTACCTCTCTCGCTCTCTCTCTCTCTCTCTCTATCTCTCTCTGTGAATTTTGATACTCGGATACGACAAATGTACGAAGACAAACGTTCAAACCGTCGATACCAAAGCCCAGTCGATTAAATTTCCACTGCCTCATCCCCAGATAATTTAATAATAATTTCAATGTTACATTGTAAAGAGTCTCAAAAGTACGAAAGATCTCAAACCCACTCACGTTTATTATGGTTTTTTTTGCTAGGTCCCACTTATTTTCCCACATTAACAGATAGACTTTCAATTCGGTTGAAGAACTCTAAACAATATAATTGCACAAGCATATATTTAAAAAATATAAAGGGTGAGTGGTAAACTTAATGGCTTTGTAGCCAGACTCATCTACTGTAGTCCATCTTGGAACATGAGTGATTTGATTTAACATCTTCTTGGTCTTGCTGTCAGCACTATATGTGATGTAAATCGAAAGAAGTCAAAAATAGGCACCAATCAGAAGCCCATTTATCGCCAAAGGCAGATAACTAATCATATATATTCCAATATTCTTGTGATATTACATTTCGATCGATCAGTCCCAGGAAAAGGAATACGTGTTTTTGTAGTTTTTTTATTTGTTAGATTTTGTTTATATATATATATTTTAATTTGTTTCTTTTTTGAGGCGGTAAAGGAAAGAGTCATTCCAAGGTGATGTTTAAGCTTAAGATCCAAATTAGTTGAATTTATAATCTTTTCGTCTGGAATATAACTTAAAAATTTAATACGATATAACCACCCGTAACCAATTAATGAGCGCCTTTATATTTTCCATTGTTTTGCATAATCACTCAAGCGGAGATTGAACCCTGACATGCAACATATCATGCACACCACTCTTCCACTGAATCACTCGTAATTGTTGGTGTTGGCCATGACATAACAGTGGTAGCGTTTGTTATATAACTTTTGCGCTGTGAGAGTTGCTTGCATCGAAGGGCTTTGTGCCAAACCTGAATGAGGGCTGACTGTGAAACGATGTCACTAGCGTGCAGATTCTAATCACGCTGACAGAAACGTCACTGGCGTAAAAATTCGAAGCAGTGACAGTTATTTGTCTCTGCCTCCCACCAGACAGTATTTGACACAAGGTCAATTACACCGAAGGTCAATTAGAGTAGGGATTAGGGAAGGAGAAATCGGGCATGAAGTGAGGCTCGAGCCATGCTGGTCATCGGCCCACTTGGTGCAATGTGGGCCTGATAAGCCAGTGACAGGTGAACATGTCGCATTAAGGTCACCTCGAGATGACTTATATAGTTGAACGAAAATTGTCTTGATAAAAACATTGCCATTTCTTTAACCAAAGCAAGACAAATCCTCAGCCGACGAGTATATAATACCAGGACACTTTCTTTCCTTGGACACATTTGTCTTCATATATATTGTGCGAAGGAGGCGCTTTTGGTGTATTGGTTATCATTGGAGGACACGGTGACCCGAGATCAATTCCTGCATGAGACTATTTGCTTTCCCATAACTCTAATATCATCAAGAAAACTATGTGTCCATCTATTCTCTCTTCATCTCAGGGTAAATAGTAGAAAAGACTGGGCACTTTACCCCCTGTATAGCAACTGATCTAAGAGAAGGAAAGCTCTAACTTCAAACCAGTTAAACCCTGCATAAAATGGACCTCGTGTCACATACTGCTTGTGCAAAGGGGCTGGGTAAATATATATACAGGGAGTGAGAAAGTATTTTGATTCAATTGTTACTATCAATTTTACGTTACGTCCGTGTACGTTGGTTTTCTAACGGAAATAAAAACTAATCAGGAGAAACGCTACATTCGTATTAAGCTTCTGTCCAAACAGCCAGTGTTCGAATTCGGTTAACTTAAAAAATAAGAAACTGAATTCAATCTCCATCCTAGGAGAGTTGCATAATACATCCTTTAAGAACAATTTTACAGACTAAAATCCAAATGTAACACTGGAAAAAAGGAAATCAAATCTAAAAACATTCCTTGAGTAATTATAGAGAAACAGTATTAAGATTTTTTTCTGTCGTGTTGGGATATATATATATATATCAGTGACATGTTCAGAATGACTATCGTCAGAACAGACAAAAAAAATTTGGTTTTTAATTCAGGCTTTCCAGCGAGCAGGGATCAAAAAAATGAAGTCGTTTAGCTGTAAACACGATTTGAACTCGTTATCAGTTGTATCAATGTGAACCTAACATCAGGTGGAATACAAACGATAACTCAGTGGATGAAGCTAAAAACTTTGGGTAACATAAAAGTCTTTCCCATGGTTCTGCTTAACAGTTGGGAATGTTGGGAAGTTCTCGAATTTGTAAATTGGCTCCTTTTTTTCTTCTTACACATTCACTTGTCCATCAAAGCTGTAAGGAAATTAAGGACAGAAGGAAAAAGGATTCCTTTTCGACCCAAATTTTATAATTTTTTGGTTTCCAGCTATTATGTGATGTGGATGTTTTCCTGAATATGCAGAAATAGTCTGCTTACCCGACAAGGCGTTGAAGTATACTATGGTCTCATCTTCAGCAAGTTATCAGTTTGAGAGTCTATCATGTGTCTCGCTGTTAGGCCCGAGATTTTGCCGGCACATGCGTTCCCACCTAGAAGACAAGAGAAAAGGTCGGTCCGTCTCAGCTGAGGTAGTAAATGTTCCTGAGGTCTCCTGGGAAACTGTTACTTTTTGCATTTTTTTAATATTATTGTCTTCTTTTATTTCCCCCCCCAACAAAACCAAGTTACAAATTTTTAAGCAAAGGTATTTAAGAATAATTTCAGAAAGAAATTCTCAATAATTGGACTAGATGAATGCTTCCTGGGCGCGTACATTTATTGCTAAACCCTTTACTATTTAGACTACAAAAAGATTTTATGTCATTAGTCGATTAGTTTTAAATTACAGGCTGGCTTAATGTCTGGACTACATCCTCGAAGTAAACGAGTTCAAACTCCAGTCACGCTATTAAGATCAATTTCAAACTTATGTGAGGTGACGTTAAATGTGTAGCCCAACAGTTTTGTGGAGGATACATTAAAACACAAGAAATACAGACAACGTTAACAAAATGAAGTTTAACGATATAAAGATTGCCCATGTGTATGTGTGCTCTTGAAACCATTGTACTAAAAAGCAGCGTATATGTATGAGGCGTTTTTGACATTCCTGCAAAGTCCAGCACATTGGAGTGTGGCAAATATTCCCATTTCCTTAAAGCAATGAATGTAAATTTGCTGACTGTATGTTCTCCCATGTTAGCTGTTGTCTCTATCCGTAAGTGGAGAAATGTCCGAGGCTGTGCGCACGAGTGAGAGTCAAAGCTGCCCAGCTTGGAGTCAGAAGGTAAGGGAGAAAAACTTTTAAACTCGCAGACTATATAGATAACAATGTCACATGACCGGCTCGAAAGGCATGATCTATTTTTGCGCGGGACAAATTCAAAAAGCGTCGACATTGTTAAAAGTGAACGGCACGTGACTACACTGTCCAAAGATGTTCCCGAAACTATTTACTTTACCGATGCCCTTTACTTTTGTTCCAGGAACAAGTGAGTCATTGATCGTATTTTTCTAAAATTGTTTTACCACGTGGTCGTCGCTGACATGTTTTAAAATATAGGAGTGTAAATCCTATACTAATACCCTTGGAAAAGGTATGAAACCTCTTATCTCCCAGTTATGGGTTAAATAGTATTAACTACCATTTTCCTATTTCGCATTATTATTATTATTATTTCGGTTATTACCCACGAAGAATAAAATGCCATAAAACAAAGAAACCGTAATTTCCTTTGGCATGTAACCTGTCATTTTCATGCGATAAAAAGAAAAAAATAAATATTTAATTAAATAACAGCCCTTTCGATACCTCGCGATAGCTCAGTTGGTAGAGCGGAGGACTGTAGAAGCATTTATTAATTACTGGAATCCTTAGGTCGATGGTTCGAATCCGTCTCGCGAGAGATTTTTTCTTATTTGTGAGTTTTTTTTTCTTTCAGTGATGCATTTTTATCAAATTTGTTAAGTCTTAACGAATATAGGAACGTGGTGAAGTTTAACTTGAATATATATATACATCATTTTTATCATTAAGGGTTTTCGGACTATAATCTTCAGCTTTATTGTTATTTCCACAACGTGTCCTGCTGGACACATCGCGTAACGGTTATAGGCGTTGGTTCCCTAAGCTTCTAAGGAGACAGTTATCTGAAGGTTGCAGGTTCAATCCTGACTGCAGGCGAGTAACAATACAGGAATACTTAATATTTGTACCCGGTTATGGCTAACGGATTCAGATCAGGTGACCCCCGTGGATTCAATAAAGGACGTTGTTCGAAGTTCTGTGAAGGTTCTCGAGTTCGACAAACACATGAAGAAGGCCGGAGGAAATATGAGCCGAAACGTTGAGAAAATAACAATAAAGATGTGGACAATAGTCTGAAAGCCCTTAATGATAAAAATCATCAAGCTTCATCTCAGGAATTTAGAAAACTAATATACATAATTATTTTTTGTAATCTTAGCTCTTCGCTCCTCATCTAAAAAGTGTTAAGAGCAGGATCCATTTCCTACCGACTGAGGGGCTCCTGCCGACGAAACTAAGCAATTTTTACCTCCCTATCTGGAAGGCTTGCTTCGTACGTGGTCTCTACATTAAACCGACTTTGCGTCCAGACCAGCACCGTTTAGTTTGGATAGTATCACAGCATTTGGCCTGAAAGATGCCGTTTGATGTCCACTTTTAGACGACCATCACTCCCGGCAACATCTGCTTCCGTCAACTAAAAGTGGTAAGTGTTGGGTTAATTGCTCGACACCAAAGCCACTTCCACCAAAATATCTTTTACACATTGGAATTTCTAAAAATCTTTATGAATTTGATTCATCTAAATGTTCGAACAACTATCTCTTTAATACCTGTTTCTTTTTGTAACTTGAGATTTATTTACTATTCATCAGGTTCAAGAGAGATCAGTATGCACGGTTAGAAAAGAATTCTGATTAAATAAATACATTTCACTGACATTTTCGACTTAGGCATATATATATATATATATATATATATATCAACGTTGATCTCTTCTTTCCTCTACGATAAAAAAAGGACCGAAAGAGTAAAAAAATCTCGCCAGACGGATTCGAACCATTGACCTAAGGATATCAGTGATCAAGCTGCCAAATCTCATAAACCTCATTTATGAGAATTAAAACGGTAAAAGGATTAATTCTCACTTGTCGGGGAAATTACCGCAAGTTTCAAGTTCGGACACTGAATGAAAAGACAAGACAAGACAAATATATTCAACAGCCAATCTAATACGTAAAAACAAGAAAAAAGGAAAGACAGATAAACGGATAGTTTTTGCAAATTTTGGGGTGTGATTTGCGTTGAACTTAACTCAGAGTTCGGTTAACAAAGTTGGAAAATTTCGAGGGATGTCGTAGATTTCTTCAGTCGTAGATTTCTTCGTGACAATAAGGTAGCCGTGCGACAAAATTCCTTATTGTTGAACGATGATATGTAGATGTATAATTTCGTGGGTTGTCTTAGAGTTGAATTTGTTGAATTTCAAGGTTTGCTCCTGGAAGCGAGTGGCGATTTATTTTACCAATTCAGTCTGAGGGAGTTCACTCTTTCAGGTCCTAACAAGTTAAAGCCGAACCGACCACTGACTGTTTTCTCATTAACAGTGGGTATCGATGACGTGGCGAAGTTCACGGGAATCTGGCGCCTCAGAGTTCCGAGGTCTTCACGTCCAGAAATGGAACATATCTCGAATCGACACGTCATCCCTGATCAAGTCCTTGAGGTTCTTAAAAGATATTTTCTCATATTTGCTCACATTCCATGAGCGTATCTTGGTCAGGCCATGAGCTTTTCAGCAGGGCTTTGTAACAGTATTAGCAAATTATTATTATTATTATTATTATTATTATTATTATTAAATTGGAATAGTTACTTTAAACGAAGTAATCGTGGATAAATTATCAATTTTTAAAATAGTTAGTTGAAGCTGTAGTCGTTTAGTAATAATGATTATCAGATACTTAAAACAATATAATTGCTTTTTAAAAGACTGTCTTCGGCATTAGATAACCCAACAAGGACTGTCATGCCCTAAAACCAATTAAGCATCCTTTTAATTATCTCAAAAGATTAATTCTTTTTACTTAATAGATGTCCTAGTTTTACATGTAACTCGTGATCTTTATTTCATATTCGTGAATAAGGAGTACAACCTATTGGTATGTTGGTTAGAATGTTCATTAATGGTCTGGACGACTGACGTTCAATCCCAGGTCTAGTCATTCCAAAGATTCAAAAACGGGACTTGATATCTCCTGAGTATTAAACTCATATGAAACCAGGAAAAAAATTTCTCCTGAGACACTTGAAAAAAAAAAAAGATCTCGCGAGACGGATTTGAACCATCGACCTAAGGATATCAGTGATTAATAACAGCTACTACAGTCCTCCGCTCTACCAACTGAGCTATCGCGAGTTCTCTTAATTCGAGGTTTTTATTTCTGTATTGATTTTTTTTCTCTTTGTATCGCAGAGAATGACAAGCTGTGCCAATGGAAAGTCTGGTTTCTTTGTTTTATGGCATTTCATTCTACGTGGGTAATAACCGAAATAATAATAATAATAATAATAATAATAATAATAATAATAATAATAATACGAAATGAAGAATGGTAGTGATACTATTTAACTCATTACTGTGAGATTACTGGTTTTCTCCATAGTCTCCCTGTTTGAAAGCTTTTCTCTCTTACGTCCTGTCTCCCAGCTGGACAACTTTGACTCCCACTCGTGCACACAGCCTCGGAAATTTCACCACCTACGGATAGAGACAACAGCTAACATGGGAGAACAATACAGCCAACAAAGATACATTTGTAGCAGAAAGAACTTCGACCGTTATGGTCGTCGTCGCATATTTTTACCCAATGAGGATGACTTATCCTATTCAGCGCGAACTATTTTCCCGGGCAACATCCAGCTACCTCATTCCTGGGCAACCTTTTCTGGATATCTACATGCCTCTCTCCTACAGCAACCAGGACCACACATTTATGGGTGACTACATCATTCTTGTCCTTAAACAGCAAACACGACTTTTGCTATGTCTATAGCGACGCATTCTCCGCTCAGACATTCAGCATTACCTGGTCTGTAGCGAAGCACATTACGCTGTGGCATTTAGCTGCTATAATTCATTCTCAACTCAATAACTATTTCCTTCCTCCCTTCCTACGAGACTTGCAGCATAAAGGTACCCTTTATTCTGGCTGCCATTAAACCTTCTTAAAAACCTTACGCCATATTCGTTCTTCTCCTTTCTTTTCCTTTGAATATATCGAGGAGGTAACGTAACAATATTCCTCGCTTCATTGCTTTAACAAAATGAGGATATTTGCCACACTCTCATGTGCTGGATTTTGTAGGGATGTCAAAAACGCCTCATATATACAAACGCTCACGTCGCTTTTTGGTACGGTGTTTTCATGAGCATACATACACACAGGCAAATAAACGTAAATAAGACTGCTACATCAAAACTCTTAGTTTTAACAACGAACACACGTACACACACGAATATCTAATGAACAATATTCGGATATTCTTCCTAATTGTGTTGTTTTTTTTTACTTATTTCTTAGTACATAAAATTGTCTTTAATATATTTTAATATCGTTAAACTTCTTTTGGTTAGCGTGGTCAGTATTTCTTTTTTGATTAATGTATAGGAATTACACCCCTATATTTTAAAATGGCCGTAATGCTACTTGTTCTCGAAACAAACATCGAGGGCGTCGGTAAACTAATCAGTCTCAGTAACCTATTGGCCAGGAAAACCACGTGGTTAGTGCTCACATCTACGTCGGCAACTTCAATTTTGTCCCGCCTATTTAGAGCCTACTGGAAGACAAGGATTGTCTATAAATAATTTCATCTTCCAACGCTCATTCTCTTTCACATTTTCACTTACAGGGTCGACACAGTCTTTCAATTGTGACTTCCATAGATAACACTCTCACTCTCTCCATTTCGACTAACAGAGTCAAAACACTCTTCCTCTTTTTGACATTTAACTTCCAGGATTCAACCGTCAAGAAAATGTATACTCCATGCAACCATTCTCTTCCACGTTATACTTTTTCGGTGAGACTTGTTCCAGCCTCGAACACAGAAATTTCGTCAAACCATAGAAAGAAACAAACAGTAGAAATATTTCGTCAACACGCATAGGACACATTTGTTAAATAGACCTTTTTTGTAGTATTAGTGTTAGTTATATACACATACAGGAATATTTAACGAACAGTATTAGAACACTTGTATTGTTTTGAAACATTTCATTGAATGTATTGCTGATGTAAAAAATTGAAATTGTTTGTACTGCTTAGTTTTATATATTCTTTTTGTGCGCGCCGTTTCACACATCTTTACTTCGTTTGCCTTTCCCAACTATAAACCAATTATACCTTGCTGAAGATGAGTCCATAGTATACTGCAAAGCCTTGTCTTGGTCGCCAGACTATTTCTACTAGTTCAGTAAAACGTCCACATTACAGAATAGTTGAAACCCAAAATTATAATATTTGTATCTAGAGGTATCGTTTTCCTTCTGGTCAAAATTTCCTTACAACTTTGATAGACAAAAAGGAAACAACAAGTGAATGTGTAAGAAGAAAAAAGTAGTCAATTTATAAATTCCAGTATCTCCCAACAATCCCAACTGTTTAATACAACCACGACGAAGACTTTTATGTGCCCCATAGTTTTTCACTTCATCCATTGAGTTATCGTTTGATACAACTGATAACGAGTTTACAGATAAACGACGTCATTTTTTTGGGTCCGTGCTCGCTGAAAAGCTTGCTTTAAAAATCAAAATTTTTTGTTTCTGTTCTGACACTAGTCATTCTGAACATGTCACTGATATATATATATATATATATATATCACAACAGGGATAGAAAAAGAATTCTCAAGACTGTTTCTCCATAATGACTCAAGGAAGGTATTCAGATTTGATTTCCTTTTTTCTAGTGTTACATTTTGATTTTAGTCTGTAAAATTGTTCCAAAGGATATGTTATGCAAGTCTCCCAGGATGGAGATTGAATTCAGTTTTTCTTTTTTTTTCCGTTAGCCGAATTCGAACAGTGACTGTTTGGACAGAAGCTTAATACGAAAGTAGCGTTTCTCCTGACTAGTTTTTGTTTCAGTCAGAAAACCTATATATACGGACGAAACATAGAATTGATAGTAACTATTCGATCAAAATATTTTCTCACCCCCTGTATATGTATTTACACAGCCCCTTTGCACAAAGAGTATGTAACACAAGATCTATGTTATCCAAAGTTTAACTGGTTTGAAGTCAGAGTTTTCCTTCTCTTAGATCGGTTGCTATACAGTGGTTAAAGAGCCCAGTCTGATGGAGAGAGAATAGATGGATACATAGTTTTCTTGATGATATTAGAGTTATGTGAAATGCAAATAACCTCGTCCATGATTTGAACTCGGGTCACCGTGTCCTCCAGTGGTAACCATTACACCACGAGCGCCTCCTTCGCACCCTATATATAAAGACAAATGAGTCCATGGAAAGGAAGTGATCTTGTATTGTATACTCGTTGGCTGATGATTCGTCTTGGTTTGGTTAAAGAATTTGCAATGTTTTTGTCAAGAAAATAATCTTTTCTATTTTAGTTTACGCGGATTATCTCCGAACGTAGAACTTACGTAAAAACCAGGAGAGCGAAAGTATACTTTTTTGCCGTGGCGCTGGAGAGAGAGAGAGAGAGAGAGAGAGAGAGAGAGAGAGAGAGAGAGAGAATGTGTGTGTGTGTGTGTGTGTGTCATTTTCATCGTGTACATAAGTCATCTCGAGGTGACCTTAATACGCCATATATACATGTCCATGGCTCATCAGGCCCACATTGCACTAAGTGGGCCGATGACCAGCATAGACCAGCAGGTCTGGACACACGGCTCGTTCCCGAGCATCTCCACCCCTCATCCCCACTATAATTGACCTTCGGGTCATTGACCTTGGGTCAAGTCCTGTCTGGTGGGAGGCAGAGACAAACGGCTGTCAGTGCTTGGAGTTTTTACGCCAGTGACGTTTCTGTCAACGTGATTAGAATCTGCACGCAAGTGACATCGTTTTACAGTCGGCCTTCGTCCAAGTTCTGAACAAGGCCCTTCATTGCAAAAAACTCTCACAGCGCAAAAGTTATTTAACAATGTCTATGACTTTTATGTCATGGCCCCCACCAACAATCCCGAGTGACCCAGGGAAGTGTGGAGGTGTGAATGACGTGTTGCGGGTCAGGGTTCAATCTCCGCTGGAGTATCTATGCAAAACAATGGAAAATATAAGGGCGCTCATTGATTGGTTACGGGCGGTCATATCGTATTTAAAAGCTTTATTTATGTTCGAGATGCGAAGATTATGAATTCAACTAATTTGGGTTAACTATCCCCTTGGAATGACTCTTTCCTTCACCGACTAAAAAAAAAAAAAATCAAATATATATATAAAACAAAAACTAACTAATAAAAAAACTCCAAATACTCCAGATTTCTCGGACTGGTCGATGGAAATGTAATATCAAAAGAATATAGGGAAATATATGATTAATTATCTGCCCTTGGTGATAAATGGGCCTCGGATTGGCAACTATTTTTCCCTTCTTTCGATTTACATTACTTATAGAGCTGACAGCAAGACCATGAAGACGTTAAATCAAATCACCATAGTTCCTACTTGGACCTCAGTAGATAAGTTGGGCCACAAAGCCATTAAGTTTACCACTCACACA